>OU015490.1:133011061-133506061 GCA_907164885.2 Dolomedes plantarius | reverse complement strand
AAATTATATATATATATATATATATATATATATATATATATATATATATATATATATATATATATATATATATATATATATATATATATATATATATATATATATATATATATAGGCTCAATACACAACTCGCTTTAATTAACTCATTCAAAGAGTTTTTAAACTCACAAAGGCAGGTAAATGCACCCGTTTTCGAAAGTGGGTTGTAGGACCCACTTTCCAATGTGGGTTGTTCGACTCACCAAAAGCGAGTTCCACTGTGCAGTGGATTTCAACCCAGCAAAGTGAGTTCACCGACCAACTTTTTTTTCTCTATGAGAGCACCACGGACCCAACTGCAGTAGAGTTTGTGAAGTTCACTGTTTCCTTTACTCTTAAGGTAAGGTATATACTAAAGAATGAACTCACCATTAACAAGATCCGACGAGGTTTTCTACACTAAACTATTTATTACAACATAATTAGACTACATAAATACCGTACTCAATTGCTAGCAGGCAATGGGGAAATTACCTATCTCGTGTGTTAATCCAGGTAGTTATATCACGGAAACCCTACCAGAATTCAGCCACGCCACTGCTCGTACATACGCCACACTAACCTTTCTGTCTTCACTTTATCATCAGGTCGCTGGAACGATAGCTAACTCCAAAACGCCTTCGGTAAACTTGATAATGTCCGGCTGCTGTATGGCGAAGCGATTTTCACTCCAATCGTTCGCTACTCTCTTCCGTCCGACCTCGCCTCGTAGTGTTTCTCTCTCACTGTAAAGCGTGTACGCTACCCAAGGGGAATTCCGACTAGTAGAAAAGCGCCGCTCATTTGCATGAAGTACTTCTTCTTCAAACGGCGGTTTATTTAAACCAGGTGGGTTAATTTTGATTCAATACCTCACAAGTTTAGGATAATTAGAAAAAAATCATGTTATATTTTTTGGGATGGGGGTTTACTTCTGTTAATATTTTATTCAAGAAATATCTGTTTCCGTATGTATGGTTATCAAGTAAAGCAAATTGCAGGATATCGCTAAATAAATATCATCTTTCTTATTGCTGGAATAGACGCCTCGAATATAAAGTAAAAATTGAGTTTCAGCCAGGTTATTAAAATCCCCAAAATAGGTTCGCAAAGGTGCTTAAAAAGTGCTTAGCTTTCGGTTTCTGAAAAATAGCGGGGACCATGAATTAACACAAATAGCCGAAAGAATAAGTTAAAATCTCATTTTATTTCGCCCGTCAGTGGCAGCGGAAGACATTAAGTGGGGGCGTTTTTCCTTATAAACTCTAATTAAGTTCATTTTACTAGCTTTTATAAGGCTTTAAATGTCTCTTCTCTGGTGCATTGAAAGGAAATAAAAAATAAATAAACAGTCATGGTTACAATATATTCCGAACTTACTAATCCCGTGAAAAACTTACCGGTAAATCTTCATTTGTACTTTCGTTTATTGCAGTATTGCAGTTTAATATTATTGGAGGGAGAAATTTTGCATCGCATGAGGAGAGGGCAATTTTTATAGGCCATATTTTATTCTTAAAGTAGAGAAAGTTTTACGTATTTCTTGAGTTTTACGTATTTCTTCGGTTTTTTTTTTCTCATTAAGTATTTAAATTGCTCGCGTTGAGTGCAGCTGAAACGTGTCGATTTGTCAAGTACTAATGGGCACTTATTTACCTCTGGAAAAGGATAATTTTTTTTCTTCCGGTTTGAATAAAGCGCAACATTCATACAAATTAAAAAGAATTGCCAGTTTGTTCTGTTAAATAATTCACAAAAGTTGATACAAATTCTGATTCATTTAGCTTTTTGCTATAGGTAATTTGGAGCTATATATTTTCTTTTCGCAAATTAGTATAGTGGTCGGGGACAAAGCTAGCAGTTGTATAACTTGATATGGACGCTTCTTAGCGATTCTATATGACAGGGGTGGGAAAGGAAATATATAAACGAGGTAATATATATACACATATCTATCTATCCATCTCTATACATATACAGTCGATTCCGGTTAATCGGACCACATCGCGACACGATCACTTTGGTCCTAGTAATCGGCTGATCCGATTAACCAGTGTTCCAATTAACTAGAATAGACTGTGCGTGTGTGTGTGCGCGCGCGCGTGTGTGTGGGGGGTAGGCAAAGATAAAAAGTATATCCACTCACAAAAAAATATATGAACCCAGAAGGAAACGAGCTACTATCACGAAACTTAACATGTATGTAGTGCATGAGGAGATAAGCAAATGATTACAAATTCAGAAGAACAGACCGTTTTATTAAGAAGATATGGCATGATAAAGGTTATAAATCAGTAAGCAGTAAATCCACCTCTGGCAGCTATACAAGCTGAAACACGGCGTGGCATGGAATCAATGAGGTCACCTATGATCTTCTGCAGAAGATTATGCCATAATCTTTGCAACTGGGCAGTTAATTCACTAGTATTCCGGGACGGCTGCAGTTGCCTTCCAAGCACGTCCCAGACTTGCTCTATTGGCGAGAGGTCTGGTGACCTGACAGTCCATGGGAGTACGTCATATCCTTGAAGACATTGTTAGGAAAGTCACGCAGTATGTGGACGAGCGCTGTCTTGCTTATAAATGGCACCTAGGCAACTTGATAGCATAGGCAGTACAACTGGCGTTAAAATCTCATCAACGTAACAGCGTGTCGTCAGAGTGCGTTGAAGGACGACTAGAGGTGATCGTGTGTCCCAACAAATCGCTCCACACACTGTCACACCTTGTGTAATCGCCGTATGCCTCTCGACAGCAAGTGCCGGATCGGACCGGCGGCCTTGCCGCCTCCACACGCGTATGCGCTTGTCATCAGCATTGAGACTGAATCGGGATTCATCTCTGAAGATCAAACGCCTCCAGTCGGGGCCTCTCCAGCTTGCCCGAGGTCGGCAAAAATCCAGTCGACACTGCCTATGATGAGGGGTCAGTGGTAGGCGTCTTAATGGACGTCGGGATCTTATACCTGCGTCGGCCAGTCGTCTCCGAAAAGTTTCCCCTAATACCACCGGAGTCTGGAAGGTGGCAAATGGCGTCGAACCGATTCTAGCGACGTTGTTGGTAGCGACGTGGCCGCTGTAATGGTTGCGCGATCCTCGCACGCATTTGGGTTCCTGGGACGACCTGACCCTCCGCGACGGTAGACTATCCCTTCCGTGATCCATTGTTGCCAACACCGAGCACCTACCATATCGCTCCGACGGAGGTGGCGGCCGATACGCCTGTTCGACCAACCTGCTTCTCCGAAGCCTACTATACGCCCCCTGTCAAAGTCCGACAATTGTTCGTACTGTCGCCGGTTACGTCTCAGAGGCATCTCTAGTCACAATCCCGTTCATCCAAGTCGACAGATTTGTTTGACTAACCCTATGGCACGAGCAATCATGCTTTCAACCTCTCCCAGCTGCGCATCTCATATGCGCATAGTGCGCTTACACTTGTCTCATTGGCGTCGAAATTTTAATCATTTGCATATCTCTTACCAGCCTACGTTCCTGCCAAGTTTCGTGATAGTAGCTCGATTTCTTCTGGGCGCATATATTTTTTTGTGACAGAGTGTATTTGATACGAAGGATATTTCAAGTGTTGTTTTTCCGAATGTTTTCATTAAATATACCATTTTCCTATTTTTAGAATAACTAATATTTTAACATTCTTTAATCGTATTAATAGCTTCAATAATTATTTTCTCTTACATGTTTTTCCAAATCTGGCATATATATATATATATATATATATATATATATATATATATATATATATATATATATATATTCGTTTCGTTTTTCTGAGGTTTTAAAATAAATTGATTGCCCGCATTTCCTGACCTAGAGAGTCCAACATATAATTGTCCATAAGTAAAGCAATCTTCCCGCAAGTCAAGTCCAAAATATTTGTATATTTGACCTTGGGATTTATTGATGGTGATTGCAAAAGAAATTTTTATTGGAAACTGTAACGTCAGGCACTGAATTGTCTTCGGAGCCACCCGTAGTCCTATTTTGATACGATTCGTCCCCATAGCCTATTTGCTACAAAGTCCACACACGAAAAAAGAACCAACAATGACACACAAAATTTAACAACTTTTTTAAAATTAAAAAATCAAAAATCCGGCTACGCCAGGCAATGAATCGTGTCCGGGGCTATCCGCATGCCGATTTTGGTACGATTCGGCCCCATAGTTTCGTTGTCAGCGAGGACAGCCACGGAAGCTGTCTAAATAAGCAACTTTTAGGGGCAAAATCATTAAAACATTAATAATAAAACTCCGGGGCCCGATTTTCAAAAAATGATGTTTATGTTTTAATATGAACTATCAACTATACCTATACAAAATTTCAGCTCAATTAAAGCAATGCTTTTTCACTTATAAAGGAACAAACATTCGAAATAATCAA
The DNA here is from genome assembly GCA_907164885.2 of Dolomedes plantarius. NCBI lineage: Eukaryota > Metazoa > Arthropoda > Arachnida > Araneae > Dolomedidae > Dolomedes > Dolomedes plantarius. The sequence goes on along the minus strand of OU015490.1, from coordinate 133,501,643 downwards.
TAAATTTAATAGTTTCAATGAAACACACAGATTTTTGAATAAAGTTCAATAATTCAAGTTCGATTTATGCAAATTGTGCATACAATTGTACATAAATTCAGAAACATAAAGTTTATAAGTTAAATAAAGTTCCGTAATATTATACCAATAAATTTCCAGTTGATAGCTAATAAATTGTAAATCTTTTTTTAGATTAAATGTCCAATAAAAAGTGTAGTTCCAAATGTAATTTTCTCCAATAAACCCTTAAGCATTGCCAATTTCAAAAATCCTTTTTGTATTTATCAATACCTCTTCCACTTGAATATTTAAAATATTAAATGTTTTAATGATAATAAATAAAAATGTAGTTTCATGTGTTGCTATGGTTACTTGACTATAGTTGACGTAGAAAATTCAAATGTTAAATATTTTACTGATAATAAATGAAAATATCGTTTGATGTGTTGCTATCGTTACTTGACAATAGTTGACAAAGGAAAAGTTTTAAAGGTGAATCATCAGCTCAACATTTAGGCCCCTAACTTTCTTTCCATGTATATCTGATCTATGTATACTGATCAGATATACATACTTAATATCCTATGTCCATCTGGAATAACGTACCTTTCAAATAGTGAAAGAATTTTTCAAATAGGTGTAGTGGTTCCGGAGATTACCTTCCACATACAAAATCCGCTCTCTCTCTTTATATATTAGTATATATATATATATAGTTTACAAATGTAAATTACTTAATAGGAAACAAAAATGAGTAAATAAATTTTAGGCGCTAAGCTGCTCACAAAAATATTTACGATATATAGATATTTAAAATTAAGATGACTAAAAGGGCAGATGCGACCAATTAATACTCCTATAACCTGAAATAAGATAGACATATAAAAATAAGCAAAAAACGGAATTGGAGGTGCTATAGTTGATGACTGGGGGGGGGAAGTTGTGACCCCCCAACCCCGGTTAAGCATGTTTTAAGCCTGGCAACACTCCCGGAGGTCGGCTATAACACCAAGACAGTAATAAACAAGTATGAAGAGGAAAAATATTTTAGATGAAATAGATAAGTTAAACCAGATGTCTTTACTAATATAGTCAACTAAAACATAATTTCAAGATGAATAGCGTTTTAACTTTTTAAGAAAAAATAAAAAGAAAAAAAGAAAAAGAAAAAAAAAGAAAAAAATCTTAATACTAAGATACAGAAATACAATAATACTAATTAAATAATAATTACTCACTAACATATACACTATACATATTAAGATACAAAAATACTTAGCTCCACACCAAGCAATGTGACACGAAACTCATGCACACTCACTTTTATAGACATAGTAGGGATAAATATCGCCGAAGTAGGGAAATTTTTGGTGTTGCCAACTTATTTTAAAACGATTCTCACAATCTTAATTGTCTAAATTAAAAAACTGGGTCAGAATTGATACGAGGAAATTGACAGGAAAACCCTGGTCAATAGCTATAGTATTTTCGTATCTTAATGTGTATAGTGTATATGTTAGTGAGTAATTATTTAGTTAATTAGTATTATTGTATTTCTATATCTTAGTATTAAGATTTTTTCTTTTTTTTTTCCTTTTCTTTTTTTCTTTTTATTTTTTCTTAAAAAGTTAAAACGCTATTCATCTTGTAATTATGTTTTAGTTGACTATATTAGTAAAGACATCTGGTTTAACTTATCTATTTCATCTAAAATATTTTTCCTCTTCATAATTGTTTATTACTGTCTTGGTGTTATAGCCGACCTCCGGGAGTGTTGCCAGGCTTAAAACATGTTTAACTGGGGTTGGGGGGTCACAACCCCCCTCAGTCATCAACTATACCACCTCCAATTCCGTTTTTTGCTTATTTTTTATATGTCTATCTTATTTATTTCAGGTTATAGGAGTATTAAATGGTCGCATCTGTCCTTTTAGTCATCTTAATTTTAAATATCTATCTATCTATCTATCTATCTATCTATCTATCTATCTATCTATCTATCTATATATATATATATATATATATATATATATATATATGTATGTATGTATGTATGTATGTATGTATAATGCTCTGTACATCACGGAGATTCATGAATGCTAGTAAATACAGGGTATGCGAATACGTCAGTTCGTAGTCATGGCGGTGGAGAGATTCGTATTTGGGCAACACACATGGAAAGAGCAGGACTACATACACTGTGGAGATCAAGGGAAGAGACGCACCAACAGTAAATGGATTTATTGTTGAAGTATTATGACGGCGTTACACGGCACAAGAGATTTTAGCTATAGTAACCGTACGTCTTGTAACTGGATAACTAGGCACAAATATACGGCATGACAATATCGGCACCGGCAACCAGCCGGAGCTTGAATACGCTTTACATCAGTGGAACAGTAACGACATATTTAGAAAGAGACGCGCAGCGATAGAGCAACACAGAACGAGAGATCGCGGATATACAAAAGTAGACACGGAACAACATCAATATACGAGGACAGTCACGAAAAAAAGCCGTGGAGAAACCTTGCTCTCGCTTTTATCAAGGGTTCAGGACGTTGTTCACCAGGGGGCCAAAAACTTCTAATTTGTTATCGGTGACCATCTGACCTTGTACGTCAGACATCTAATGATCTTTCGGAAGGCGCGAGAAAACTGGTGATGTTGAATCATCTTGTTTTCAAAACAACTCTTATTGTTTAGCGTGTGCGTAAAGGGATACTGTAGCTAGTTAATTCGTTTATCCTTATGTCATACTTTGAAATAGGGGGCTATACATTACTGAAATGTCAACGGGAAAATTTAGAATATGCGTTCATTAATAAAGGTAGAACGTTATTATTGCTTAAACACACACACATATCTAAATTTGCAAACATTGAGCATTGTTTCCCCCCACCTAAATACAGAAAGCAAATATTCACCGCTTAATAAACGGCTAGGCTAAGTTATGTTGCTACGTTGCGCTTCAAAGTGGAGGCTGATCAACACACACACACACACACACACACTGGTAATTTAGAGTCATTCCTGTGCTAATGGTTTGAAAGATGGTTCATTGCCTCAGTTTGGCCAACCATGCTGTATAACTACACTAAAGTGCCACTGAATTAGGGATACCTACCTAGTAACGAGTTGGGCCTCCTCTGGCCTTGATAACGGCTACCACACGACGAGGCATAGATTCAACAAGTTTCTGGAAACGTTCCACGGGAATGGTTTGCCAAATATTGGCTAAAGCTGTCCATAATTCAGTAAGGTTCTTTGGTGCTGTGTGATGGCCTTTCACGCCTTGTTTCAAAACATCCCAAAGATGCTCAATAGGATTTAAGTCTGGGCTTCTAGGTGGCCAATTCATGACAGAGAAGTCAGAGGAATGCTCATCCAACCAGCCAGTAGCCAACCGGGACTTGTGAGAGGTAGAGTTGTCTTGCTGGAAAACTCCATTACCGTGCGGATAACAGAACAGCATAAACGGATGGAGGTGATCACCCAGCAACTCTACGTACCGAATTGCATTGAGGGAGGTTGGTACACGCACCAAAGATCCCAAACTGTGCCACGAAAAACACCCCAGACCATGATTGAGCCACCATGCCCTTGTACAGTTCCAGCCAGGCATGCAGGATCCATGGCTTCATGAGCCTGACGCCATATTCTCAGCCTCCCGTCGGCATTAAGTAGTCGGAATCAAGACTCATCACTCCATGCTACTCGTTTCCAGTCCTCTACACTCCAGTCTTTGTGCTCTCTTGCCCAGGCAAGACGTGCAGCCCGATGGCGAGTATAGAGCAATGGTACTCTGGTAGGTCGACGGCTCCCGAAACCCATACGGTGAAGCGAGCGTTGCACAGTCCGTTTACTGACTGTACGACTGGCACCGTCATTAAACTGGGTGGTAATTTGAGCTAATGTTTGGCTTCGCTGGCTACGTACAATACGCCTGAGCCGTCTCTCACCACGCACTGTCAAGGCTAATTGTCCTTTGAAGTTTACCCGATCGCTAGTTTTTTACACCATCCATGTATTCTTGGTATACTCTTGACACTGTCGACCTTGAAAATCCTAGCTGTCTGACGATTTCGGAAATTGAATTGCCCATGCGTCGCGCACCTACGATTTGTCCGCGATCGAAGGCGTCTAAATCAGGCAGTTTACCCATACTGGCAATTCCAACAACTAATTCAGAACAACCACAGCACGCGCTACATATGCAGTTACCACAGCGCCCTCACTTGCGCATACATGATGCGCAGCGCTACACCATTTGAATAGGCTTTGCTATCCCTAATTCAGTGGCACTTCAGTGTATATAACGGCTGTCTAAAGTCATATTTGTTTTGTCCTTTTGTGAGGTGGCAGGGGAAATAGGAGGATACGAGCACAGCAAATATTGCTCCTGGGGATGCGCGACCAAAATTGGGATGGCACCGGGGGAAGTCGGATATACATTTACTTACACACATACACTAACAATAGTGGAACTTCTGTAGCCGGCCACCCCTCAAAACAACACTGTTTTTCTGAACCATAACTAGCTGCCATAGAGAAATACACCCCTATTTGACGGTCACTTTTTTCGGAACTATGACTGGCCGCCATAGAGAAATTTCACTATGTATGTATATATATATGTATATATACATATATATATGTATATATACATATATATATATATATATATATATATATATATATATATATATATATATATATATATATATATATATATATATTGTGACGAATTAATTTAATTTGTCCAGTAATTAAAGTCCTTCCCCCCGAGCGCATATGAACGATCAAGCCGTTAAAGACCTAAGGGTAGTCACCCCATTCTACCAACAGCAGGTGGGACGCGCTAAGAAAAGTCTCGATCGGAGTGCCGCCGTCCTGGCGGGAAGTTGACATTTCTGGTGAATAACAAATTCGTCGCGCTCCAGGAAAATTGATGACCCCCCCCCCCGAGAGGCAGATAAGAAAATTTTACACTTCCGAGCGAAGCCTCGGAAAATAAGGAGCCAGGAAAATGACCGATTGGAAAATAGGCGGCAAGCCGAAATCCATGAGAGACACTTTGAAAAGAGTAGTTAGTTATTTTTTCCCGATCTGAGAGGACAACTCCTGTCATCCCGGTTCGTGAAAGCTATAACGCGGACTTGTTAAGTCAGCGGTTTTTTTTCTCGAGAAGCAAAATTTAAGGTTCAGTTGGGATTCTTGGTTTTTTTTTGGAAGATATCTCACGGCAAGATTATCTGTCCCGATCATCCCGATCAAAGTTTCCTCCCTCGCAGTCATCCGCTTTGCAGGAAAAGATAATCGAGGGCTCAGCCGGACTCGATACCGTTTTGTTAAGCAAATTCATCTGAGAACCCATCCCAACGGACTCATTGACTTTCTTAGAGGAAATCATCGTTTTGATCCCGTAACTCTTCAGTCCGTTACTTATTGTGTGTCACCTCTTCAATATTCCGTCAGGTGATTTATAGATAAATTAGTTCTTTTTAATTTGGCCTTGATTGATTCGATCGCTACCTCGATCAATACGCTACAATATATCAATATATATATATATATATATATATATATATATATATATATATATATACACATTTTCTGCGTCTGGATAAGGCGACTCAGCTTTTCATCCCTTGAGTGGGTCCATAAAATGAGGACCAAGCATGCTTTGTATATTATTTAACTACCATTTAACTACCCTATGAACATCCCTATAACTGAATAAATAATATACTTAGGCATCCTCAAAATACCATCCTGAAAATCAAATTTGAGAGTAGTCTTTTTCAATAAATTACATTCGTGTTTGAGTCCGTTAAAGTAACATCTCTGCCGAACTGTATTCATTAGTTTGAAAAGCTTCCGCTCCAATGACGCGTCATGGGATTATTTCCTGCGCGTACACAAACCAACCAGCCAACGAAAACTCGCCAAAAGTTACCTCGCAGCGTTTAAAAAAAAACTCTGCATAAATACTTACACTCATTGCCTTTCCACCAAATCTTAACCGCATTGGCTCGAAATTAAAACACAACGCAACACATCACACACACACAAAAAAGAAACAACCGCCTTATGAAATGACTCCATCCCGACCCAAAACCGCCCAAACACAAAGCACTTACCCAAATGACACGGCGGGTTTTTCCCTCCAACTCGCTTTTTGAATTGAGATTAATTTTTGGGACGCCATTTTCTATTAAAGAATTTCCGAGAGACGTTTGTAATGATTAGCGCTGATGAATGGGCGGCTTAGCGATGCCGACCGCGCCAACTTGACTAATGCGCTTCAATATGTTTCTATTAAACGGTTATTGTAAATATTTAATGCCCCCACGAACAATAATTACTTTTCCTTCCAAAGAACAATTAGAGACATTTTGTTTTCTAGCGGCCGCGTTGAGCGAGGGCATTAAGAGTGGAAAGAAATAGCGCCAGAATGTGTTATGGTTGCGGGTAATAGAAATTTGCGGAGACAATAAATTAGAATTTTCATCAGAAGTTGCGTAGAGAATGGAAGAATGTATAAATATCGCTGTAATTGCGATAAACTAGATTTTATTACTGGTTGAATATACCTTATATGAAATGAATTGGACCAGAAGCGTTACATTTCCGTACGGTTGCAGTTTGAAACTGTTGCAGTTATGGAATAAATCGTATCATACAGAGAGACGATAAACAAGTTTAAATACAAAATCTATTCATTTTTCTTACATGTCGGAAGTAGGAGTGCCACGAGAAAATTCGGAAAGACTATTTAGAGGAAATTATCACTATTAAAATAGTAAAATCAGAAACGATCGGAAACGTAAAATCAGAAATTCAGAAACGATAAGTCTCAGTTCTACATCAATGACTTTTGATGACTCGTCAAATTGACGCCGAACATCAGTTGGCGAAAGTATTTGGCGTCAAAAATGAGTTGGCGAACAGAAAGCATTTTCTTGCCATCAATGCCAAGCTTTGGCGCTAAACAAGAAACGTTGTTTCCAACGCGACAGGCACTTTGTGTATTACGACATTCTCCCAGCCACACCGCGAATTTGTTGGCTTCTTTATTATGGAGCTCCCTATAGGTGAGCCAACCTATAGGGAGCTCCCTGGTCTCAGCCTTGTCTTAGGACAAGCGGGAATCGAACTCACAATCTGGAGGTGGAGGCATTCAAGGAATAAATTTCGCATTTTTCTACGTACAGTCGAACCTCGATATAGCGAACCCGCATACAACGAACTCACGGATGTAACGACCGAAAATTTTGGTCCCGCCATTTTCTCATTGTACGTAATTTAATTAGTATTGTGTTAGTTTTTATGCAATCGATTTTAATCGATTTAATTCATTAATAATCAGTTTTAATGGATTTTATCATTTTTTAAAACATCATTATTGAAGACACATTGCAACTAATGAGTTATACAATTTGTGAACTCTAGCATTTTTCTTAACGGTTCGGAGAGAGCGAACCACAGGATAAAGCGAGCAAAACTTTTGGTCCCTTTAAGTTCGTTATAATGGGGTTCGACTGTATATGATAAGATGTTTCTCTTCCAGCAAGTGAGAGTCACAAGCACAGTTTTCACTAGACATTCTCCATGGTTTTTCTCTCTTAATAAATACTAGCCCATTCAAACTGTGACTGTAACTGTGACACGCACTAGGACTATTCTCCTCACAGACGGATAAATGCTAGTGGAAAACTTCCCCCACCTTTCATTTATTTATTTCTTAAATAAGGGGTCCTCACTTCCCGATAATGCGCTCAAGAACACTTACGGAAATTACAATGCTTTAAAACGGCGAGGAGTTTTAAAGCCCCCCGTTCCGAAGCGAGAAGCAGATTTATAAATGGCATTCATCACCGCTCCTCGACGGGCATTTGTTATAATCAGAGGCTGATTAATGAAGTGCTCAATAATGCTATCTTAGCTTGTTTCGGTAATGTATGTCGTTAGGTTAAATTGTGACCGTATACAATAATCTGTTCGGAAGTACCGCTCTTATGAAATATGGCGGTGATTAATTTAATATCCTCTCAGAGACTGCGGAGTAAATATCCTATGGATGTCGTGGTAAATGATATAACTACCAGATATACCGACTAATTTTCTTTTCGTATCTTTTCAACTTCATAAGAAGAAATGGATGTTTTTGAATTCTTTTAATATAGATATTTGAATAATTTAAAATAGATGTCGCGCCGTGACGATGATATCGAAAGATAAGACATAGTTAACAGCAGCGCCATCTGGAAGAGGTTAAATCAAGTAATTCTAGTGAATTTACCCTATTTTCAGGTAAACTGCATTTTACTTTCTGGGAACAGATGTAGTATACGCAACGGGCGTTTTTTTGGCGACTTTTTTTGTCGCCAAAAATGTAAACAAATATGGTGACCTAGAAAGAACAAATAAATTTGAAAACAAACTTACTGCTGGCTTTATGAAACTCGTAGGCTCACACGGAATCTTAAAATCACATAAATGCAAAAAATAAAAGCTGAAAAATAATGAGAAATTTGTTAGGGGGGCCCGCATTCCCCCCCCCCTCCCCCCGCTAAAAAATTCAGCATAATGCAAATAATAATAATTCATTTAAATAAACACAAAATACATCTTGGTTAAATATATATTTCTTGACTAAACATAAATTAAAGCACAAATACAATAGAAAAAATAAAAGCTGAATAATAATGAGAAATTTGTTAGGTGGGGTGGTCTGCTCCCCCCCCCCCCCCAACCCCCTCTAAAAAACTCAGTATAACGCAAATAATGATAATTCATTTAAATAAACATAAAATACATCTTGCTTAAGTATATATTTCTTGATTAAACATAAATTAAAGCACAAATACAATAGAAAAAATACGCGTTGGCAATAGAATTAAAAAAACGTATCTATTTGCATTATATCGCCTGTTTTTAAGACACTAAGATCCCCTGATATTTCTCAATTACCTCTAAATACTGCAGGCATAATGAATAAAAGAACAAAAATAATTAAATAATAAAAGAAAAAAAATAAATTGGAATATACAACCAGATTTGTGTTCATGCTGTTTGCTAGCTCACCATGAAATGGCAAAATTCAAAAACTGTTGCCACAACATAATATTACTGCACTAAAGAGCGTAAAAAACCATTCACGGCGCCTATAAATAGCGCAAAACACGAGAGAAAGCCAAATCTGGCAACAACAAAATCGTAAAAGCAACAAAAACACAAATTGGCAACACTGTAGTAAAAACCGGCAACCCTAAAAAACCCCGCCAAACAACCAACAGATTTGGCGAAAAATCGCCCCTTGGCGTTTGTTGTGTGTACTACATCTATCAATAGTTGGATGTCATAAAAAAAAATTGACGACTAAAAACTTCAAAATGACTGATAAAAACGTCAAATGACATAATATAGAAACTTAACAGCCGTGCCATTCTGTAGAGTTTAAATCAAGCAATTTTAATGAACATAACCTATTTTAAGTTTAATTGCATTTTTCTTTCAGTTGTTTGCATTAAAACAGCAAATCAGTTGATTTGGTTCAGATTGCCTTTAGATCGTTTAGATCTTCATTTAGATCAGTGTCTCCCAACCTTTTTCGAGTCGTGACCACCGTCAATGGTTTCCACGCATCTTTTAACTTACAATTTTTTAACTTTTTTTTTACTGTGAAATCTTTAAAAAAAGTTTAAAACTTTTCTTGAAAAGAAGTTTAAAAAAGTTTTTAAAGTCTAAACATAATTTTTTCTAAATTTCTTGTGACAAAAAATCAGTAGCTCAATGTCTTTTAAAAAATTATTAACGGCTGAAAACTTCAAAATTACTGATGTTTTCAAAATTACATGGTAAAAGTAACCAACAGCTAACAGCAGCGCCATCTGGTAGATTTTAAATCAAGCAGTTCTAGTGAATTTACAATATTTTAAGTTTAATTTCACTTTACTTTCAATAATCTGCATTAAAACGTTCTTCCATCTTCTATCTTCATCTGCTATCGAATGTAAATCTTCTATAACTATTTTTTTCTTACTTTTCTTCCTACCCAAGAAAAAAATCAATTAAACATTTTTTTTTCGATCTAAAATTAGACCATTATATGTAATATACTCACTTTTAAACAATTTTATTAAAAAAATTAATTTTCTTGTGACAGATAACAATAGCTCAATGTAAAAAATTAATGGCTAACAAATTAATGAATCATGTGAAAAATTAATGGCTAAATCGCGTAAAAAATTAATTTCTAAAAATTTCAAAATTTGAAAAAAATTCTCTAATTTTCTAAGCATTTAATTTAAGGTCTAAAAAACGAATTTCAATAATATAAATTATCTGTTCCATTCCTACAGTAGGATTACGCTGAGAGAAAACTTGTTGGTTATTATACATTTTTAAAATATTAGAAACCATCGTGAAACAAAAAACCCCTAATATTCAATAATGTGAAACAAATAAGAAGTAACTTTAAATCTTCAATATTTTAAGCGAATTTCTTTTATATATATAAAATTTCAAAGCTAGCATTCGCTAAAGAAAAGTCTAGATGAATTGACTTTAAATTCCAGCGGGAAATATTAAATCCCCCTATATCCCCGTGTCTAGACATTGACATATTCTGTAAAATGCACATTTTTGAAATCTGTGTTATATTTTTAGCTATTTGAAGTAATATCGATTCAAAGATTTATATTCATTGATCATATGGAATTGAAACAATATCTTTTTAAAAATTATTTTCTAGACGTTAATTTTCTATAGTCGTGTTTGTCAGAATGTAACATTTTTATGAAATAAATACACTTTTTTTCAAGATCATAAATATTAATTAAAATTACCATCAACCTAATAAAGTTGTAGGCATCAGTCCATTTTCTGGCGAGAATTGAGAAGTTGAGCATTTGTAAAATAGATGGCGCTACGTACCAATTAATTCGTATGGTGATTTTCCCACACTGTTAGAATGGATACAAAAACTGATTTTAGAGCTTTTGAAATTCCACCAGCTTGGCAAGTCATCATTCAAATACTATTTATTATACATGCATTCCACGCAAAGTCCCAAAGGATAACCTTTAAACTAACGTCAGGTTAAATTAATTTATATTCTATTATGTAATATCGCATTTTAGCCTTGTAATGTTTGAAATATAACTTGATTGTGTCGAAACATATTCGGAAAACATTCGTAAAGCACTTCGTGTGTTCTTTAGTTATTTCTTATTTTGTTAAGAAATCAGACGCTTTTTTTGAAATACAAAATAGACAGTAAAAAATTTCAATGGAATTTTTCTAAATCATAAAACGTTTATAACAGATGGAGGAACAACTAATGTCATTTCTTTTTGAAGTGAAACTTCTTTAGCCATGATAGAGTAATTTTGCTTGACCGAGGGAAAATGCAAAACGCTACCCTTAAGTAATAATAAATGAAACTGATCTAAACGTGTTTAAACAAATATGCAATAATCTTATCTGTCTTTGATGTCAAACATAACCCACGAGACACCAATTCTCATAAAACCTCAAACCAATGTTTATTTGATATCAGTACTCTACATCTCATTTGTTTACAGTCAATATACCCCGAGAAACAAATACGCAGTAATTTTCTATCATTAATATAAACATAACCCACGAGACAAGAATTCTTACAGAGTTGTTGATTAATAACTTCAAATCAATCTTTATTTGGTACTAATATTCAACAATTTTATTTATTTATTTATTATTTTTTATTTTTATTTTATTTTTATTTTATTTCTAATTTTTTTACGGTCAGTTTACCTTTAGAAACAGATAAAAAATAATCTTGTTTGTTTTATATTAACATAACCTATGAGATAAGATTTCTATGAAAGTCATACACCGATAACTTCAAATTAATTTTTATTTGATATCAACATCTACATTTTACTGACAGTCAATTTACATTTAGCGACAAATACGCAATAATCTTGTATTTTTAATACTACCATAAACCACCAGAGAAGAATTCTCATAAAGTCATATACATTAACTTCAAATAAATTTTCGTTTATATCAATATTCTACATTTTATTGACAATGAATCTATTCTTAGAAATAAATATGCAGTAATCTCGTATTTTTAATACTTAACCACTAGACAAGGATTATTGCTTATGTCATACATCAGTAACATCAAATCAATCTTTATTACATATCAATAGTGCACATCTTATTTTTCTAACTGTCAGTCTTTTCTTTGAAACAAATACGCAATAATCTTGTATCTTTAATATTAACATAATGTTACGGATTCCCAGTTCAGTGATTGAATGGACTTCGGATGAGACAGAATAAAAACAAAGATTTATTTACAGGAAGTCGAAATACTACAACTTACAGATCGTCTGAAACTGACTACAGTGCCTCTGACACAACCTCAAGTTCACAGAAGGACGGAAAAACTCAACACAAAAAACGCGGCACGGAGTCGCACTTATCGCTGTATAAATCTCAGCAATTCACCGAAGAAAATCTCACAGCTAACAGCAGCGCTTTTGACAACCTCCAAGCACACACACTAAAACTAAAATCTGAACTCTGAACTCTGAATCGAGGCTGTATTTATAGCTTCTCAAGAGTCTGGGGATTTCTTCAATGTTCCAGAAAATACCAGGCTTGGAAAAGTCGCTAATTTTGATGTCAAGTCGCCAAATTTGGCAATATCTCACCAAATTTGGCGCCAAAAAATTAGTCGCTAAAAACGTGGCCAACAAGCCAATATCTCGCCAATACGGCGAGATATCATAGAAACCCTATGTTAAATGCATAGTAGTGCAGAAATCTCGTGGGTTATGTTAATATAGCTAATACGACTATTTGCATGGAACAAACGACAATAATGCATTATTTTACAAGCAGAATAACAATTTTAATGGTAATTTAAGCTAAAGACATACATTAATTTACAAAATTCATAACAATAACCCACTAGACAAGAATTCTTATGAAGTCATACGCCAGTAACTCCAAATCAATCTTTTTTTTATATCAATATTCTACATTCTATTGTTTTTGCTGTCACTCTACCATATTTTATTACAGTCAGTCTAGTATTAAAAAACAAAAATGCAATGACTTTGTATCTTTAATTCGAACATAAACCACGAGACAAGAATTCTTATAAAGTAATACACCAATGACCCCCAATCAATCTGTATTTGTTATCAATATTCTGCATTTTACTTCTTTAGAGTTACTCTACTCTAAGAAATAAATACTCGATAATCTTTTATCTTCAATACTAACATACGAGACAATAACAATTAATAATGTCATACACCAATAACTTCAAATCAATCTTTCCTCGATATCAATATTCCATACTATATATTTTTACAGTCAGTCAGTCTACCTTTAAAAATAAATACGCCAAATTCTTATAAAGCCACACACCAATGACCTCAAATATGCAGCCTGACAGAAACATCTTTCTATATCACTCTCAACAGACAAATAAATTTTTGCGACCCATTTACTATACTCTCGCAAAAATATACCCACAGAAAGCCCAATCAATCTTAACGGTGATGCCACTCACAAATTAGATCGATCAAGGGGATTCTCAAGAAAAGCCTATTATGACGAATTCCCTACAAAGGTCAGGATCATTCTTCAGCGACCCCCCATCGCACGGCGTCATCCCTTTTCGTCACCTTACAGTCGAATGGCAGCGCCTCTTACAAGCCCTAACGAGCGTTTTATGGAAATGAGAGACGTATCAGTGCACGGCCCGAAAGAAGGATTTAGAGAGAACGGTTAACTCTTTCACAAAGAGAAATGGCGGGGACACGAACCCAGTTGGCAATTAGTCTCACGAATTCTTTCTTTCTGAATAGGGGAATCTGTGTTGGTGACTGAATCTCTGAGTTTGTTTGTTGTCCATCTGTAACTCTGTACAGCAGAAAACGACGCCAAGTTGGCGAGGATACGGGTCCACGGATTGGAACAGGGGCAGGATAAAATGCGGTTATTTAAAAATATTTTTAAATTTGAAATTAGCTACCGTTTGGAGATTTAAAAGAAGAAAAATAATTCTAGGATTTTTCTGTCATCTGTTGATCATCTTTTACCAAAAATAAACCAAACCCACAGGTGCCAGATTTGGCGAGAAATCGCACAGAATGGGACAAAAATTTGCGCCGCAGAGTACAGCTATTCATACGTGGTTAGCATTTAAGAGACTCAAAAGCATGGCTCATGGATTGCGAAGGATGTTCCTGTGCTGTACCTGTAGCGAAATGAGTTTAGAGGGCGCTAAACTCGCCAAAAGTGTTTGGAGTTGTTCGTAAATTCTCTAGTTAGTGACTGTTTTCCTTGTTATGAACGGAACCACCGTCGGAAGGTTGGATGAAACCTAATAATGTTTGTCAATGCAAATAGAAAATAAATGTGTTTGTGTTATACCATACAACAGTACAAGCTATACCATACAACAGTCATGGTATGCACTCATTATAGCCAGTTAGGTTCATCAACGTAGGAATGTCCAATACCCACGTTGCAAGGTCGAACATAAAATGACTCTAATATGGGATATGGATTCCCCTTACAGTCATACAGTTCTCACAGCGCGATGCCATATTTTAAGCGAGGGAGTTTGATAAGGCCTTGTTGTAATTGGTCCCTCTCCTGCAGCAAGGAAGTTTTCAGCTCTTGGAAAGTTCTTGGATGGGAAGGCGAGCTGCAATTGCCCTCTCAAGCGAGTCCCAGACATGTTCAATAGGGTTTAGGTCTGGATATATGGTTACCCAATCCATCCGGAGAATATCCTCCGGATATTCGCCGGATATTCGCAGACATGTTTGCCTCAAGATAATGGTTGTCTCGTGGTTTATGTTCGAATTAAAGATACAAAGTTATTTCTTTTTTGTTTATAATACTAGACTGACTGTAATAAAATATGGTAGAATGACAGCAAAAACAATAGAATGTAGGATATTGATATCAAAAAAGATTGATTTGGGTAATTGGCATATGACTTCGTAAGAATTCTTGTCTCGTTATGTTAATATTAAAGATACAAGATTACTGCGCATTTGTTTCAAAGAAAAGATTCACAGTGAGAAAAATAAGATGTGCACTATTGATATGAAATAAAGATTGGTATGATGTTACTGATGTATAACGAATTCTTGTCTGGTGGTTTAGGATAGTATTAAAATAGAAGATTATTGCATATTTGTTTCTAAATGTAGATAGACTGTAAATAAAATGTAAAATATTGATATCAAATAAAGATTAATTTGAAGTTATTGTTGTATACATGTTTATATTGCCCGTGTATAAAATTTCCTGGAATTCTAGACAACTGTTTTGGTGATATCATGTGCGCAATGACGTAACAATGAAAAATACAATGGTTAAAATTTTAAACAATTAAAAAATTTCTCTTCAAGATAGAAAAAATTGAGAGCCTTATTTATAAAGAAAAAGAGTGTTTAACTAACAGTAAAATTTTCATATTTCTGAATGAATTATTTTAGTAACTACACATGATTGAAAATATGTTTGTCGATTCTCTTGGCTGGCCTTTAAAAGTTATGTGTCCCCTTAAGTCGGACACGTAAATTTCAGAGGAGAGCGAAAAAACCTCGTTCGAGGCTAAAATACCGATTTTCGGGTTTGACGTGTAGTTTACCGTGTTCAACCGATGAAGTCAAATTATAATAATGTAGTCAAAATATAATTACAGTCAAATATTTGATGTTTTTTAACCCTATTTTCAAAGCGTTGTATTTTCGTGATTTTCAAACCGATCGAGATGATTTTGTTTTTAAAATTCTCCCCAAAGTCTGCCGAAGAAGATGAGCACGAAAGCGAGAGGTAAATTTACTCTACTTTAGGTACCTTATCTGGGCTACATCACACATTTCATAATGTTTTTGATCATACTTTAACACATGCCGAAGTCACGAGACCATTTAAAAAATAGAGTAATTCTTTTATTTATTAAAAATGCACAATTATTATTTTATAAACAATAAACAAACTTCTCGGAAATGATTTTAGATTAATTTCGTAACTGAATGACATCCTCCAAATAGCCACCATTTTGGTTTTGGCAAAGGCGGCCTCTTTCTAAGATGTACTCCATCGTCAGTAGTAATGCTTCTTGGCTTATTCCTTCAATTTCTCCATAGATGCTAGTCTTGAATGGCTGGAGGATTCAAGGTTTCATACGGCATAATCTGTCTTCCACAGCCCTTTGCTCTTGAAACCACCGGAAAGAGTTGCGTATCGCTTGTTTAGAGGGTGCTTTTCTGACTCCGAAATAACGAATCTTCTCTTTGGTTGAAGAAGCTCTTTGGTTAACCCATTTAAGACTGGCGTTGCGAAAACGCAACATTAATTTCTGTATTTTTTAAAGGCATGTTCTAAGTTCTGTACGTCTGAAGTAACATTTTTATTTTATTCTCTATACTTTAATTGATCAAAATAAATTTTTTGTTTCCACATTTGCCCGCTTTTAGCACTTGCAAAAAATTGTTTTTTTTCTAGTATTTTGAAAGGGAAAAAATGACTAATTTCAAATAATAACCTTAGATAGCAGCACAAGTTATTTTTCCGATTTGATGCTTGTTCCGAGTTTACTAGAGACGAAAGAACAAAATGGATTCAACAGGTAAGGCATAATTTTTGTTTTTATGTTTCTCAGTTCATATTTTAAAAAATGTTGCGTAAACGCAACATCAGTCCAATGTGTATTATTTTAAGATTTTGATATGCGGCCTAGTTTTTATGCAGTAGATTAGTATTTTTTTCATTTCAGATAAGTTTGTCTCTAGAAAAAAGTGATTTTTGACATTGGAAGAAGCATTGGAGTATTTTCATGGGCTAGATGATGATGATATTTCAGAATCGTCCTCAACAGAAGCTAATGATGAACCATAATTCGTCATTATCCCCCCAGATCCGGATGATTTAACGGATGAAGAAGCTATTGATGATAATATATTATGTGAAAATGTCGAATCACCTAAAGACATTGCAGGTGAAATCGACATTTTTTTCTAATAAATGCAAAAGTAAGCAATATAGTAAAAAAAAGGAGCATATTGTATAGGAAAAAGGGAAACTCTACATGGATGTAAAGAATTCGAAAGTAAGTTTATTAGAGTTTCAGATCTATATCTTTGAGAGACCCATATCTTTGATAAAAAGGCTTGAAGAAATACAGATGAATTCTGTTTTACATGAAACTTCACATATTGGAAGACCATCTTCAATTCAAAATCTAATTCTTAACGAAACTCGGAAAGACCGTATGGGCCATTTTATTACTAAAAATAGTGAAAATAAACAAAAAAAATGTAAAAACTGCAAAAGTCAAAAAATTACTGTATGTAATAAGTGTAATGTACCTCTTCATGCGAAATGTTTCAAAGATTAAAAAAAAAATTTAAAATTTTTTATAATTTTAAATATTTATATTTTTAAAATTTTTATACCGGTTTGGACTGATGTTGCAAAAACGCAACATTTTGTAACTCTTGTAAAAATAAATTTAATTTTATGGAAACAACTTATTTGTGCAATTAATGTTCTAAGAAGTGTTAAAAAACTGTTTGGTGCATTTCCAATAAAGGAAACATGGAGCGGTCCTAATGGTTTATTTTCTGTACAAAATTCGATTCTTTTTACTCGTTGCTTCGTTGTGAATTTCTCGGTAATTATTTTCCAAGGATTTCAGATTAATAATCTGAAACAAAACATTTTAAAAATTAAACTGTAAAAAATTTATTATATTCTAGAATAGGTTATTGACTTTAGGGCCACCTGTATCAATGCTTTGAAAATAATTCATAATATGCTGAGACGTAGCCGTATTGGTTGCTATTAAATATATATATATATATATATATATATATATACACACACACACACATACGTCTCTCTCTCTCTCTATATATATATATATATATACTAGCGGCCCGTCCCGCCTTTGTTCGGGTTGAACAAAATATTATACCAATAAATTTCCAGTTGATAGCCAATAAATTGTAAATCTTTTTTTACCCTAATAATAACCTAAATAATACCTTAAATTAATTTTATGTTAGTTAATAATTAAAATAAATTTTTTAAAAGAAAAATGCGTGCCGGAGAACGGCTAGGTTCGAACCGCTAGCGTCAGAACAGAAGCCCACCGCGATAGCACCACGATAAGGATCGTTGAAATCTTCGGAACAAAAAGCGGTAGAAGACAGTAGCGGTAACAATGGAGATTGTTAGGACTAAGCCCCTAACTTTATTTCTACTGATTAGATATACATAATATATAGCCTATGTCCATCTGGAATAATGTACCTTTCAAACAGTGAAAGAATTTTTCAAATAGGTACAGTGGTTCTGAAGATTACCCTCCACGTACAAAATCGCTCTCTCTTTATATATAAGTATAGATAATGTTTATGATAATAATTTAATATTAATGCTTTGAAATTAGTTCATAAATCGCCGAGACGTAGCCCTAATGGCTGCAATTATATATATATATATATATATATATACACATATACATATACATATATGTCTCTTTCTCTCTCTATCTATCTATCTATATATATATATAATGTTTATGATAATAATTTAATATTGATGCTTTGAAATTAGTTCATAGATATTTGGGACAGCATCTCGGATGGCTTTGAGATATATATATTTTTCTCCAATATTCACTTTGAAAATAAGAAAAAATTTCCAAATACAGATCACTACGATCCATCTCAACCGCTCAAGTATTTAAAGATTATGCCGTGATTTCACGTATGGAGCAAAAATTAAGACGAGCAGATCGGTTTATGGGAATCGTGCTCCGTCCGTTTATCTTCCTAGATCCAGGAAATTAGTAAACTGATAGACCCGAGGCCGTGGACGTTAACTCTTGGCTAAGAAGGAAGCCGTCTTAGCGGGGCTAATTAGAATGACGAGGAATCTTTAATGCAAGCTCCTTAGTTTTAAAACCGGTTTATGGGGCAGTCATTCAAATTTATGGGCCACGTAATGAGACATACGTTTCTCTGTATTTGTTCGGGACAATGCATTGATATGCTTAAGGGCTACTGGATACTAGCCTTATTCATAAATGACTGCCATAGAGAATTTGGAATGTGTATATATATATATATATATATATATATATATAATTCTCAGAAAATCTCTGCAGACGTCATGCAATGGAATTATAGGAATAAGTTTTGGTACCATATATATTTTTTTATTTTTCAGGATTATGAGGAAATGCAGTGCCTCAATTATTTCACATTTATATTCTATTTATATACAGGCCGACCACACCTCTCAAAACCATAGGGCGCATGCTTAAAAACTGAGCTTTCTTTTCAGTTCACATGTGATATATACAGGGTGATATTTTTAAAAACTGACACTACTGAGAGCCATCTGTAGCGCGATGTATCAGCCGGAATTCCACCGAAATTGATAGAGGGACTAAGGACTATATGGGAAAGCGTTTCCATGAAAAAATGTCGGCAGCAGAGCCAGTATTTCGTGCTATAAAGATAAGGGGTGAATACCGAAAACGTTGTAATAGGCAGGCATTTTGAGCAACAAAAAAATTTCACTTCAACACCGCTTTATGCAGCAAATTCACTTCTCCCTCCTTCAATGTGATCTCCATCCTGGTGGATGACCCATTGCATCCTGAACACTAAGTTCTCAACGGCCGAGCGTAACATGTCTCCAGGAATGTTCATCACAGTTCGGGATATGTTGTCCTTTAGGGCACCAAGTTAGAGACTTCACCAAGATACACCTTAGACTTTAAATAACCTCACAGAAGGAAGTCACGTGGGTTAGATCTGGGGAGCGAGGTGGCCATGAAAGTGGAAAAAAGCGTCTGATGGCCCTTTCTTCTGTAAAGCGATGACGCAACAGATTCCGCACCGGTCTCTATAGCCCAAAATACTGGCGTGCTGTCGACTACGTAGTCATAAATATTTTACTTGCGTTTTATGCATATTCTTATATGCACCGACAACAACAGCGCCATATCTTCCCCTATCGGTGACTTTTGGAACTATTTTTATGCATGGTAACTCTTTCCCATGTCGTCCTTAGTCCTCTATGAGTTTTTGGCGGAATTCCGGCTGATAGATCGTGCTACAGGTGGCTCTGAGTAGTGTCAGTTTAATAAAAATCCCTTATATATATATATATATATATATACGAGGTACGATCCAAAAGTTCGGGGAATGCGGCAATCTTTGACAACAGCAGCATGTATTTGAAGTGACAGCGTATGGAATGGATTCTACCAAACAACCCCTATGTGTTCCGGTTGGTTTCGCCCATGTCAAGTGATTTAACCGCGCGCGCTGCTGTTTTCTTCCGGATAACTTTGTTCTGTGACGTAATAAAAGTGGTTTTTAAAGAACAGCGCTGCAACATTAAATTTTGTCAGCGTTTAGTTAAAACACCTACGGAGACTTTAAAAATGCTACGAAAGGTGTACGGGGTTTCTACCATGGTGATGAAACAGGTGATGAAACGTAGTGTTATTTATTAGATATCCAATCAAAACGCGCTTCTTCAACATGCAAATCACCCTTCTCACCGCGATCGAAGAAATTCCGGCAGGATCGGAGCAAAGGGAAAGTCATGATAGAGGTATTTTTTGATTCTCAAGGAATTGTCATTCAGAATTTATTTCCAAAGGCAGAACAGTAAACAAAAAGCCTTATATAGACAGTTTACGTCGTTTCAGGGAATTCATTCGTCGTAAACGGATGCAGATCTGGCTAAGTGGAGACTGGTACATTCTGCATGACAACGCACCTGCACATCGGTCCCAACTGCTCACACACTTTTTCACCAAAACTCCCATGAATGTGCTTCCATACCCTGCATATTCACCGGACTTAGCCCCGTATGATTTTTATTTGTTTCCATCAATGAAAAATCTTTTGGAGGGACGCCGTTTTGTGTCAGCAGATGAGGTGAGAGCAGCATCGCAGGAGCCCTTACGAGAGGTTTCAAAAAATGGCTTCCAGCAGTGTTTCCATAAGGTATACGAGCGCTAACAAAAGTGTATTGTCACCCAATTACTTTGAATGTGGTTGTGCATCGGCAATATAAACGTTTTCAGTTTAGGACTTTTACGCCAATTCCCCGAACTTTTGGATCGTACTACGTATATATATATACACTGCTGGCCACTGTAAATGCAACACCCTGAAGGAAACATGCAAATAACATGAAATTTACAACATAAATTCGCGGAGGTGAGATATGCAAATGATTAGAATTTCAGCGCAGACGCACATCACGCCCGCCTGTGGCGCCACTTCAAAGCGCTGTTTAACGCTTGGAGATTTCGACGATTTCAAGTTCGGCAATTGTGTTTTTCTTGTGGTTTTTTCAAAAAAAACGATCAATTATGCCTCGTCGAAAACAGCGATCATCTTTTGATCAAGTATCCGAGTTCGACAGAGGAAGGATAGTGGCCTACCGAGATTGTGAATTATCTTTCAGGGAAATCGGTAGTCGTGTTGGACGAAACCAAACAACTGTAATGCGGATATGTGATCGTTGGATGCAGGAGGGTACGACGGACCGGCGTGTTCGATCGCATCCACCTCAGTGCACCACTTCACACGATGACAGGCAAATTGTGCGCATGGCAATGACGGATCGCTCAGTCACATCACGAACCATAGCACAGCACATGCAGTCTGTAACGCATCATCCAGTGTCTGCGCGTACCATTCGACGCCGTTTACAGCAGAGTGGTCTGTCCGCAAGACGTCCATTGCTTTGTCTACCCTTGACGCAGAACCACAGACGTCTCCGCCGCCAATGGTGCGATAACAGAAGGATGTGGATGGCAGAATGGAATGAAATTGTCTTTACTCACGAGTCACGCTTCTGTCTGCAACACCACGATGGTCGCATTCGAGTCTGGAGACACCGTGAAGAGAGGATGCTGAACAGCTGCATTATGCACCGCCACACTGGTCCTGCACCGGGTATTATGGTATGGGGCGGTATTGGATATCACTCTCGCACACCTCTAGTACGCATTGCCGGTACTTTAAACAGCCAGCGCTACATCTCCGAGGTGTTGGAGCCAGTTGTCCTCCCTTACCTCCAGGGCTTGCCCACAGCCACATTACAACAGGATAATGCGCGACCACACTTGGCACGCATTGTCCAACGGTTCTTCGTCAATCGCCAGATTGAATATCTTCCCTGGCCGCCTCGCTCTCCGGATCTTTCGCCGATAGAAAACATGTCAATCGTAGAGCATCCATGGTTGCTCTACGATTGACCCAGATTCCATCCCCAGCTGCCACAGCAGATCAACTTTGGCAACGTGTGGAAGCTGCTTGGTCTGCTGTACACCAAGAACTCATTTAAAGTCTCTTTGAATCAATGCCGAGGCGTGTGGCATCGGTCATCTCCAACAATGGCGGCTACTCTGGCTACTGATTTTGGCAGGAACCACACTTCACAGAAGTCTATAAATTTAATCATTTGATACTTGGTCAACATGTTATCTACAAAACAAATTTTGTTGTGATATCTCTTGTCTTTCTTGGTGTTGCAATTTGGGTGGCCAGCAGTGTATATATTATAATGGAATTGTTTGTGCGTGGGGTAAAGAATCGGTCATGGGACCAAATATAATAGACCTTTCAACTATTATTAATTAAATGTCATGTAATTAAACATCCTAAAGTCTTCACATTGCGTTGTGTTTCACAAATTATTACAGACTATCTGTTTGTAGATAATAAATGACACGTTTATTAATTAACCACATCTAAAATGATATACATACACACAGAAAATATTACACTTAATCCTTCTACTTATCATCACAGATATTCACAATTATTATTTTCAATATTGGCTACACTCATGAATTACGTTAAGTTACCTAGCCACATTACTCCTAATTCTTAAATATCTATCAAAACTATATTATGAACTTATTCGGAATGAATGAGAAAATGCGAGGGCACATATTTATCACAAGGTGTCAAATAAAAGAGCACAGACATACCTCCACTGCTGTCTTTCACAGGCGCTGGGTTCTCGGAGAATTGGGGTCTCCTTAAATGAACTAGGACGGGGTTCATCAAATGCGCTCGCTCCGTTCGAAAATCTTTCAGTCACACCTGGTTCTTTGTAGGGGCTCGGTCAATAACTGGTCAGGTAGGCTTGGCGCTCCGCTGGGTCTCGTTCATCGGGTCCGTACTCGGCTGGGCACTTTCGGCATAACTTATTATCTGTTATGGGCTCTCGGCATAAAACATCACATCAGATCTCAGCTATTAGGAGGAACCCCTTCGGTTTAAGCTCTCCGCATCATATTCATCTCTTATCTGGTCCTTAACACCACTCCTTCGTATCTGGTCTTTTGCAACAACTCCCTCTTATTTGCTCTTTAGCAAAACTCCTTCTGATATATGCTCTCGGCATAAAACTCCTTCGTTAATATGTCTTCCACCTTCTCATTGCTCCTCCTTCCTTTTTGCCACGCCTTCCTTTGCCATTGGTTTTCCATAATTTTTGGGGGACCTATATCTCTCCGCCCATTCGTACATTCTCCTCCCCTTACATAACATCATATTCCCATGGCTCTTTTCATCACGTGTTCCCAGCACTTCATCTGTTTCCGTTTACCTTGTTTTCGGCTAAATCATATCTTATCCCCGTCTTTCATGTTCAACTGTTCTCATTTTTAACGATTTATTTTCTACCTGCCTTCCCATATGCGATTTCCTGTCTGTGTATCATATCTTTTCACTTCTTAATTACCTCTCCATCTGGACTTCCTTTGTCAGCGTTTTTCTCTTCATCTCCTGGTTCCCCTTTTTTACGTCTTCTTTCTTTTGAACCTCTGAAGTCCACCGCCTATTCATCTCTTGTCTCCATCAATCCTTATTTGTAACTTCACCGTACGCTTGTCCCCTTAACTCTGTTTGTCAGCACATGTCTCTTTCTACTTCATTATTTGCAATGTTACGCGTATTTCCCCGTAACATATATATATATATATATATATATATATATATACACAATGAGAGAGAGAGAGTTAGTTCAGAGGGACTCTTTCAACCAGTTCAAGTCGTTCGAAGTTAAATTAGAAGTTGAGTCGAAAAAGCTCTAAAAAAGGCTTATTACCCGCTGAATGAAAACACATACAGAATCAAGATACTTAAGTTAAAATAGCCGTTTAAAGTCGAAAAAGCTCTAAAATAGGTTCTTTTTATGTTCTGAGTGAAAACACATAGGGACCTAAGATAATTAAGTTAAAATAGAGGTTAAAAGTCGAATACGGTTTAAAAAAAGGCTTACATATGTTCAGAGTGAAAACATAGCAAGAACTGATATAATGTAATCATTTACAGTTGTATAACAGTTCGGCGGTGCATAAAATATGAGAAAGGGAATTTTTGTTTGCTTATCCGACAAACAATAGCAAATCCTGATCTATTATATATATATATATATATATATATATATATATATATATATATATATATATATATATATATATATATATATGTATATATATATATATATATATATGTAACATGTCAGGTCAACACCGGGAAGAACGACTAATTAAGGATCCGACATGCTACAAATTAAGACAAGTCGTGAGCCGGGAGCAATGACGACAACGGAGTAATTACGTTAAAGCATTTTATTACGTATACGACAGACCTTTACGGGGCAAAGACAAAGTGTAGAGCTCGCCTGTACCTGACCACAGGCCCCTATATAACTTTTCAAAGACGACGTGTCATGTGACCATGCAACGACCAGCGATTCGCTGTGCCTGGATCGCCGGGCTTGAAAATTTATATAATGAAGAGGGATTATCTCCAAATTTACAGGGATCGTATAGTATCTGCGAAAAACTAACTCCTTTGTTCTTAAAATGAAGACGAACAACGTAATTCATCTGCGCTCAAGAAAGTTTAAAAAGAATTTAGAATTTTGAAAGGGTTTTGGAATTTTATATGATATATATATATATATATATATATATATATATATATATATATATATATATATATATATATATATATATACATATGAGTGCGTGTGTGTGTGTGTGTATAAAAGAGTTGAATACTTCATGAGCGCAGTGACCGAGCCATATACTGGTGCAGGTAATTCGTGTAGAATTGTTTAAGATGATAAAGTTTCTTGGGAGAAAAAACTGGGAAAATCCTTACAAGTGGGGAAAAAGAGGGGGTGCCAGAAAGAGGTAGAGAGGAAAGTAATTAGTCGATATAATGAATCTCTTTGTAGGATACGAAAATAAGTTTTAATCTTCTTAATGAGATACGCGAAGTTATGCAAGAACTTTTAACTTTCCCGTCACTGTGTCAAACAATGAAGCGAGAAACCTTCACGTGTTAAATGTCTCATACTGGCTTTTTACGAACTCGTATGATTTGAGTGGATTTGAGAGAAACGTGAAATCTCTTCACGATATTTTATCTAACTAACACACACAAACACACAGACATATACCGGGTGGCCATAATTAAACTGACAGTGCTCACAGTGTTCTGTAGCGCGATCTATTTGCGAGAATGACGCCACATTTTGTAGGAAGATTAAACAAGACCGGGGACGAAGGATTCCTCGAAAAAATAAATTAGTTCCAAAAGTCACCGCTAGGGGAATATTTGGCGCTGTGTAATAGAAAATAGAGTGTTAACAAATGCAAATTAATACGGAATAAAATTACCTTTTATTATGCACATTTTCTTATTTAGTTCAAGTGCAATATGGCAACACTTTTAAAAAAGCGTAAAATCTACATAAACACCGATAAAGTCTCGTGATCTGCAATATCACGTACGCTGAGCAGAAGAAGAAGTTTTTTATTCAAATTTCACGTTACATCCATTGGCACAGTGCCAGCTGCTTGGGTTTTAAAAGGCAGTGTGTTACGTTTCGAATCAATCGGATTGAAAGTTTATGTGCAATGTCTCCTTCTTTAGTCGAGCGTGCGTTACTGGTCAAATTCTTTTACCTCAACCAGTGCAACGCGTCAGCCGCTCTTCGTGCTTTTAGAACGCACAAAAAAATGCGTAAAGGTAACGGTCCTGTGCAGTTAATGGGCTAAAAGCAATGGTTGCGACGTTTGAGAAAACAGGTTCTCTGAAGGTTCAGTCAGGCAGAGGACGAAAACCTGTACCACAGGATACAATCGAAGCAGTTGCCACGGCGATTGTCGACAGAGGACCAGACAATATTGCTACCACTCTATTTTCTATTACACAGCGCCAAATATTCCCCTAGCGGTGAATTTTGGAACTAATTTATTTTTTTGCGGAATCCTTCGTCCCCCGTCTTGTTTAATCTTCCTACAAAATGTGGTGTCATTCTCGCAAATAGATCGCGCTACGGAACACTGTGAGCACTGTCAGTTTAATTATGGCCACCCGGTATATATATATATATATATATATATATATATACATACACACACACACACACACATATATATATATATATATACGTATATATGTATATTGTGGTGAAGAAGGTGATATGGCGCCTATATTGAAGTACTTTGTAGAGGTAAGCAGATGTATGGAACGACTGTTCATATGAGAAATTTCTGTATCGTAGAACTGTAGATTTAGGAAGAATGGAATGAATATATACTGTGACGTCACGCATGTAACGTGCGGTTCTCACGATCTGTGAAGAAGCCCTTCCACAGTTGCAGGCCCAAAAAATTTCCCACACGTTTGCACAACATACTAAAATTCTGTGGAGGTTAAAAGGCTATCCCTTACGGTTCACTGCCAGAGTTCGACGTTCCTGGATTTAAGCGGGTTAAGCCCCAGTTTGATCCTCACCGACTAAATCGGCGAAACGCCGCCTCCCTCCCTCATAGAAATGTCACCGAATCCAAGACTGCCTGCGAGCACGGAATTCCTCGTTTTTATCTAATCACCACCGGCGAAGGTTCCAAACTGGGTATATATGCGAGACTCTGTTTTTTTTCCGGGAGAGCCCCTGTAACACCTGGGCTAGAGTGACTGTGCAGATTTCTGCTCCATGAAGCCTGAGTTTGTCGCTATTAACATCATTTGCACCAGTCTGGTGATACTGTAAACTGCTCAAACCAACACCTTTAGGGCCTGTTCACATAGGAGTCCGTTGCGTTGCGTTAAGGAAAAGATGACGTTGAGACGAAAATAAACCAATCATAGGCGTTAAAAATTTCATTGCTGATCGTTTGGAGCCATATGATTGGTTTATTTTCGTCTCAACGTCATCTTTTCCTTAACGCAACGCAACGCAACGGACTCCTATGTGAACAGGCCCTTATTGTTACGTTATGTGTAAATAAAAGCTAAGTTTTTCGTTACTTCTGGCCTGCTATTTCAGACCACTCGGATACCACGCCAGTTGAACACGCTTCTTTTCAATATGCTACAATATAGTTCATCGGAGCAATGTTTATTACCCGGAAAGTCTGTTGATTAGAATGGCAGAGTAACGTTCTTTGCAGGATTCAATAATGTTGATTCGTTGTTTTGGTGAAGAAAGAAATTGGGAGGCACCAAATTCGATCATTGAGAAGTTGGTAGGAAAGAAAGGTTCATAACTGCAGTTTTGTCATGTTGAATGTTCCGATTCTGTAACAGTTCGTACTTCAGAACAACTCCATGAGTCAAACAATATTCGTGAGACTTAAATTGGCGAAATATGGCGATGATGTGCAGCAGAAAAAGTTAGCAATGCGTTGTTTCCAATAACCACGGAACTATACCATCGTCATCACTGCTGGGTAACCATAAATTTCAAGACTATTTTTTTTTAAATCATCGAATACAACTCTAAGTAGAAAAATAATTTGTTTATTCAGTCAACAGCAACGCTGCTTTAACAAGAGTTCACTTTCTGGATTAATAAAAATCTATGTACATAGGATCTAGAGCTATTATCAGCATGACCATTCAGGTCTGCAGAAGGCACAAAAATATAATAAAGAACATAAGCTAAACAATATAAGTTCTGAAAAATATGCTCCGAAAAAAATAAGCTCCCCCACAGAATCAGGCATGGTGTCGTAGTTAGGGACGACATGTTTCTTAGAAAAGAGGGTGAGCCAAGTCACAGGTGCAAAAAGCGACATTATTAAGAGGGGAATAGAATAAACAAGTAACATGAGTACAGTAAGGAAAACAAGCAACGAGTCTTGACCAGCTGCAGTTAATGAGCTTTCCAAGTGAAAGTAGAGATGGAGATATCCGGAGTGTAAGGAAAATAAGGAGAAGGGGCCAAGAAGATAGCAGGGGACCGTTAATGGAAACAGCGGGGTGCCCTTGCACCGTGAGAAGTTCCAGCGTGGGAAATGAGGGCGTCGGAAACAGGGCTGATGCCCCCTCGGTTTCAGATTGGAGAAATGGAAAGGATAATGTATATGGGGTACCCAATGATAAAAGTTCAGGGGGCTCATTGGTTAGAGAGGGTCACCAATGATAGCCAAGAGCGAGAAAGTATTAATGAAGTTAAGAGAGGAAGTTGATAGAGAAAGTATTAACAGTTGTGTCGAAGAGACTGAGGTACTCGAAACCTGAGATTGAAAGTGACAGTATGATATGTAGATGGTGATGTTAAGATGCACAGCGGACGGACCCAAGCAGATGATTAGAAACTCGTAAGAGGTAGCCCCATGGAACCCAGGCGGGATCCGAATACGGAATACAATTGTTCGCCAGCAGATTTGGACGGTTGATGAACCAGCCCGCGATAAAGAATATCCACGGCCGACGTATCCCTAAGGCCAGAGATGACCAGATGAGGAAAGAAAGAATGACAGTAGAGCTCCCCTACAAGCCTGTTCCAGCGACGGATGACTAGCTTCCGTCTTCAGTGATTTCGTGCGACCGGAACAAGTCCTAGAGCTTAAGCCGCACCCGCACCGTAAGTTTCTCGCTACAAGAAGCAAGATCCGGCGAGTCAGGTCAACCAATCAGCGAGAGGTGCAAACCTACCTGTTGAGTCCCCAACGGAGAACCCCTATTGTTGGCAAGGAGAGGCCTCCCATTGTTATGCAGGCTAAGTCATCCAAGGTAGGGAGAGAGTTTTATGTTTCTTTTCATGCCAATGCTCAGCTCGTGTAATGCCCGAGTTAGTGATAGGTGGTCAGGTTAATTAATGATGGATAATTATTCATATAGATATATAACACATAGCAGTATTGATTAAAAATGATATTTGCATAAGGTATGATTAATAATGAAATGTTTATATATATGTATATTGTGATGATACTTAATAAATTGATTAATTAACGTACATTTGAGTAATCACTCCTAGTTTTATCAGTACTGCCACTAATTACAACAATTCCCGTAACACATGGCCTTTTTCTGGGGGGGGGGAGACTGGCTACAAAAAAGAGAAGCTAGTACTCTATGAAAAAAAGGCTCAAGTGATATCCTTTAATTTCATGACCAGGCATGTTTTTCGGAGGACAAAACGAGAGTTGCAAGACTTAAACAACCGCTAAGGTGCGGAAGAACAATAAAAAACAGGCAGCAAACGAGCGAGCATACGATTTTACGTCCGTCGAAACCGGAAAAGTTTGCCATGAACACGGAGAGGTTTCAGCCGTGCACTTAAATGGAAATAGCGATTTCTTGCCAAAAAAAAAAAGAAAAAACCCCAACGTTCGCCAAGAAGGAGAGAGGGAAAGTTTGAATAATGTAATTGGTCAGCGAGCGTTCTGACGTCACGAACCGTGATTGGTCAACAGTTCCCCCCCGCGAACTGTCTGAAGGAAAATATTTCCCACGATGATCCGCGATCTGGTAGGCGATTTCCTTGTAAAAATACATTATTACCTGTGACGATACTTTTATATACGCTTTTGATACAGAAACAGCTCAACAATCAAGTGAATGACCCTTGAAAGGTGAAGCAAGACCGAAATGACCACGTCAAAGTTACTCAAAAATCAAGGTAATGTTGACTCTTTTCTTTGATGGGCGTGGTGTTGTGCATTAAGAATTCCTAACTCATGATGACTCATGGGTTTTGAACCACGATAATGCGCCTTCTCACAGTTTAATTATTACCATGTTTTATTAACTTGCTTTCTTGTTTGTATGTGTGTTTGTCCCTTAGAAATCTTGCAATCGATTTTTAACTAACTTCCCGACTAGCTAGGCATTTGAAACTTTTAGAATAGCTCAGAACACGATGGCAATGCATTTCTTTAATAGTTTTAGCCATCTTTAAGTAGATTTGAATTCTTTTTCAGTTATTTTCAGTTAATTTTGTTTTGTAGACTGGTGCAGCCATCTGTCGACCGGGACGGGAACGAAAAGTTAAACGCAAGTTAACTTCCAATTAACTTCATTTTCTTTCAAGTGAATGGGATAATTCATCCAAAAAATTTTAAAAAAGCATTTATTAATACATAGAATTGTCAAGTTTATATGATTCAACAGAAAATTTAAAAACATGGTATATAAAAAGTTCTTTTTATCTTGTAATTATTATTCGTGAGTTTTTAACCAAACATTCAACACATACGGCTCCACAATCTCCGTATTCGCCTGATATAGCACCGTTTGACATTTTCTTATTTCTAAGGCTGAAATTGCTTCTTCGTGGTCACCATTTTGAGTCCATTAATTCGATAACAGAAAATTCTCTACGAACTCTGAAAGGGTTTCACAAAAACGACCTTAAGGCATGTCTTGACGATTGAATAAAACGATGGCAGAAAGTGCATTGCAGTCAGAGGAGATTACTTTGAAGGAGATACAATGAATTTTGACCAATAAATTGATAACTTTTATTTCATACCACCATTACGGGTACTTTTTGATCACAGCACTGTATATATATATATATATATATATATATGTTACCGGCAAAGTATGAAATCCGGCATTCTATAGAATGCCTAGTCATTGTATATAATGCCTAAAACTAGCTGGCAATGTATGAAACGATTCATATTTCACACATTTCCTAAGCATTCTATAGAATGCCAAATGAGAAACCCGCAAAGTATGAAATACATCTCCGATTCGTTTCGAATATCACGTGGCAAGGCACGTGAATTTTAACGCGCGCCTCAGGCTCAGAATTTGTCAGTTGCACTTAGCGGTTTGTTCGGGAGTGCCAAAATACGCAATTTTTCTTAAATTTGTTCAACAAAAAATTATTTTTTTACTGTGCTGCATGAAAATGTAGGAGCAAGCTGTAGTGTTGGAGAAGAAGTCATGGTCTATAGACATGAAACAACGATTCGACGACTAACTGTCAAAATTCGAGTTAATGCTGCAAAAAACAGTTCTTTCTTAACCGAAACTACTTACCAGAAGTTAATAAATGATGTACAAAAAGTCAAAATGACTACTAAGAAGGAACACACGGACTATTCGTTGCTGAATCGCTATGATGTGATGATTGTGGAAAACAAAAGTAAACTCATTTATCCTGTTAAAGAAGGCGTCAGTACTATACAGTACTACGTCACGGACTCTGAGTTATTTCTCGTACTTCATGAAGCTTATTTGGATATTGAACACGATAGAATGGTGAAAGAACTTTCAACCAAATACAAAAACGTTACGCGTCATGATATTGAACTGCACACCCACCTTTGTGAACCTTGCCAGAAAAAACAGAAAGGTATTAAAAAGGGCATTGTTGTGAAACCTATGATTTTTTCCGAATTTAATTCCCGTTGTCAGGTAGATCTTATTGACATTCAGACTCAGCCAGATAGAGAATTGCGTGCGAAAAAGGACGACACGTCCGCTTCCTTCCTAAATTACCATGGCTCTGAAGATTAAATCTTTTGTTCACAAGCTTTTAATTCACTACGCATGCTCCAACTGACGTGTTATGACGCTCATTACTTATGCGTGATATCGAGTCGATGCTCGACCTTCTATCGAGTTCCATTGATGACTGTGCATGATTTTTTAGCGAGAAGCAGTCCAGGCTATCACTCTATTTTTAGATTTCCCACGTGGATCTTCGAAAATCGAATGAAGTCCAATCCTTAAAGCTATTTTCACCGCGAAGCATTTGTTCCCATTATTTGTGATTTCCCAGTCCTAAATTGCTAATTGTTATTTCTTCCTAAACAAAAACCCCGTTTAAAGTGCACGCGATCGCCCCCCCCCCCCCATATTTATGGCATTACACACACACACACACATATATATATATGAATATTTGTCATGTACTACTGTGCTCATAATGAATATTTATCATACGTTTGCCTAACGGCCCATCAATGTTTATGTGTTACTGAAAAGACTGGATTGCCAAGGGTGTCCCAATCTGCAGGTGATGCATCCGTTATGATACTCTTGAGTTGTGAAGAAATCTGATTTTGTAGGCCATTCTCAACAAATGCATATGTGTCTTGAGGAAAGTTTTTCTTACCGTGCATTGTTAAAATTAACTCTTCACTTCTTATCACTAACGGAGCTTTCTAATTGTAAGAATTCTCATTTCTGTATGTAGGGAAATATGTTGTATTTAAATTTATTTATTACATCCAGAAATGACTATTCTCGCTAAGTTTAATGACTTAACAAGATTACCAGAATAAACGAGTATTCAATGTTAAGTCTAATGACTGCTGAATCATCAGCTTTTGGACTTAGCACAGTAGATGACCTTACGGGAGAAACATGTTCAGTTTTCGTATTGAGTCATCAGTTGCCAACAGATGAGTCAGAAATGACTATTCTCGTTAAGTTTAATGACATCACTAGATTATCAAAAGAAATAAAAGTTCAGTGTGATGATTAGTCTTTGGGCTTAACATTGTAAACGAGCTTACGGGAGAAACATTCTTAACTCAGTCATATTTAGTCACGAGTTTCCAACAGATGAGTATGAAGTAATTATTCTAGTTAAAGTTGTTTACTGAAAAATATTACCAAAAGAAATCAGTATTCATTTTTAAGTTTAATGACTACTGAATCATTACACTTAGGACTTAAGATAATGTAGATGAGCTTACGGGGTAAACATGCTTCATTCGTAATTGGGTAAACGAAATAAGTCCCGCATCTACTCTATAACACACCAGAATAAATAGTCCAATGAATATGCATTCTGATAACACCGAGAGGCAAACTTTTGGCAAGATTACGTTGCTGTCATATTGAGAACTGAGTGCGTGGAACAATTCAAAACCACCTCGAGTTGTTGAAGAGTTAATAGCGTGCGTCTAGTGAAGACGTAAAAGCCAGCAATAAGATAATAAAGAACTTCCCCCCTTCAATAAAATTCTCGTCGTTCCGATGTGAATAGCACTTTATGTGCTTCATTAATTCCTCGAACTTTGACATTAATTATCTCTAAAGACTTAGATTTTGAAAATTATTCCGGGAAACACGAAAGTCATTTCATTCCCTAATGAATTCAATTAGATGTTTTTAATTATTAAGTAAAATGCGTTTAAGCAGGAATATTAAGAAAATAGTTCGAGTCAAATGCGGCAATTAATTGGAAAACTGTCACTGTGACGTCACGCGGCCTGGATGAGAAAGTTCACCACGCGGTCGATCTGAATTAAAAGTCGCAAAATAATTTTGGTCGCTCAAAGTGCTCCAGACAGGGAAGAGATATATCGGAATCTATTATTACTACCAAAAATATTTCAAACTTAATATCAATGGAATTTCTGTATGCAGTGTGATTCGGGATATTTCATGGATATTTCTCAAACTACAAAATTTTTACGAAGGATAAGGTACAAAGACACAACTTCATGTAATGTTTGAATTTCAGTTGCATGGCACTTCTCGGAAATTCATTTGAAAGTTCACATTGTTTTGAAGTTATATAAGATCTGTAATAGAAGTGAATAAAGTACAGGAACACAGTTACATGCAGTGTTGAACTACTTTTTAGTGCCTCTCAGAAATTCCTTTGAAAGTTCACAA
Source organism: Dolomedes plantarius (assembly GCA_907164885.2). Classification (NCBI taxonomy): domain Eukaryota; kingdom Metazoa; phylum Arthropoda; class Arachnida; order Araneae; family Dolomedidae; genus Dolomedes; species Dolomedes plantarius. The sequence continues at coordinate 133,467,657 of OU015490.1, read as the reverse complement.
TATTTTGAAGAAATTCAAGGTCGTAAATACAAGTGAATAAAGTACAGAAAGATAACTGCATATAGTGGGAGTATATAACTGCTTAGTACTTCTTCGATATTTGCATGAAAATTCACATTCTTTTGAAAAAATTCAAGATTTAAAATACAATAATGAGCAGAAACACAATTACTTGTAGCGCTGGACTTTTAATTGCACACTACTTCTCAAAAATTTGTTTCAAAATTCACGATATTTTGAAGAATTCGAGATCTTAAATTTCGTGTGAATAAAGTACAGAAACGCAACTGCAAAGTACTCCTCAGAAATTCATTTGAAAATTACCAATGTTTTGAGGAATTCTAGATCTGAAATACAATAAAGTACAAAAACACAATTGCACGTGGACTTTAAGGGCCTGTTCACATAGGAGTCCGTTGCGTTGCGTTGCGTTAAGGAAAAGATGACGTTAAGACGAAAATAAACCAATCATAGGCGTTAAAAATTTCATTGCTAATCGTTTGGAGGCATATGATTGGTCTATTTTCGTCTCAACGTCATCTTTTCCTCAACGCAACGCAACGGACTCCTATGTGAACAGGCCCTTAATTGTGAATAAAGTACAAAAACACAATTGCATATAACTGTGGATTTTTAACTGCATAGTACTTCTCAGAGATTCACATTATATTGAAGAAATTCAAGATCTAAAATACAAGTGAATAAAGTTCAGAAACACAGCTGCGTAAAGCGTTGAACTTGTAATTCAAGATTTAAAATACAATAACGGGCAGAAACACAATTGTGACTGCACAGTACTCCTCAGAAATTCGTGTCAAAATTTACAATGTTTTGAAGAATTAGAGATTCAAAATACGAGTGAATTTAATACAGAAACATAATTGTTTCATATCGCGTTGAATTAGTTTTAACTGCAAAGTGCTTCTCAAAAATTCATCAGGAAGTTCACAATATTTTGAAGAAATTCAAGATCTAAAATACAAGTGAATGAAGTACAGAAACACAACTGCATGAAGCGTTGAACATCTAACTGCATAGTACTCCTCAGAAATTCGTTTGAAGATTCCCAATGTTTTTAGGAATTCCAGATCTGAAATGTAATAAAGTACAAAAAAATCAATTGCCTTTATCCGTGGACTTTTAACTATGAATAAAGTACAAAAACACAATTGCATATAACTGTGGATTTTTAAATGCAGAGCACTTCTAAGATATTCACACTATTTTGAAGAAATTCAAGATCTAAAATACAAGTGAATAAAGTACAGAAACACAACTGTGTAAAGCGTTGAATTTGTAACTGCATAGTACATCTCAGAAATTTATTTGAAAATTCACAATATTTTGAAAAATTCAAGAGCTGAAATACAAGTGAACAAAGTAAAAAACACAATTTCATGGAGCGTTGAACTTTAAACTACATATTATTTCTAGGAAGTTAATTCGAAAGTTCACAATATATTGAAGATATCCATATCTAAAACACATGTGAATAAATTACAAAAACACAATTGCCTCTATAGCTGAGCTTATAACTTCATAGTACTCCTCAGAAATTTATGCGAAAATTCACAATGGTTTGAAGAAATTCAAGAACTGAAATATAATTGTATAATGTACAAAGAAACGTTTTCATGGATAGTAATCTGAGTACAATTTATTATCTTTCATTTACACGCATTACATATCACGCACTATTTACTCCTCGAAAGAAATTTGGAAACTTTTCAGCCTCTCTGTCTGTATATATATATATATATATATATATATATATATATATATATATATATATATATATATATATATATATATATATATATATACTAGCTGAAAAACCGCACTTCACTACGGAGTACATTCAAATTAAATACAACGGTCAGTGTAGGCAATTAATGTCAAATATATATATATATATATATATATGTATATATATATATATATATATATATATATATATATATATATATATATATATATATATAATAAATACGACGATAAATGTATACAATTGATGTAAAAACAAAATAAATATATTTATAAAAAATCGTAAGGGATATTTTCATAGACAAAATAATGTAGAAGAAAATATTCAAATTAAATCTAATAGAAGATACTAAAGAATATAGTACAGTTTGAGGAATATATCTTTTACTATATTTTATATTTTTTTGGATAATGTCCAATCGTCTGTCGCATTAGCAAGAAAAAAAACATTTTTTGTCTATTTAGTTGTTATGCACGTGACGATAAATTTATTTAAAGAACCAGAAAAAGAAATCACGTGATCAGCATTTAATAAATTAAATTCTAAAAATGAATCTTTAAAAATTCACCAAATATCAGAAAATGGAGGTAAACATTTGAAGAGGATTTCATTTTAAAGGCATTTTTATGATATTTCTCGTGATATAAATTTTATAACCCTTAAATTGTTATTTTGAATGCAAACTTAAAAAAAGTTACTAAAACATCTTAACAATTTAATTTAAAAAAATCTAAGAAGAATTTTTGAAAAATATTTTTTAGTGCACACCTACACTAGTAAGAGATATGCAAATGATTAAAATTTCGACGCTAATGAGACAAGGGTAAGTGCGCTATGCGCATGTGAGATGCGCGGCTGGGAGAGTTTAAAAGCATGATTGATCGTGCCATAGGGTTATTCAAACAAATCTGTCGACTTGGATGGACGGTATTGTGACTAGAGATACCTCTGAGGCGTAACCGGCGACAGTACGAACAATTGTCGGACTTTGAGAGGGGGCGTAAAGTAGGCCTCAGAGAAGCAGGTTGTTTGAACAGGCGCATCGGCCGTCACCTAGGTCGGAGTGATATGGTAGTTGTTCGGTGTTGGCAACAATGGATCACGGAAGGGATAGTCTACAGTCGCGGAGGGTGAGGTCGTCCCAGGAACACAAATGCGCGCGAGGATCGCGCAATAATTAGAGGGGCCCCGTCCGCACCAACCACGTCGCTAGAATCGGTTTGACGCCATTTACCACTTTCCAGACATCCGGTCAGACAAGGGAAACCATTCGGAGACGACTGGCCGACGCAGGTATAGGGAGCCGACGTCCATTAAGACGCCTACCACTGACCCCACATCATAGGCAGTATCGACTGGATTTTTGCCGACCTCGGGCAACTGGAGTGAGACCGACTGGAGGCATGTGATCTTCAGCGATGAATCCCGATTCAGTCTCAATGCGGATGACCAGCGCATACGCGTGTGGAGGCGGCCAGGCTACCGGTCCGTTCCGGCATTTGTTGTCGAGAGGAATACGATTACACAAGGTGTGACAGTGTGGGGGGCAATTTGTAGGGACACACGATCACCTCTAGTCGTCCTTCAACGCACTTTGACGGCACGCAGTTACGTGGACGAGATTTTGTTGTAATGCTTGTGCTATCAAGTCGCCCAGGTGACATTTATCAGCAAGACAACACTCGTCCAAATATTGCACGACTCTCCCAAAAATGTTTTCAAGGATATGACGTACTCCCATGGCCTGTCATGTCACCAGACCTCTCGCCAATAGAGGACGTCTGAGACGTGCTTGGAAGGCAACTGCAGCTGTCCCAGTGAATTAACTGCCCAGTTGCAAAGATTATGGCATGATCTTCCGCAGCAGGTCATAGATGACCTCATTGATTCGCTGCCACGCCGTGTTTCGGCTTGTATAGCTGCCAGAGGTGGATTTACTACTGACTGATTTGTAACCTTTTTCATGCCATATCTTCTTAATGAAACGGTCTGTTCTTCTGAATTTGTAATCATTTGCTTATCTCCTCAAACACTACAAACATGTTAAGTTTCGTGATAGTAGCTTTTTTCCTTCTGGGTGCATAATTTTTTTTGAGACAGAGTGTATATATATATATATATATATATATATATATATATATATATATATATATATATATATATATATATATATATATATATATATATATATATATATATATACAGGGTGGTCATAAAAAAACTTTGTCGATATATCGACCTCTAGAGGCCGTTCCTTTCAACCAATCGAGATGAGATTTAACTTATAGTTATTCAGAGGTATGAGCTCGGGATTCTGTGAATGGCAACCAAGTGGTGTGCACGGTTCCGGTTATTGGTACAGAAACTCGAAATTTTCGAATGGCAACGTCCACATTTTTCCGTCGCAAAATCCTCAGCGCATGCGAAAACCCCATAGAGCGTTGGAACGGTACGTCTATCACAAGAAACGGACGCGTTATGCACGCATAAAAAAAACAGCTCTTCGGCCTATGATGGCACCGATGTGGAAAATGTGTAATCCAAATAAAACTTTTATTTTGTCCGATATGTGTTGTCATCAGTGATTGGTGTCTCGCCGCTGCCATATGCAAATTTCATCCGTGTGGCCCGATCGTGTTTTCGTTGACCGTTCGCAGAGCTGTTTTTTGTGTGTGCATAACGCGTCCGTTTTTTTGTGATACACGTACCGTTCCAACGCTCTTTAGGGTTTTCGCATGCGCTGAGCATGCGGGGGGAGAAAGTGGGCATTGCCATTCGAAAATTTTGATTTTCTGTACCTATAACCGTAACCGTTAGTGCCACTTTGTTGCCGTTCACAGAATCTCGATCTCACACCTTTGAATAACTATATCTGAAATATCATCTCGATGGGTTGAATGGAGCAGCCGCTAAGTCCATATATCTGCCAATTTTTTTTAAGGGGAAAGTGGACGTTCAAAATTTTGAAATTTGTCCAAAAATTAGATTTTTTAAAATTTTATTGAATTGTGAAACTACGGACGAGTAGGAATGTGTTGCAAAAATAGTTTTTAATTTCTGTGATTACTTTCCTAGTTATAGGCATTTGTATTTAATTTAGATATTATGTGGTTACTAATAGCAATAACTTTAAATTTGTTTTTCTGAAAATAAAAATTTTCACGTTTTACCAATATTCAAACTGCTCCAAGCGCATTTCTAATTATCTTATTGCTTTGAAATTTAAATTTTATATACTTAACTGTACATCAAATAAATCTTATTGAAAAAAATTATTCTTCGTAGCTCAGAATTTCTAAATTTTGTACTTGAAATGATGATTTATAGGTATTTTGCGTAATAAAAAGGGTGCTTTCACTATTATTATTTTTTTCTCTTTATATTTTTAACGAATGCTTAAAATAAGCAATAAATTTCATTGTCAGGTCTATAAGGTATCTTGTAAATAAAAATTACCGTATTATATGCAAAAGAAATGAGCATGGAAGATTTTTAATTAGGTCAATTTTTGATATAATTAATAATTCATGATTCATAAATTATGAATATTTCATCATTAAATTTTAACCACTTTTGCATATCTATGGTACTAATCACATATTCAAATTTCAAGCAAATCCATTCAAAACAAAAAAAGTTAGATTTGAAGGTCCAATGTCCCCTTAAGACCCCCCCCCCCTTTATATAAATTTAAGCAGGCTTTGTTTGGTTAGATTTCAACCGGCCAGGGATCATAAGTATGAACAACAATATCATTTAATATCACCCAGACTAATAGTGAAGTGGAGCAAATAGTCAGATAAAATTGTATAAAAATAACTGTTGTCGAAAAATTCTCTAATATCAAGCCTTTAACGCAAGGAGAGGTTTCTTTTTAAACAAAAGCAAATTACTTTTCATGAATTTAAAAATATTTCTTAAGAAATACATAATTAGACACGGATTTTCCAAAAACTGTGTAGCGACGATATTAGAAATAAGGTGCACTGAAACTGTGCGAAGAGCTTTTCCAGTTGCAAAAATATATTTACATGGAAAATCATAATTGCAGCAATTTTACATCGAATATTTTTCGAAAAGAGACAAAATAAAGTTTAAAATGTAGGATGTCAAGAAATGTTCAGGGTATTAAAAAGCGAGTCGTTTTAAATTCAGGCTTTCTTAATAGACGGAAAATTAATAGAAAAATAATGAACGTTCCCGACATGCTCTTTAGCTACGTAATAACTAAAAATCCGAATTTGTATACACCTCTCGATCAATACAGCCTAATATCACGACTAGTGATTGCAATACCAGACTAAAAATACAATACCGGTATTCGGTATTTGCTCAAACGTTATACCGGGATACCGGTATTAATACCGGTATTAGGAATTTAAAAAAAAATAAATACAAAAGCACAGTTGTTTCTTTGCCATATTAATTAGTTTTTGAATAAAATGCAAAAACAATAATAATTGCAAGATAAAAAGAACTTTTTATATACCATGTTTTAAATTTTCTGTTGAATTATATAAACTTGACAATTCTATGTATTAATAAATACTTTTTTAAAATTTTTTTGATGAATTATCCCATCAACTTGAAAGAAAATGACGTTAATTGGAAGTTAACTTGCGTTTAACTTTTCGTTCCCGTCCCGGCCGACAGATGTCTGCACCAGTCTACAAAGCAAAATTAACTGAAAATAACTGAAAAAAGAATTCAAATCTACTTAAAGATGGCTAAAATTATTAAAGAAACGCATTGTCATCGTGTCCTGAGCTATTCTAAAAGTTTCAAATGTCTAGCTAGTCGGGAAGTTAGTTAAAAATCGATTGCAAGATTTGTACCGGACAAACACACACACAAACACACAAGAAAGCGAGTAAATAAAAACATGGTAAAAACATAAACAATTTTGTTATGCACAAATATAAAATGAACAAGTAGCGAAGGAATGCTGTGAGAGAGTGCAACAAAATTTGACATCGAAAGCAAGCAAAATAGAAACAGATAAAATATTAGAAGATGTCAGTACTATTTTTGACATATTTAAAAAACAACAGGGGCACACACAATATCTCAGGGGAATGCTTACAGCATACGTAAAAAGGCAACATGAAATTGGAGGGACATATGCAGAAATTACTGCAAAAGAAAGAACAAGAAGTAGATCTAGATCAAGAACGAAGCAGGGGGGAGGTGTGCTTGTTATTATGGTGGTACCTAAAGAGGAGCATGATTCTGAGATTACTAGAAGGGATATACAAAGGGAAATTAATCCTGCAAAGATTCAGGTTGGAATCGATACATTTAGGAAAATAGGAAAAGGTGGGATCCTGATAGGCACTAAGAATGAGGAAAATTAGACAAGATTTTGGAAGAAATTAAATCTACTGATAAGTTAGCGCAGAATTATAAAATAGGCAAACCTAGAAAAAGAAGGCCACAAGTAGTAATACAGAGGCTGTTCACACATTTTTTTAGACGATGTATATTGTATTCACAAAACTAAATTATATAAAATTCTTGTGTTTTAAATGTTCTATTTGACATCCCTTATTCTGAACTATCTTTCGACACCGAAATTTCCAGGAAAATAATGCCTTTTGAAGTGTCAGAAGAGGTATTCTATCCAATTCCTCCTGAACAGCTTTCCAGAGTCCTGTAAGGGTTTTGGGACGACGTTTGGATAATGCAGATTTTAAAAGTCCCAATCACGAAAATCCATAGGTGATACATCGGGAGATTTAGTAGGGATATCAGTGAAGGGTATGGCCTTGATACCAGTTTTTTGTTCCATTTCTTTTAGGAAATTTACAGTGGATTTTGATGTGTGACTGCTAGCTTTGTTCTGATGGAGTCTCACAGATTGATGGCACTGTGGGTAAAGCGATGGTATTTCATTCAGAAAAATTGGCGATAAAATATGTTCCTGATAGTATTTGGAGTTAATCTTGACATTTTTTTCCACTCTCTTTATTTTTAACTTGCCATTATAAGAAAAACCAGCAACAATCATGAATCCCTTAGAAAAACTTTCTTTCGATTCTTTGAACCATGTACTTAAATTTTTTTTTCTCCCCTTTTACGATAATAAATGGCTCTTTTTTTGTTGCAATCATTTAAATACACCCATGATTCATCTATTGTGACAATTGTTTTCCATTTTTCTTTGGATAAGTGTTTCTCATATAGAATTCTGCAGCGTGTCCTGCGTTCAGCGATATGATTTGGAAGAAAACGATGCACATTGCGTTTTTTCGCTTTCTTAAGATTTAAATCAACGTTTATCATTTTGTTTATTGTGGACACCGAGCATTTTAATGATTTTGCAACTGTCCTTTGACTAGGGGGATTTTCTTTTAACATTAAACAACGTACCTTTGCAATAGTCGAAGATGTCCGTTTTTTCCTTGGATACTTGTTTGGAATTTTTGTCCCACTGGAGGCTCCAATTTGACGTTTTTTTCCTTTCTTGTTGACGATATTACCTATCGACGCTTTAGATATCACAAAACCATGACTCTCACATCGTTTTTGGATAACGGAGTATGCATATTTCTCTTCGGAAAGAGCATAAATGTAGCCTTCGAACTACTGCTTTGTTAAAATCGCCATTTTGAATAAAAACAAAACTTTCACGCCGTAGACGATAATTTTGACTTTTAAAAACATAGTACAATTGCAATTATTTCTTTTGCAGCAAACGAATTTTTATTACCGCTTACCAAAATCGTCTAAAAAATGTGCGAACAGCCTCTATATATGGAGTTATGGAGAACATTGGAACAGATGATTTAAGCGAGACAATGATTGAGCAGAATGAAGAGCTATTAGAAGGTGAAGTATAAATAATTGCAAAATTTAAAGTGAGTGAAGGACAGAACATTGTAATAGAGTTAAATGGTTAAGCTTTCAAAAAATTAATGAAAGAAAAGAAAATAAAGATTGGAGGGTGAAGGTATGGTTTGAGGGAATATATTAGGCCAAAAATTTGCTATAATTGTTTCCGTATTGGTCATATTGCGAAATATTGTCGAAATGAAAAAATATGTAGAGGGTGTGGCAGGAAATAGCATGAGGGAGAATGTACGATGGAATTAGAGTGCGTTAATTGCAAATTCTTAAATACTAAAAATATTGTAAAAGTAGATACGAAACACAGTCCCACAGATAGGTCGTGCAAGTGTTATAGCGCGGAAGTGGGAAGAATTTCCAGTAGAACTGATTATGGCTAGTGCTCATTGTATTTTATTTAAGTGTCTTCATTTAAATTTTAGAAATTCAATTAACGCTGTTAGAGAGTTTAAAATATGGACTATGATATAATATCAGTAAATGAACCTTATGTAAAGAAAGGGGAAAGGCATGAGGTTATGGGCTTTCTTAGTTGCTATCAAGTTATTCAACATGAAATTGAACCAAGAGCGGCAATGGTGGTACAGAGAAGTATTAAGTATTATAATCTACTTACTACTGACTACTTGATAGCAATCAGATGTGGAAAAGGTGACGAAGAATAGATTTTTATTACAATGTATTTGCCTCCAGCTGACGGAACTATGGAACGCACTGACCCACAATGGGGTCAGTTAATTAGATTACTCGAAAAATATAAGAATGAAAATATAATACTTATGGGTGATCTGAATGCAAAGTCCACTGTCTGGGGGCAGAGGCCTACAGATCATAGGGGAATGGAAATATTGAATATGGTTCTACAGTACAATGGAACAATCCATAATGATTCTCACAGTTTACCAACTTTTAATAGTGAGACAGGGCAGGGGTGGATTGATCTTACAATCTCATTCGGAATGGAGGATGGAAAGATCTTGAATTGGAGAGTGTCAGATGAATATTTAAATACTGATCACAATGCTGTGATTTTTGATATAGAGGGAACTAAAGGTAGTAGAAGATATAAAAGTTTTGCTAGATGGGATATCCAGAAGTTAAACTGGATAGACTTTAAAATAGATCTAAGGGAAAAGATTGAAAATATAAAGAAAACATTAGAAGAGTTAAGTATAGATGAGTATATAGAGAAATTAAATGAAGAAGTGATAGGCCTTTGTAGGAAGTATAGTAGGAAAATTAAGAAAGATCAAAGATACAGAGCACACTGGTGGAGTGAACAGTTGACTATAAACAGGAGCCAGGTAAGGGCACTTAGGAGAAAGTACCAAAAAATAACAGATAATGATGAGAGAGATAGATGGATGATGTAGTACAAGAAAGAAAGAAGCAAGTATAGAAAGATGATAATAGATGAGAAAAGAAGTAAGTTTAAGGAGTTTTTGGAAAGTTTAACAGTAAAAGACACTTATGGAAAGATAAAAAATATAATGAAAGACAAAAGACAAAATGTTCTTGAAGCGATTATTGATGAAAATGGTGTAATGAGAGAAACGGAAGGAGATATAGAGGAGGCACTGACAAAATATCATTTTGGGAAAGAAAGGGAAATGGAAAATGAGCAAATTGACGAAGTTATTGTAGACGAGGATGATGAGATAACAGCAGAATAAATTGACTTAACGATTGAAAGTACGCCCAAAGATAAGGCCCTGGGTTTTGAAGGGCTAACGTTCGAACTTATAATAGAGATATACGTGATAGATAAGAAGATGATATGTAATCTATTTAATAGGTGTCTGCGAGAGGTGTATTTTCCTAGAATTTGGAAAATGGCAAGAGTGACATATTTTGCTAAAGAGGGAAGAGATGCGGCACACCCCGGATCATACAGGCCAATATGTTTATTGCCTGTCATGGGGCAATAATATTTTAAATAATTTGATAAAATAATTTGATAAAATATTAACGAACAGACTTGTTATACATCTAAAAGAGAGGAAAATATTGTCAGAATGTCAGTTCTGATTTAGGAGAGAAAAAAGTACATTACAAGCGTTGGGAAATATTATGAAGAAAATAAAGGAAAATAAAGATAGAGATGAGCACACCTGCCTAATATCACTTGATATACGTAATGCCTTTAATAGTATTAAAAAAGCAGTATCATAAGGGAACTGAAGCATTTGGGGTTGAAAGCATATTTGTATAAAATAATAGTAAGCTATATAAGCAACAGGAAAATAAAGTGGGAACACGGAGAATATGAGTATAATATTGGGGTTACCACAGGGCTCGTCTCCGAGCCCATTCTTAGGCTTATTATAGCGAACGAGATATTAAATGTTGAAAAGTATAGAGATTATTTTTACATTCAGGCTTTTGCTGATGATTTGGTTATAATGGTAAGCAGTAGAGTAGTATATAAATTTGAAGAACTGGTTAAAGAACCGTTGAAGATTTGTTATGAGTGGGCTCAAAAAAATGAACTCAGTTTTAGCACAGATAAATTTGGATACACAATTGTAATGGACAAAGGTAGAATTTCAAGAAAACCAACAATAAAACTAGGAGAAGAAAAGATAAAGTATTGTGAGGTAATAAAATATCTAGAGGTTAAAATAGATAATAAGTTGAGTTTTTATCAGCATTTGGATATGGTCAAAGAAAAGGCCATTAAATTTACACATAAACTAGCGAGAATAAGTAAAAAAACCTGGGGGATCTCAGCTAATATTATAAAAGAAATATACAGTACAGTGATAGAAAAAATACTGCTCTATGCGTCTGAAATAGGGTATAGGGATAATGTAACATTTAATGCAAAACTAAAACAGGTTCAAAGACCATTTCTATTAAATATTACTAAGTGCTATCGAACTGTGGCAACAGATGCGCTAAATGTGCTGGCTGGGTGCGTACCCTTAAACATAAAGACAAAAGTTAATAGTATAATATATAAAATATATGATGAGGAAAGAGAAATGGAAGTAGACGGTGAAATATATAATAAAGAAAATTGTGAAACTAGAGAATTTAGAATCATTAATTTAGGAAACCTCATAAGTCTAGATTGGACAATAGACAGTAATCCCAAAACGAAAGTAAAAATTTATACCGATGGCTCAAAGAAGGAAGATAGAACAGGGGCCTGGGTGGTTATCCTTAAAGAAGCTGGAGAAAAGGTTATAATTAAAGAAAGGATAGATGGAGGGAGTTCCTATGAGGCTGAACTTAGAGCCTTTCAAATAGCCATAGAGAGAATAAGAGAAGAGAATATTAAGGAATTTGATGTATAAACTGATTCTAAGAGTGCTTTAGAATCGCTAAGATCAATTAAATTTAAAGGAAAGATAGTAGAAGAAATTAAGGAGATTATAATAAAGGAAAATATGAAGGTTCACCTACATTGGGTCAAGGCGCATGTAGGAATTGCGGGAAATGAAGAGGCAGATGAGACAGCAAAAGCTGCTACTAAGTTAAGTGAGATAGGTATAAGATATAAACAGACAAAGAACAAGATCAAAACACAAATGAAAAAATTTGGAAAAAAGTTATGGCAAGAAGAGTGGGAGAGGAGTATTAAAGGAAGAAAGGTATATGAAATATATAAAGAGGTTAAAGAAGGGCGTTTAAGTGGATATTTTAAGATAAACCAACTTATAACAGGTCATGGTTGTATAGGGGAATACCAGCACCGTTTCCATCAAAAAAGTGATCTATGTAGTTGTGGGGAACAGCAAACTGTGGATCATTGTCTATTCAGGTGTCAACAGTTCCAGGAGCTTAAAAAAGACTTACCAGGGGACGTAGAGACATGGTCTAAAAGTAGATTCTTCGGAGATTTTTACTGTAGGCGTTTCGTAAAAAAGTAGTTAGTATCCTTATGGATGTCCATATTCCTTATTTTCACACTGACTAGGTTGTGTCAGTGTTTATTTTGTTCTCAACTTTCGTTTCATTTTGTACTTTGTAACAAATATTTATATGCAAGTATTGTATTTCTGAAGTCTGTGAAAGTAAACTTAAAATTTAAATTGCATTTGAGTGTATAGCGTGTAAACAATGAAAGTCAATAATCAAAGTAATTAATGTTTACAATCAAAGTAATAGTGTTAGTTTGTGTTACACAATATAGAATTGTAAAATTTTTAAGTATTGAGAAATGTGTTAATAGAAAAAGTGTGTTAATTGTAAAATGGTGGTGTTAAAATATTGACAGTGCAATTGTTAATTGAAATGTAATGCAATGTGTTAAGTTATTGTGAAATGTAATAACAGAGTAAATTGTTAATTATAAAGTAAGAGTAATTGTAATCGCAAAGCAATTCAATGCGTTAGAGTTACTGAGAAATGTGATACTCGAGTAATAAGGTGATAATTATAAAATAAGCTGCTAATGAGTTAATAGTAAAGAAATATATCAACAGTAAAGAAATGTAAGGTGCTAATTTTTAGTGTAAGTAAAAAGAAAATAATTCTATGTAAAGTTATTGCACCCACTAAATATAATGTATATTGTGTATTATATACACTCACTTCCAAAATTTAAGCACGGAGAGGAAAATGTTAATTTCCGTAAGCCAATCTGAATTAAAGAAGATGAAATTTGCTGCAAAGGTAGAAGGAAGTATGCAAATATGCTAGGTAACAGCCAATCACGGTTTCGCGTCGAGAAATATGCAAAACAGGCAGTCTTATAAGAAGCCAGCATTGTGAAGGGTTACAGGAGTTGCATGTAAGTGCTGATGAAAGGTGTTTAGAACATTCGTACGATTTGTTTTCAAGCTAGATGTGTTTCCATGGCTTCCAGAAGACGAATGGAAGATTCTGAGCGCTGTCGGGCTGTCGGACGCATTGAAACAGGCCAGTCTATCACAGATGTTGCTGTTTTCTTCAGCGTTCATCATTCCATCATTTCACTATTATGGAAACAATTCCAAACCAGCCAAAGAGTTGTCCGAAGACCTGTAGCCGGTCATCCAAGGGTTACGATCCCCTCGGAAGATCGATATATTGCTGTTGTAGCCAAGCGGAATCGAAGATCGACCTCTACACATGTGACATCTATAGTTGCAGCGGCCATTGGTAAGACGATATCTGCCACTACTGTTCGTCGAAGGCTACACATGAATGGTCTATACGCCCGGGTACTACGAGTTTGTGTTCCTTTATCCGTCCAATCCAGAGGGGAACGATTAAAGTGGTGCCGCCAGCATGTGAATTGGACTGTGTCTGATTGGGGCAACGTTATGTTCATAGATGAGTCCAGATTTCCCCTACAACCCGATGATAAGCGTGTAAGGGTCAGGAGGGAACAAGGCACACGCAATTGGCCAGAGAACATCACCAAACATCACTCATTCCGAGGGGGAAGCATCATGGTCTGGGCACGGATTTCTTTGGGATATTGCACCGACGTGCATATCTACAGGCGAGGTTCTGTGACGGCTGTACGGTATCGAGATGAAGTCCTCGACCCCACTGTGAAACTGTAAGCTGCAGCAGTTGGTCCTTCTTTCGTTTTAATGGACGATAATGCCCTTCCCCATAGAACTTCCATGGTTGACGACTTTCTGGAGAGTGAGGGGATTGCGCGTATGGAGTGGCCGGCTTACTCGCCGGACCTTAATCCATTTGAAAATCTTTGGTATGCCCTCGGCCGTGCTGTATGTAGACGTTTCCCACCTCCAGCCACTCTCAGAGATTTAGAAACTGCCCTACAGGAGGAATGGCGATTACTGAACTCTCCGGTGGTTGATCACCTCGTAAAAGGCATGATCACACGCTGTACACTTTGTATGAAGGTGAGGGGTGCTCACATACCCTATTAATATCAGTTTTTGTCGTTTGTTTTGCATTTAAACATCATTTTGTTAATGACGCAAATATGACGTCATCTTATAATTTATGAAAATTCAATATTTTTTCTATCTCTGTATGTAATTCTTTGTTTTGTTTCATGAATAAACATAGAGCAACTTACTTGCAGCATTTCATGTCAATCAAAAGAGTACTTGTCCATTTTTTCGCATTTTACCGCTCCGTGCTTAACTTTTGGAAGTGAGTGTATTATACCTAAATGCAGTGCATGTTATGTATTATTATGTATTAGATGTTTTAATATTGTTATGTTTTGATTATCATGCATTGTTTAGTGTATACCGATTTTGTTTAATGGTGGGGTTTAATTTGGCCCACCTAAATGTAGCTAATTTTTTTTCTAGTACGGTTTCCTAAGTGAGCCCTCCTTGTGTTAAAATTTGTGTTAAAATTTGATGAATAAGAAATGTATAATCGAACTTAAATAAGATATAATAAGGTCAAACTTATAAGTCCAGATGGAACACAGTAAAATAGAAATTAGTTTTGAAGCTGTCTATAGAATTGACGGTTTAAGAAATTTAAGAAATTTTTATATTTTAGCACCTAATTAATAAATTAACTAACAAATTAAGGAATTAAAATTGTTACCACTGAAATAGATTTAAAAAACAAAAAAAGGATTTGATAGTAAGAATTAAAATTTGTAAGATACAGGTCGTCGCTTTTTGCGCGGAGGATACTTTTATATAAACATAGAGCTTTTATATAAACATCACGCTGTGGTCGGCAGAACATCTCGAATGCACAAATATAAAATGAAGGAACAAATGTTAAAATCAAATATTATTAATGATAGCTGTAAAATGATAATTTATAACATTAAAAACAAAAATAAATCACTATAGTATTACAATACAATGAAGTAACAAATCATTTAGTATTATTATTGAGAAGAGCAAATATCACATAAAAATTTTGGTGTGCAGTCTATTATATAATATCTACTATTAAAGAAAAAAAAACCAATTTATTAACTGCGTATTTTTGAAATTTGATCGTGAAAAACATAATGCATCTATCAATCTACCACTAGGCCGGGAATATATTTTTGTGCACAAATTACCTGAAGTTAAAAATACACTTTCTGCATCTACGCTGGTTGGTGGTACTGTTAATAATGAGTGATATACTTACTCTAAATATTTGCCTCGAAGTGCTTCATCTTCTAACATTTCGGTTTCCCGTCCGACGGTTTTGAATAAATCTATTTTTTTTGTATTACTTTTGTATCATTGTTTGTAACAATTTTTTCATTTATAGTCAATACCGGTATTGAAATCACTCATCGAAACGGAACATAAATGAGACCGCAAATGATTTATGTTTAGAACTGCCACATCAATGAAAAAAATACGTACTTCGAAATTTATTATTTAAAGTAATACCAAAATACTGGTATTTATACTTAGAAAATACCGGTTTTACGAAAGTACAAAATAGTACGAAATACCTGCATACCGGTATTGCAATCACTAATCACGACATTTATTTTTAACAATATTGTAATTTAGTTGGGACAATAAAAGCTGAAAATTAAATAAATATATTAAATTTTCAGCTCCAAAATTGAATATATATATATATATATATATATATATATATATATATATTTTGATTAAATTAAAAATTAAAAATTTAACGTATAAACAAAAAAATTTATAATTTGAATTTCTTTTTCAAGAAAGTAATATTTATTATTAAACATTAAAGAATATATCTTCCCTAAAATTACAGTTTGGAAAATATATCGATTTTCCAGACATTTAAGCTTAGCCGAACATTAACAAGTACAGTAGAACCTCGTTTATCCGGACTCACTGGGACCATAGGCAATCCGGATAATCGAAAATCCAGATAATCCGGGTAATAAGCAAAACGAAATACTTAACTCAGCAGATTTACCATTTATTGCGATAAAAAAACCATGTTTTGTAACAAAATTACATAGCATTGTTTACAAGACATTAAAATATATAAAAATAACTTTTCACACCATTTCTTAACAAAGAATTGGTCCACTGTCTTCTGTTTCAAACACATGTGGTGTTTAAATGAAGCACGGTCACGCAAGCGCTTTATCATTTATAGTTCAGCTGGAGTGATGTCTGGCTGACGCTCCAAGTACGCCATGATGTTTGTCAACAGGTGAGCAGTATCTGCATGTGTTGTCCGCTGTTACGGTATGATCGCCCCCTCCTCGTCCACGTCATCTTCTCCCTAACTGTCTGCTGTAGAGGTGCATGCCGCTACAATTTCTTCTTCCGTCATAGCGCCGTAACCACCATCATTGTTGTCTTTCAGTCACCCACTGACGCCTTCCATATCAACATCCGAGCACTGACTTATTGTTCCTAACATCTGCAGAAGGTCGTCTGCAGCGACTTGCACCAACTCATCGCTTGCCGTTTCGTTTGTAGCACAAAGCTGGGGAGTCAATCCACATCAACGCCCTGTGACACTCTAGCGAAGCTTTCTTAAACTCAACAAAATAATCCGGATAATCCGGAGATCCGGATCAACGAAGGCCGGATAAACGAGGTTTTACTGTCATTACATACATCATAAATGTTATACGGAAATGCGAATGATTCAAAGATGTTTAGTCAAAAAGTAATACCTTCCCTCGTCCGGAATCTCTCTGTAAAATAGTCACCTGCTGTTAAAGCCAGTATCTTTCAGAAAATCTACACCTTCGAAGAGAACGAAAAAATTACTTACTTACACACACACACACACACATATATATATGTGTGTGTGTGTACATGTATATATATGTGCATATATATATATATATATATATATACTTGTATATATATATATATATATATATATATATATATATATATATATATATATATATATATATATATATGTACATGTATATATATATACATGTACATATTCGGTGTCTGAGTGTGTTTATTGTATAGATCATACTCATCGGAAACAATCCATTGGTTTTTAGACAGCATTGACACCGCTGATGAAGAAATGCTGTCTAAAACCTCTTTCATACTTTTCTTTTCATGTTATTTGTTCCTGGCTGCAAGTAGCTTTAGGGCTATTACTGGTTTTCTCTATCATCTATTTCTTATATATATATATATATATATATATATATATATATTCACACTGAAATTTCAAAACTTAATGTAGTAAAAGAATAATAATAATAAAAATTTTTAATTCAAGCCAGTCATTTTTTTCATTTAACTTTAGCAAATCTATGCATCCATCATAAATACTATACCAAAATACTAATGTTTTAAAGATGTCTCTTCAAAAAACATTACCTTCCTCCCTTCCGAAATCTCTCGTTAAAACAGTCACCTGTTGCTAGAGCCAGTAACTTACAGAAAATCTCCACCTTCGCAGAGGAACGAAAAAATTACGGCTTAGAAGTTTGATAAACGCAGAAAAAAGATTTTTCTTTCATAGGTTTATCGACTGCAGAAATGATTTATGAGTTAGCATGCTTATTATTACGTAAAGCCAGAGGGGAGAGGCACAGGAAATTCATTTCTTTAGAACCTTTCTTAAATTCGCTTTTTCTGGTTAAAATCTTTTGTTCTCTCAGAGAAAAAAGGGCATGAAAAATCGATGTGAAAGGAGGGAATATATTTAAATTTTGGATCTAAAATTTTGAACTGAAGGTTATAGTTTATCTCGTTCAGGATAGAAACAATTACATAAAACCCTGAATCAAAATATAAATTGTTTTCAGGTAATTGTCAGTATGTAAGTCGTTAAATTGAAATTAAGTCTACCTGGGTTCACACTTTATTGCAGTTCTGGAAATTGTTCATATTGATATGATCGTATTCATCTTAACCCTTTTTTTGCACAGTGCAAACGCCTAAATCTAATTTTTCCCACGTGCATTCACTGTATTACATTTAAATGAGCAGAAAAATGGTTAGTACTGCCATCTGTTATCAGTTTAAAGCAGTGAATACATTTTGAAACCTTTAATTGGAAAATTTTTAAGATTCTTTAGGTTAAAAAAGTCGGGGGCGGGGGGATTTGCACCGTGCAAACGCTGCAGGTTGTCCCTGAAAGGGTTAAACCAATTCATAATACACACTATTCATAATACACCAATTCATAATACATCGTACATACATACATACATACACTTCCATACAATTTTATCTCCAGTTGTTCTTCCATGCTGTGATGGAAAATTTTCAAACGTCATGAGGTCAAATTGAACTTAAGTCGACCATTGTTGACACTTTATTGCAACTGTGGGAATTGTTCATATAAATAATATAAATATGATCAAACTGATCATAAAACAATTGTTGGCATACATTTGATAACAATTTTATTGCCATTTGTCCTTATACACAGTACTAGAAGTTGAATAATTTACAGTATGTGGTCAAGCTGAACTGAAGTCGACGATGGCTCACACGTTATTGGACTTCTGAATTTTTTCTTAGTGATATTTGTCGTGGAGACACGACATGTGTTCAGAAAAGGGGCGATAGAAAACGGAATTCAAAAAATCAGACAAAAGAGATGCCTTGAACAGCGGGATAATGTACCGCGTATGCGAATGGCAAGGAGAGATAACAAGTTGAGAGGGGGCAATTGAAATGAGAAAACGGTCAACAGCTGCGTTTAACGAAGGGCCCAGCTGGTGATAATGAGCTGAGGAAAATCTGAAAACGGAGTCACAGTTAGGAGAAGAAAAGGGGTAGGGCAATTTACGAGGTTGACCGGCGTTAGAAACACCACAGGAGGCCCAGGCGAGAGCGTGGGAAGTCAAAAATGTAAGAAACCCCAGACAGGTGCAAGGGCGAACGCCCCCGTCAATATGGATTGGAGAAGATGGGAATATAAAATGGGTGATCGGCCAATGAAGGGGTCCCGGATCGACCCATAGGACAGAAGGTGGCAACCAATGAGGGCCTGAATATTTAATGATGGAAGTTGAGCTCGAGAGGAAAAGTTTTTAGAGAGAGCAGAACGATTTGAGATCTTTCACTAAGAACACATAAGCCCCGGTAGACAGCGAAGGAAGAGAGAAGATGACGGGCTGCTAACTTAATACCGGAGAGACAAGCCAAGTCCTCGGTACCCGAAAAAGCAAACCGATATGAGATAGATGCAGACCCCAATACCGGAGAGGCCGACCGACTAACCTGTCATTTAGCAAGAGAGGAGCAGCCGTTTCCCCTGGACCAACGCGACCCCGTAGCAAATGCCTAGATGCGGAGAAAAGTACCCTGAGTCCGCCGCATGCCGATGATCGCAGCTGTTACCCTGGACCAGAGCCCGATGACCCCCCAGCCATGCTTGTGATGAGGTACGGACCTTCGGAGTGACGAACGCTCTCCCAACGCGAGGGTAGTCTCGGAGACGTGCGCCGTGAGGACGCCGCAACAGATAGTGACCGCAGTTCCCCCGGAACCGACAGCCCGCTGCCCGAAAGAGAGCCCTATGTTTCTCCCAGCAAGACTTGTGATGTCGATGTGTCGTCAGACAAGGTAGGAGAGTATTTTGACTTATCCTAGCAATGCCCAATGCCTACTAGAGAGCGCAGTTAATTAGATAGGGCAGATTAGGTGAAATCTTTACATTTATGCATAGAATATCTATCATAAAATAGTGCTTGTGTATATCCATATCAATTGAAGTAGTATCTTGCAATAGTTTTGTAATGTGTTTATGTATAGCAATTAAGAATGTAGGATAATATAACAATGTTAGGGAGTAGATAAAAATGTTAGTAGTTTGATATTGATGAGAATGAAGGTTAGATAAATAATCAGAATTAATGTATTGATAAGATATAGTAAGGAAGATAATTTGAAATGTATATGTAGATATATGGTGTTAATGAAATAGAAATTCGGAAATCTTTAATGAATAATGTTGTTTGTATATGTTTATGATTGGTTTAATAAATTGATTTGGAACTATACATATGAGCATCACTCTCTAATTACTTGTACTACCACTAATACTATAACTAATAAATATATATTACGGTGACAATATTGTCAAATTGACATTTATACATTTCGTTGTATACGCATGCTTCTAATGTATGAACTCAAACTGACCGTACGTCAACCATAGCTCACACTTTATGACATTTACTTACATACATACGTACATACATACATACATACGTACATACATACATACATACATACATACATACATACATACATACATACATATATATACAGTCGAACCTCCATATATCGAAGTAGCAAATTGCCGGAAAAAAATTCGATATATAGAAATTTCGATATATAGAATTGAGCTTAGTTTTATCATAATTCTTCTAAAAAAAATTAAAGATAATTTTCGTATACGCAACTCCATTTCTAATTTATATGCGAATCCCATTAAATGAAAGTTAATAACTAAAAAATGAATTAATATGAAAGATTTATTGAGTACTACATACCTTTAAAAAAAAACAATTATCCAGACAGTGGTTACAATGATCACAGTTATATTCTTAAAAAAAAAAAAATCTATGAATATCTTGCTGAACAGCCAGTTTTGGGGAAAGTTCATAGAAATGTTCATATTTATTCAGTCCACTAAAAACTTAATGAGGGATATTTTCAGCGAATTGAAGTCCACGACATATTGTTTCAAATGTCAAAAATTGGGAGATTTTATTCTAAAGTGGAATAAAATCACCCAATTTGTCTTGAAAAAAATTTTTATATATAGAGATTTTTTCGATATATAGAAACAATTTTTCTATGTAATGAACATAGAGATTTGCTAAGAGTTCGATATATAGAAAATTTCGATATGTGGAAGTTCGATATATGGAGGTTCGACTGTATATATATGTGTGTGTATGTATGTATGTATGTATGTATGCATGTATGTATGTCTGAGTGTGTGTGTGCACATTTATATCGAAATAAAGGAGAAAATAAACGTCCTGAAAAAATGTGATTACGGGGGAAAAATTCGCCTCCAGAAAGCTCGCCAAAATGAGTGGAAAATTTTTCTTCTTAGTAAAAGCTTTTATACACATTCATTTTCAAAATTCAGAGCATAATATTTCCAAAAATAACTCCTATCAGAAACAAATGTCAAGAAAAAATGTTTCAATAAGACTGCCATAATTCCTCACTTCAAAAACATTAACAAGCACTCTCCGAATCCTTGTTTTGTTAGCGGTTGAATTTCGAGAACCCGATTATTTCAACATTTTTCTATTCTAATTCTTCGCAAAGAGAAAAGAAAAACCCCACCATTTTGAAATCTCAGTTCTCGTCGGTCCGGTGATTTTTTGATGGAAAGAAGGAGAGAGACAGAAATTAATTTCTCAGTATAAAAGGCCGTTGAGTGGACGAGGTTGTTTTCGCTTTGGCTTCCTAAAGATGATGTGCGGATATTAAAAGAATGAGAGTGATTTGAAATATTTAAGAGACACACTAAAAAATACGTACAATGTCGACATTAATTGTGAGATCTGAATGGGTTTAAATTTTCAGACGGTCATTTCAAAGCTATTTAAATTGTCAGTTTGAGTTTGCTTTGTATGTAAGAATTATATACATACATACATACATACATATATATATATATATATATATATATATATATATATATATATATATATATATTTATATATATATATACATATACATATAGTGGTGGAAACTGATTTATGAAAATACGGTTTTTAACAAAAACTTCTTTAATATTCGTTAAAAATGAATGAAACTTCATACATTATACATGCTATGTATAACAAATGATTTACAAAAATAGAATTTCATACATAATAATAAACAAAAACATAAGGTCAAATATTAGATTTTCGTTGCATACAAGCATGGAAATTGATTTATGAAATATTCCATATCATTGAAATTAATAGTTAGTAAAGCCGCTTTTCTCCATCAAATTTTCTTTTATTCTAGATGGCATTGATAAAATAAGATTTTGAATCTACTTCTGATCAATTAGTTTCCAGTTTTGACTGATTGAAGCTTTAAATTCTACAAGTGATGTGTACTGCATTTCATCTACACAAACCATTCGAACAAGCTGTCCCCAAACGTTTTTGAGGGGGCTCAAATCAGGACAATTAGGTTGATGATCTAAAAGAACAATATTTTGTTCGTCAAACCAATCTTTCGTTGCATTTGAAGTGTGAATACTTGAATTTTCTTGCATGAAAATGTAATCTAAACTGAAATATTGCCATGGCAATGGAAGAAGGGAATTTTCTAAAACTAAGCTGTAATCAAATGAATGCTGGCGACCATTTAAAAATACAATTTCACTTCTGCCAATATAAATCACTGCCCAAATCATAAAACTTCCGCCATCAAAATTTCTGCTGAATATAGATTTGGTTCTTTTTGGAGATCCCTCATATAATACTTCAAACCATCGGGGCAATCCAAATTAAATTTCTTGTCATCGAAGAAAATGACCTTCTTCCAATTGTCGCCCATTGTACTTCTCGCAAACGCATCTGCTTGTGACGAAGTAACTTTGAACCAGACTTCATTTTCGACAATCTCAAGCTCCATAAATAATGTAAAATTTTCCTAACACTTCGAAAGTAACAGGAACGGATATATCTGCACAAATCTGCTTTGAACTGTGGCCGGTTTTTGATGCTAGTTGAAGAATCCCCCTTTTCTTCATCTTTATTAAACGTGGATTACCTTTTTTGTTAATTATTTTGCCATAATTTGCTGGATCTTTTCTATAATTATATATTACACCAACTGATCTTTTAATTAATTTACTAATTTCCAGAACATATTTTCCACGTTCTAGATATGCATCGATTTTGGTCTTTCGTCCACAGACGAAACCTTTCGTTTACCCATCGTGAAAAGTATGACTGAAACGTATCGCTTCCAATATACAACGCTTTTTATGTCTATTGCGAATGTCACGTTACTTTGTCACGTTTTATCAAAATAATGGAAACCCCTATCAAAATTAGTGGTGTTTAAGAATGGGCTTCGTATTCCTTAAAAAAAAGTCTAACCACCAGGATTTTTTTTTCAAGAATATGCTGTACATATTATTCTAGTGTCAGGTAGCAGTAATGAAGCTGGGAGCATCGTGATTTTTTTGTAGTAAAATGTCAGACCTTGCAGACTTCCAGAGAGGTGAAATTGTTGGCGCCTGTCTGCTTGGAGCATCTGTTATCGCAGACTCCAGGGCAATGGGTGTTTCTTGAGCTATGGTATCGAAAGTAATAACAGCATACAGAATGCACAGAAAAACATCTGCGAAACAGAATGATGGACGAAAAGAATAGATGAGTGAAAGAGACCGACGAGTATTGAAGCGGATGGTGACAATAAAAAAGAAGACAACTGCAGCCAAAGAGATCGTAGAGCTCAATACGCATCTGGAGGCTCCAGTATCAATCACTAGTTAAGAGGAAACTTCACAAGCAAAACATTTTCGGCAGAGTTGTAATGTCCAAACCGCTTCTAACAAATGTGAATGCAAAACGTCCTCTATAGTGGTTACACGAGCACAGATCCTGGTCGAGTGATGTGAAAGAATGCCACTTGGTCAGACAAAAGATCTTTCACGTTGTTCCCCACAACAGTACGTCCTAAAGACTGGAGAACACCTTCACAAATGTAAAATCCTGATTATCCTGATGCCAACTGTCAAATATGCAGATGAATCTGTCAAGGTCTAGGCAGCTATTGCATGGTTTCCTGAAGGCCCTATTATAACCCTAAAAGGGAGAACTTCTATCGAACAAGGTCCCCCCACTGGTGCAAACATTGTTCCTTTCAGGAGATGGCATTTTCGAGGATGATAATGTTTCCATCTATACAGCCAGACCTATCAGGTCGCGATTTGAGGAACTTAAAGACAAAGTGAGACATCTTATCTGGCCCGTAGTGTCTTCTAACCTCAACATCATCGAACTGATGTGGTTCAATTTAGAGAAGAGAGTCAGGTTAAAAAAATGGTAAAATATTCCCTTAACTACTAATAATGGCATGTACAATTCTATTCCTAGGCGAATTAAAGCGGAATTACATGCCCTAGATTAGTGGTTCCCGACATGTAGAAGTCTCCGGACCACTAAGCGAGAAATTGAACCATGGGCGGACCACCAAACCCCCACCGACTTGAGGGGGGAACTTTCCGGGGGTATGGGGGTATCGAATGTCCCGCAGGCAAAAGGGATACATGTTTAACGTAGTCACATTCTTATGTAGCATATTCTAATAATAAAGTAATTATGTTAATTTTTAAGAAATTTTAATTCAACACCTGATAGTCATCGGATATATTCCGCCCATCTACTTCAGCGAACATTGCTTACAAAATCCCCATTTATTTGGCAACTTTTTTTATATGGGGTGCCGGACCACTCCCTAGTCTCTCGCGGACTACCGGTTGGCAACCACTGCCGTAGATGGTCCTATGCTATATTAACAAAGAATTTCATGTTATTCCTAAGTGTTTCCATCATTTTGATAGCAGCCTATATATATATATATATGTGTGTGTAAATAAATATATATATACATATATATATATATTATACATATATATATATATATATATACATATATATATACACATATATATACATATATATATATACATATATATATACATATATACATATATACATATATACACACACACACACACACACACACACACACACACACATATATATATATATATATATATATATATACGCACACACATATATACTTCGTACATTCGATTCGGCAGAGATTGCATTTTACCGACTGCATTCTTCTATATGGCTAGAGTTTTATGACGGACGTCCTTCCCCGATTATAAAAGGTAAAAATAAAAAAAGGACTTAACGTCAGCAAGTACTCTATTCTCCGCGACGTATCGTGCCCAGAGATTTAACTCTCAATTCGACTCAACTCATCACAATCAGAAATCTGGGAGGATGATTCATTCTGTTTAAATAGAAACCCATGGCAGCGTAAAATTGAAAATAAATCCCTGTTTTAGTGCACCGGGTCTGCCAAAAACACTTCCGGAAGACATAAATTTCTATTCCGAAATACAAATTTATGTCTTCCGGAGATAGGAATTAAAACTTGCAGAGTTTTTGTAAAACAGAGTGCGTTTCGGATCGAAGGTATTCGGTGGAAAGAATAAGATGATCACTGATATTTTAATATCGGAGTAGAGTTTTTTTTTATGTTTTATGTGTGGCTTTTTAAGTTCTCACACTTCTTCACTTAATAAGTTTGTTTCGGTAGTAAAAGTTATGTTTTGCATTTATTGCTAAATTAATTAATACCAGAAACTTTTACATTTTTTTAAAGTTTCCATTCCTGAATACTGAGTCTGTTTTTTGATAGATAAATGCCCAAAGACTTTCTTTCCTAAATTTATATACTGTTCTGCTTTATTATATTTATTTGCTCGACAATGACTGAATGGCCCCTCCACACGCATTATATATATATATATATATATATATATATATATATATATATATATATATATAAAACAGTTCCGTAACTGACTGACTGACTGACTGACTGACATACAACACACAGACCAAACCACTGGATCTAAAGGGCTGAAATTTTGGCGATTCTTCTTATTGTGTAGGGGTACACTAAAAAAGATTTTTGAAAACTTCTTAGATTTTTTAAAATTAAATTTTTAAGCTGTTTTTCTAGCTTTTTTAAATTTGCATTTAAAATAATAATTTGAGGGTAATAAAATTTATATCACGAGAAAGATCATAAAAATTGCTTTAAAATGAAATATTTTTCGAATCTTTACCTCGATTTTCTAGTTTTTGGTGAATTTGTAAAGATTAATTTTTAGAATTTAATTTATTAAATGCTGATCACGGGATTTCTTTTTCTGGTACTTTAAATAAATTTATCGTCACGTGCATAACAACTAAATAGACAAAAAATGTTTTTTTTCTTTCTAATGCAGCAGACGATTGGATATTATCCAAAAAAAAATATCCCTTACGATTTATATATATATATATATATATATATATATATATATATATATATATATATATACATATATATATATATATATATATATATATATATATATATATATATATATATATATATATATATATATATATATGTGTAGAAAAGGGTATAACGCCTGCTAGGAGGATTTCCTGCTATGCTTTCCATGCAGACGACAGCGCCCCTTGGATAGAGCAAAGGAGCGAAGGGTGATGCAGAGGGGAATGAACTTTCGTCGAGACGAGACGTTGAATTGAATGCGGCAGACGGCTGCGATCCCTTTCTCCGTTTGGCAAAATTTGCCCAGCAGCAGACGTGCTGCGACGTAACTTGGAACCAAAACTATTGTAAATAATTGTTCTAATGTAATACAGTATTTGTGTTTAAGCAGTGACTCTGTCTTTAGTTGAGTACTGTCTTACTGAGTATAAGGGAATCTAGTTCCGCCGTGCAGTACGCGGGCAGATTTCTACAAAAGTGGGCGCCCGGCCCCGATCGGATCAAGGAAAAAGACAACCGGCCATTGAAGTGTGCAGAAACATCGGATTGAAGTGAGTACATTATTGCTATAAATAATCAAGATGTCGTACTTAACCAGTGCCAAAAAGGCAGATTTATTGACTCTGGTTCATGAATTAGACATAGAGGCCCCAGAGAACCCTATAATCAAGCAATTAACCACCCTGATCACTACATCAGAGGGTTATGACGAGGAGTATGTGAAACCCCTCCTGGCGAATATTAAGGCTGAGCGTGAAGCTCTTGAGGCCGAAGCCAGAAAGCTTGAAGCCGAGAAAAGGCAACAAGAATTTGAGTTGCGAAAATTAGAGCTAATGTATGCGTCGGAGAGAAATAATGAGACAGCAGTACCTGCGAGTTCAGGTAATAGCGTTAAAAGCGAAAGCATAATGAAATTAATAAACAAGTACGAAACCAACAGTGACATTAGTGTGTACCTGTCCTTGTTTGAGAGGCAGATCAAGCGCATCGACGTTCCAAAAACAAATTGGGTCATGTACCTAATGGGACTACTGCCGATGGACATAGTCAATTTAATAGCGCGAGAGCCTGAACCCGAGGCAAACGACTACGACTATATTAAGAAATTGTTATTAAAAAGGTTCCGTTTGAGTCCTGAACAGTTCAGGCAAAAATTTGCTACACACAAAAAAGAAGCATCCGCTTCATGGCGTGATTTCGCTTTTGAAATTAACAACTTCTTCGAGGAATGGATAGGAGGTTTAAAAATAGAAAAGTATGAGGACCTCAAAGAACTCATAGTGACCGACCAACTGAAACGTAAAATACCGAGTGATATGCGCGAACACTTTATAGATGATTTGCCCAAAATAACAAAGATCGACGATCTTGTCAACAGATTAGACGAATACGAAGCAGTGCGGTATCATTTCAAAAAAGAAACGAATCGGGAGGTCAAAGCTTTAGACGAGAAAAATAAAAAGCGCTTCAATAGAGATTTCGATAAAAGGAAAACACAGCCAAGCGTCCGTGCTCGTCAGGATTATACTAACCCAAATTTGAAGTGTTTTAATTGTAATGAGATTGGGCATAAATCAGTAGATTGTAACAACAGAAGTGATGAAATAAGATGTTTTAAATGCAAGCGTTGGGGTCATAAGGCAAATGATTGTCATAATAAGGAAGTTAATAGAACTGTAGTTCGTAGTTCTGAAAATTGTACAAGTAAAATTGTAAAGAAGATTGTAATACTTGGAAAGGAAACAAATTCCTTAATTGACACTGGAAGTGATGTCACAATGATAAAGTGGGAATTTTATGTCGAAATTGGTTCTCCAGCATTGAATTATAACAATGTAACATTAATAGGTATTGGAGGTGAGGGAACGTCACCCATAGGTTATTTCTGCTCTGAAATATTGATTGATGAATGTGTTGTGTTTACTGATATTTTTGTGCTTAAAAATTTATGCAGTGATGTGGTAATAGGTTTAGATGTAATCAATAAATTAAATATTTCTATAACGGGAAATGAAATAAGCATCTCAGGGAAACGCGAGGATATGCGAGTGAACTATGCCCAAATTATGCATAAGCAAAACGTTCAATTGCGGCAAATATCCGGCAATAATCCAGTCGGTTTTGCAACGAAATCACAAGAAAAGTGCAATGAAACTGCTAATAAATTCTTGGCTCAAGTGGCAAATGCAGTAAACATTGAAGAAGTTGATTTGTATCACATCGTGAACTCTTCATTGAGGAATGAATTAATGGGGCTTATTCAAGATTACAGACCGATTAAAAACAAAAACACCGGACTGAAAATGAAAATTATTTTGACTGACGAAATTCCGATAAGTCAGCGTTCGCGTAGGTTACCTTTCGCTGAACAAAAAATCGTGGAGTCTCAAATACAGGAGTGGTTGCGAGATGGTATAATAAAGCCGAGTAGTTCTAATTATTCAGCGCCCATAGTCTTGTGTAAGAAGAAGGATGGATCATCCAGGCTGTGTGTAGACTACAGGAAATTAAACAAAAAAATCATTAAAGACCATTTTCCTTTGCCTGTAATTGAGGACGTGTTAGACCATCTCGAACAATCAAAAGTATTCACTACCCTTGACTTAAAAAACGGATTTTTTCATGTGGACGTGGACGAAGAAAGTACTAAATATACAGCGTTCGTCACACATGAGGGACAGTATGAGTTTCTGAAGGTACCCTTTGGTCTCGCTGTAAGTCCAAGCGTATTTCAGCGATTTATCTGCTGTGTGTTCAGGGAACTGTTGAGAGATAACACTATAGTTATCTACATGGACGATATAATAATTCCATCCCGGAATGAAGAGGAGGGATTAGAAAAATTAAAACGCGTCCTTAAAGTAGCGTCAGATTATGGATTAGAGCTCAATTTTAAGAAGTGTCAATTTTTAATGCGCAAAATTGAATTCCTTGGTTACGTTATTGAGAATGGAACAATTCGGCCCTCTGAAAGCAAAACCTTGGCAGTCAAAAAATTTCCAGAGCCAAAAACAACTAAACAAGTGCAAAGTTTTCTCGGTCTTACCGGGTATTTTAGAAAGTTTATCCCTCAGTATTCGAGGATAGCTAAACCCTTGAGTGATCTACTTAGAAATAATACAGAATTTAGGTTTGGGCCCGAACAGAGAGAAGCTGTTCAGAAACTTAAGGGAATGCTTTCACAAAGCCCCGTTCTACACATCTTTAAGCAGGGGGCAGAAATGGAACTGCATACAGATGCAAGTAGTCATGGATTCGGTGCAGTGCTACTGCAGAAATCTGATGACGACAAGCTCCATCCAATTCATTTTATGAGCAAAAAAACTACACCCCAACAGGAAAAGTGCTGTAGCTACGAATTGGAAGTGCTTGCGGTTATTGAATCCGTGAAGAAATTTAGACACTATCTACTGGGTTCGAAGTTCAAGATTGTAACAGATTGTGATGCATTCAAGAAGACTCTCGACAAAAAAGACCTTACTCCTAAAGTCGCAAGATGGGTGATAGCCCTCGAAGAATTTGATTACGAGATTGTTCACCGACCAGGGAAACAAATGAATCATGTGGACGCTTTGAGTCGTAACACCGTCTTCATAGTCACCCGGTCACATAACGAAGTAACTGCCAGGATTTTAGCGGCTCAAGAGGAAGATGAATATGTAAAAACTATAAAAGCTCTGATAAGGAAAGGAGGAGAAAAGCACGCGAACCGACAAAGAGATATTCAAGAACCCGCAAGATTTCCCCCACGCGAAATCACGGATGCACCCCCAAGTGCGAGTCAGACACCCCTCTCTAGTGAAGGAAACAAATGTGAGTTCAACGACCTCGCTGGTCAGGGAGAAAGTGAAAGTAGAGCCGCGAAAGAAAAAATGTCACCCTCCCACATAAGAGAAGAAGGGGAGATAAATGACTATTTAGTGAAGAACGAGGTGTTATACAGATTTGAAAATGGAAGAGAATTGTTAGTCGTTCCACAGGCAATGCAGCAACAAATAATAAAAGAAATACATAATAAAGGTCATTTTGCCGTCGCGAAAACAGAAGAAGCTCTGAAACAAGATTTTTACATCCCCAAAGCTAGAAAACAAATAGAAAATGTTATAGCCAACTGCGTTGATTGCATTTTGGGTAACAAAAAGCGGGGAAAAATGGAGGGTTTCTTGAATCCCATCCCAAAGGAGGCTACTCCGTTGAGCACCTATCATATTGATTTCGTTGGCCCGCTTCCATCTACGAACAAAAATTATAACTACATTTTTACAGTGGTGGATGCTTTCACGAAATTTACATGGTTGTACCCAGTGAAATCCACTACGACTCGAGATGCACTGGACAAGCTAAGATCACAACAGACTACATTTGGAAATCCGAATAGAATAATAACAGATAGAGGAGCTTCTTTCACCTCAAAAGAATTCAGCGAGTATTGTGCAGAGGAGTCAATACAGCATCTACAAATTACGACGGGAGTTGCTAGAGGGAATGGTCAGATCGAAAGAATTCACGCAATATTGATCCCAATATTAACGAAACTTTCCCTCGCCGATCCTACCAAATGGTTTAAGTACGTTGACTCCGTGCAAAGAATAATTAATAGTACGACCTCCAGAAGTACTAAGTGGTCACCGTTCGAGCTCCTGACAGGAGTGAAAATGAAAAGTAAAGAAGACTTAAGACTCAAGCAGTTACTAGAAGAGGAAAGCGTTGCGTGCACTCTAAAAAATAGGGAAGAAATCAGGGAAGACGCCAAGAGAAATATCCTGAAAATTCAAGAAGAAAATAGGAAAACGTTCAATAAAAGGAGGAAGAAACCAAATGTATACAAGGAAGGAGAACTCGTCGCCATCCAAAGAACGCAGTTTGGATCGGGACTGAAGCTGCGGTCAAAATTCCTTGGACCTTATCGTGTGACAAGAGTTAAAGCCAATGACCGCTACGACGTAGAGAAACTTGGCAACCACGAAGGACCGAACGTAACTTCAACGGCAGCAGACCACATGAAGCCGTGGGCCACCGCTGTCTAATAACCGAAAAGTTGGACATCTTTATGGGGTCCAGATATCCTTTTTTGTTTGCTTGTTTGTTTTTTGTTTTGTTTTGTTTCTTTATATGCAGATGAAGTTTGAACTTGATGTAGCGTTCTAGAGAGAAGGTTCCTGTACCTATGCTTCTGCACAGATGTCGACATACACCTGAGTGATGGAGGGACATTACCTGCTTCCGAGGACGTCAGCTTTTAGGACGGCCGAGGTTGTAGAAAAGGGTATAACGCCTGCTAGGAGGATTTCCTGCTATGCTTTCCATGCAGACGACAGCGCCCCTTGGATAGAGCAAAGGAGCGAAGGGTGATGCAGAGGGGAATGAACTTTCGTCGAGACGAGACGTTGAATTGAATGCGGCAGACGGCTGCGATCCCTTTCTCCGTTTGGCAAAATTTGCCCAGCAGCAGACGTGCTGCGACGTAACTTGGAACCAAAACTATTGTAAATAATTGTTCTAATGTAATACAGTATTTGTGTTTAAGCAGTGACTCTGTCTTTAGTTGAGTACTGTCTTACTGAGTATAAGGGAATCTAGTTCCGCCGTGCAGTACGCGGGCAGATTTCTACTTATATATACAGGGCTAGAATTGAGGCCGGAACGCGCCGGAACGGCGCGTTCCGGTACCTCTCTTTATCAATAATTTGGAACACCCCCCCCCACACACACACCGGAAGGTTACAGTTCCGGCACCTCTATTTCTAGAAATCCAGCACTGTATATATATATATATATATATATATATATATATATATATATATATATATGTATATATATATATATATATATATATATATATATATATATATATATATATATATATATATATATATTACATCAATTGTATACATTGAACGTCGCATTTATTATAAATATATATATTTATTTTTTTGGCATTAATTGTATACATTGACCGTTGTATTTAGTTTGAATGTACTCCGTAGTGAAGTGCGGGTTTTCAGCTAGTATATATATATGCAGGGTGATTTCAATTAAAGTTTAACTTTCAAAAAGCTGTAAAAAAAGAACCTCTGGTCAGAATAACCTGAAATTTGACCTCAATATACGCTAAGGAGTAGGGGTATGGCATAAGAAAAAAATTGTTCAAAATATTAGCAATAGATGGCGCTTTATGCGTCATAACTATGGGTACGTAAATTTCGCATAAAAAATATTGAAATTTCACAAAAAAAATAAAAAAATTTTACAAAATATAAAATTTCGCATACATATATATTAAAAAATTTCAGATTTATTAAAAAAACTACAGTTTTACTTACTTGGTTATGTAAGTATCAAAATTCTTAGTTAAAAGCTGACATTGTAGTAGTCTTCACATTCTCTTCCTTAAGTCTTTAGCAATAAGTAATTAAGCCAATTTCGAGAGGGATATTTCTCAGTTAAAGACCGTGGATGGTCTTAGATAAACAATTATATTAATAAACTATTACTATTATTACCTAATTTCGCTTAAAAAGCCGTTTATCACCGAGTTTTCGTCGAAAACTAGTAAAAAAATAATTTTTGCATTTATTTGTTCATATCGTCAAATTTTAGCATTCATTCACATCTATTTCGTAAATACAAAAATTACGTATCCCTAGTGATAACCTAAATGGGTCCGGCTACCAGTGGCATTTGAATCGCGATGCGTCGGCTATTGTTTGAGTTGCAGGTTAAACCAACTGTAATCCTCAATTTGCATGACTACAACGGTTTTTTTACGGAAAAAAAATGAGTTCCAACTCATTCAACAGTTGTGGCACTTTTAGTGGAAAGCCCATCCACCACGACAAATTGCTGCCACATCGGATGAGAAAAATCGGTTTTTAATTGTCGCGAGACTTGCTCAAGAAATGTTCGATATGCTGTCCCCAGTTTTCTGCCCCAAGTTGAAACCGAGAAACAGCATGTTCCACAACAGATCGGAGTGTATCAGTGGTGACGTTGTGAATGTGTTGCGCAATGCGTGTCTTCAGTTCAGATAAGTTGGCGATTGGACCACTGAATACAAGATTTTTCAAGTAACCTAACAGCCAGAAATCATTAAGATCAGATGATCTTGGCAGTCAGGCTTGTCTTGGCGACGACTGATAATTCTGTCATTTCCGAAATGCATGTTGAGCAGCTGCTTCACTGGATTTACAATGTGTGGAGGAGCGCCATCTTGCATAAAAATTATGCTACACACACATGCACGCTGTTGAAGTGCTGGAATGACGTGGTTGCGTAAAACAGTTTCATAGCGTTCACCATTGACGGTACAGGTAACAGGACCAGCGGGACCTATCTCCCCGAAAAATAATGGCCTTACGATAAACGATGTCGTAAACCCGCACACAGAGTTACCTTTGAAGAATGAAGAGGTAGTGGTTGACGTCCGAATGGATTTTCAACTGCCTATATTTTTTCTCAGTATTGACAGACCCTTGGAGATGGAAATGGGCTTTGTCTGTCCACAAAATGTTCCATGGTTATTCCTTGTTCCCTTCCATGCGAGCAAGAAATTCTAGAGCAAAGGTTTTTCGTGCTAGCAGGTCAGCAGGAAGCAACTCCTGAGCATGGGTAATTTTGAATGGATAGTAACGCAGGATGTTTTGTAAAATTTTATTCACCGTGCGCACAGGCATATATAACGATCGGACAATTCCGTGCTCTGCAGGTTCCCATACCATTGCTCGTCTCTTCCTGTAATGATGTGGCCACATCTTTTACTGACGTTTAAGCAATTGGTTTCCTCCCTCTGCCAGATTCCACTTCAAATGAACCTGTGTCTTCAAATTTCTCAATCATTTTCTCCAGACCGCTGACAGACATCGGACCACAGCCTTTTTTTGATTCCCTTTACTGTCCGGAACTTCTTCAGAGCTACAGCCACACAGTCACCGAACTTGTAAAATAGCTTCACAAGCAGTGCGCGATCCTATTCATTGAGAGAGTCATGATGAGCTCCCAGATGCAATATGAGCAATACGGCAGGTAACCCGTGTTTTTATTACAAATGCAAAGTGTGGTGCGCATGACACGTTTATAATTTTGCACGATATGACGAGTAAAGCGCCATCTATAGCTAAAATTTCGAACTATTTTTTCTTCTTACGCCATACTATTTCCCCCTTCATCGCGTATGTTCAGATAAAATTTCAGGTCATTTTGACCAGTGGTTCTTTTTTTTACAGCTTTTTGAAAGTTCAACTTTAATTATAATCACCTTAGCAGTTGTAACAATTAGAGATGCAGTGACTTCTTTGTAACAATGAAGCTTGTTTATTTGTTGCTGTACATTGTTCATAAATCTCGTACAGCAAGAAACACGAAAGTGCATTATAACAATGAATAACCTTAAATTCTCTCAACAGTATACAGGTAAAGAAAGATGTATAGATACAGAGAAGTCAAGATCGGGAAACGGGATAATAAGTAAGCCTTTTCCATCACAAATATGGATAGCATCAAAACTTATTTCAACGACATTTTCACTGAAGGTCTGTATGAGAACCTCTTAGATCTGTCTGACGGAAAATTGCAAACAGAAGATGGCTGTACCTTTGACGTGCACAGAGTCATTTTGGCAAGGGAAAATCGCTATTTTCGAGCCCTATTCTGCGGCGACATAGGAAAAAGCAGAAGAGAGTTTTTGATTCCGGGCATAAAAGGAGAGATTTTAGATCAGATCTTGCTGCACATTTATACGGGAACCATTCGTTTAACCCAAGCGAATATTTGCGAACTTCTGGTGGCTTCCGACTATCTTCTGGCAGACAACCTCATGTTGCAGATAAAGAAGTTCACGGAAGATAACATATCGCTGGATAATTGTATCCTCCTTTACATGACTGCTTTGAAAATCAACCATGATGTTATCTTGAGAGGAAGTTACAGGTTTATCCAGACGCATTTTGAAGCTGTCATCGAGAGCTGTGCTGCAGAGTTTGGGGAAATATCCTTTGAGTCTGTGAAGCAGTTTTTGACTGACAAAAATCTACGCATGAGGGGTGAACGTGTAATCTGGACGGCTGTAGAAAAATGGGTTCAGGAAGATAATGCTCAACGCCTTTGTCTTGTCTCTGAATTTTTGAAATGTTTGAATGTAGCCGATATAGATGAACCCCTTTTGACAGAAATAATCCACAGTGACATCGTCGCAAAGAATCCGTTCTGCAAAGATTTGAATGATATAAAGTTAAGTGAACTAACCAATAGCTTAGATATATTTTTAAAGTATTTTTCAGAAAATATCTCAGAGCCTTCTCCAGATTTTTACAATCACCGTGGACCTCAATGGATGCATATAATAGCTCGCTACCATGTTCATAACTTAACGGACGGCATACAAATATACCTCACCTACGATGAAAACGTCGACTTGTGGCGTAAACTTGGGGAAATCGACTTCTGCCCTACGTTTTTAATATCCATTGGAAACATTGTCTATATGTTTGATTCATACAACAACAGGAATATCACATTTAACTTGTTCGAGAAGCAGTGGAGCGAGATGAGGAGTTCCAGGATACCCCGCGTGTCTTACCGTTTAGTAAACCTCCAGGATGCCATTTACATCCTTGGTGGCGAGTCTGTCCTGACTGGAGAGGAGTTGATGGACGTCGAATTCTACAACCCTGACATCGACCTGTGGTTCGACGCCTCCTCGATGCTACCCGTGACTTCATTCGCGGCGGTTGCTTTCCGGGACAGTATCTTCGTAGTTGGTAAAATGCCAGACGTCCTCGGAAACGGAATGGTGGCCCAGGTGTACGACACGCAATCCAACACGTGGTCGTTGTTTTCTCCCCCTAGCCTTTTCCGATTCGACTTCGCGTTCGTCGCCTATCATGAGAAATTGTACATCGTAGGAGGTTCGAATGGATCGAAGCTGCTGAAGAAAGTGGAAGTGTTCGACTTCGCGAGACACAGGTGGGAGAAGGCCGAGGACTTGCCTCATTCGTACTATTTGCCCAAAGCTGTTGTTTTGAATGATCGTCTCATTGTTTTTGACAGTCTCTTGGAGGATCCGAACTACTTAAAGAAAAACCCGCCCGTAAGCTGGAATGATATATACGACTCATGGGAACCCCTCGATAAGTCTTTACCACTGAAGGATTTGGCACTGTATCTCTTTTGCGAAATAGAGGACAAAGAAAGAATAAATGCATTTTTCAAAGACAACCGAGATCCAAATGTAGAATTTGAGAAAAGCCCTTTTAATTAGAGTTGTCTATAATTGATGTCATAAATTTATCAGAACGAAGTTATTACTAAAACTAAAGATAACGTATTTAAGACTTTTCTGATATTAACAAAAACAAGTAACATATTTTTAATTTTTTTCACAGAGCATTCTTTTTTCGTGTAGATTTAATACCAGTAGATTGAAGTGCTGTTTTTTAAAATAAAGAGTAAACCTAATATGTGATTGTGGAATTTTGGTTTATTTTTGTCACCAAATCATATGATTAGACTTAAGATATTCCCAGTTCAACTTATGACATTTGTTTTCATTGAAAACGATTTCTTTCCGAGATGCATTGATTTCTTGTTTAAGTCTTTTATGTTCTCAAAAATAATATATATATATATATATATATATAT
Source organism: Dolomedes plantarius (assembly GCA_907164885.2). Taxonomy (NCBI): domain Eukaryota; kingdom Metazoa; phylum Arthropoda; class Arachnida; order Araneae; family Dolomedidae; genus Dolomedes; species Dolomedes plantarius. Next base: position 133,430,532 of record OU015490.1, on the reverse strand, counting down.
ATATATATATATATATATATATATATATATATATATATATATATATATCCTTAAATACTTTATCTGTGAGTACAGTTCCATTAAGGTAATGCAAACTGATATCTTCCTAAGAAAATATCTTTATGTTCTCAGGATTCTTATAAACGATTACACATTTCAGGAACTTCCTAGCACTTACACTTTTCTTCTTTATCTTAAAAAGTAACCCGCCACTTATTTTGAATTCCGTTCATGACATATAAAAATTTGCAAAATCCATCATATCAGCAAATATCACCAACTCAGACTCTTCAGTCCGTTGCCATTTCAACAAACGAAAACTTTTCGAACGGAAAGACAAGTAGAAGTCATAAAAAAGAAGTTGGGGATTTTCCCTCCAACGAAAAAAAAAAACTGAACATCGCGGCGTAAAATTAAAATGTAATCCCTTCTTGAACATCCAAACCGCCGTTAACAAAAGGGGAATAAGTATTGCTTATTAATTTTTTACTGAACAGTTGAGAAAAATCACTTTTGTATTTCTCTTTTACAGAAAACGCTAGCTATGCAGCAATACTTTACGACGTGGATAATTTAAAGTATTACTAAAAGAATGAAAAGAGAGTACAGGATAGGCTGTCCATCAATATATATATATATATATATATATATATATATATATATATATATATATATATCGTATTTTTCGGACCATAAGAAGCAATTTTATACTTAAAACAACGACTTAAAATTAGGGTGCGTCTTGTGGTCTGAAGGAACAATTATTATATATATATATTATGTACAACATATATTATATACATTTATTATGTATATTATATATTTAATATATATAATTAATTATATTTATAATCCTAACAAAATACAAAATACAAGTACAAACTAACTAAATAACTATATATATATATATATATATATACATATATATTATATACCGTATGTCCGGGCTAAAGGTATACAAAAGTCATGACTAATTTTTACGGAACTACCCATTAGAATTTGAAAAAAAATATTTAAATAGAAAGAGCATCTCACCAAGTTTTAATATCTATCATAGACTTCGATTATACAGTAGTATCATAGATTTCGATGTGTGCACCTTTTGTAGTACGAATAATGTCTAAATAGTAATCCAGTTGTCTCTAAGTGTTTCGTAGCATATCAAGAGTTCTTAGAATTTTTTGATCGGGGATTCATTAAATCTGTTGTGTATAAACAAAAAATTACGCTTCCTCAACTCATGAGAATTGAGGAAGCGTATCATTCAAGCAATTGGTGTAATAACTCCTGCTATGCTATGAAATACTTGGGGAGAACTGGATTACCGATTACTGGATAGACGTTTGTCGTGTTACAAAAGTTGCACACATCGAAATCTATGACACTGATAGAAATCTATGATTGATATTAAAACTTGGTCAGATGTTCTTTCTATTTAAATATATATATTTTTTAAATCTAATGAGTAGTTCCGTAAAAATAAGTAATGACTTTTGGACTTCTGGACCTTTAGTCCAGACACCTTGTGTATGTATATATATATATATATATATATATATATATATATATATATATATATATACAGGTAACCCCCCTATAACACGGTAGATAGGTTCCTAGAAAATGCCGTGTTGTGGGAAACCGTGTGATATAAGACCCAGAGCAGGTACAAAAAGGGGGGTTACGTTCCAAAAACTTATTAAAAACAAACATTTTTTTCTTAAATTCCATATAAGCAACTTAATTTTTGTTAAAAATATAAATATATGTATAACACAAAATGAAAAGAAAGAAAAAATATTATTTACATTTAATGCGACCTTAATTTAATAAATTTCTTCCTCATCACTGCTCTGTACAATCAGACGAGAACGTTTTTTTCGGTTTAACAATATATCCTTCACTTTCAGAACCTTATTCTTCATTTAAATTTTTTGCACCTTCTATCCTCTTTAAAAATATCTGTAATTTTTGTTTGTTTGCTGGTTCTTAGAAGGTCGTTGTAGATTTCATGGTATGGAGATAGGAAATTTTGCTGCTCCGTTTTGAATTTTCGTTTTATTTATCGTGTTAGACCGAAACCGTGTTATAGGTGGCAGTGCTATACGAGGGTTCCTGCAATTTATCCTATCGTTCTAGAGCGAAATCGTGTTGTAAGATGCCGTGATGTAGTAGGACTACCTATATATATATATATATATATATATATATATATATATATATATATATAAGTGTGTGTGTGTATATACAACTTCGCGGTTTGGGCTACTTAAAAAAGTTGATATGATGAAGCAAGATAACAATGAAATACCCTGTCCCTGACCATCAAAGCTGTCACTAACAAAATACACACACACGCAAAAAATGCTTATTAAGTTTCATGAGAAAAGGATAAAGGACCCTTTTCTCAAGAAAAAAAACGATTGGAGGCGCGTGATTTTGAAATGGATGCAACTTAAGATATTAAGTAGTTAAAAGTTCGCAACGAAAAAAACTAAGAGACGGTGGCTTAAAAACTTTTCTGCGTTACTTAAATTTCACTTGCTTTGCTGTGGAATTTATTTTTGTTAATTATGAAGAATAAATGGGAGAAAACATGTTTCCAGTGACATCGATAAAAAAACTAAAATAAGTCATATGGCATATCGCTATTTCTATTAGTATTCCTATGATTCTTTATGTACGCTATTATTCAGAACTTACAACAAGGTATAAGACCTAACTTATTGGAGTTAAGAGAATAGTTTGCTCTACCTACACACACACACACGCATATATATATGTATATATATATATATATATATGTATATATATATGTATATATATATATATATATATGTATATATATATATATATGTATATATATATATGTATATATATATGTATATATATATATATATGTATATATATATATATATGTATATATATATATATATGTATATATATATGTAGATATATATATATATATCTATATATAAAACAGTTCCGTAACTGACTCATTCACTGACTGACATACAACGCACAGACTAAACCGCTGAACCTAAAAGGCTGAAATTTTGCATGGCGATTCTTCTTATAGTGTAGGGGTGCACTAAGAAAGATTTTTGAAAAATTCTTCTTAGATTTTTTAAAATTAAATTTTTAAGCTGTTTTTGTAACTTTTTTTAAGTTTGCATTTAATATTTCTTTTTCGAATCTTTGCCTCCCTTTTCTGATTTTTGGTGAATTTTTAAAGATTAATTTTTTAGAATTTAATTTATTAAATGCTGATCACGTGATTTCTTTTTCAGGTACTTAAAATACATTTATCGTCACGTGCATAAAAACTAAATAGACAAAAAATATTTTTTTCTTGCTAATGCGGCAGACGATTGGACATTATTTTGTCTATAAAAATATCCCTTACGATTTTTTTATAAATATGTTTTGTTTTACATGAATGAGGAATTTGCACGTTTTTTTCTTTTGCATTTATGATATAGAAAATAGAAAAATATGATTGATAGCATCTTTTTTTTTAGTTTTAGAACTCTAAAAGTTAACATAATTTTTTTTTAAACGCGCACTATTTACTTCATCTCAAACTGGCCTAGGCAACTCAGTTAATTTAGTTGTCCTATGGTCCTATGGTTATCTCAAAAACGCTACTTTTCCTACGCGGATACATGTGACGTCACAATGCTCCATAGCGAATTTGTTTACTTCGGTGTTTGGATTGTGTTGCGTAGTTTGAGTTTGATATCTAGTGTTTTTTCTTTATTTTTAAGATGTCAAAGTGTGTTAAAGCAAATTTTAAATATTCTATAGTACCTTGCTGCACAAGCACGACGGTAAATATACAATATTTAGTGAGTAAATACATAATATTTAGTGAGAACAGTGTCCTGTCTCTCTAAAATTCTGCTTTTTTCAACAACTTTGGTTCGAAATAAGCCATCTTGTGGTATTAAAGGCTCCAAATTATTTTTTACCAAATCTTTCCCTTTAATGAATTTTATTGAATTGCCTACACAAGAAAGTTTTGACTTCTACCAGTAACTCGAAACTGACGTCACTGCTGGTTCTTCACTCCGTCTATGAAGCCACATAAGCAAAGCTACAGGATGTTTACATCCACCTGTAAAAAAATATATTTATAGAAACCCTCAGAAATATTAATATACAATTTAGTTAACAAAAATCAAAATATTGTCGGTTAAATTTAAACTAGCATTTAATGCAAAAATGAAAACTATATTCCGAGAATATCATATTTTATTCACTTGAATAATCATTGTAAAATGTTTATTTGAATTAAAATTTTAATTTTATGAAAAATGTTTCAAATAAAATGCTGTTATATCTGACTTTAATTTTTTTTCTGTGTTCATTAAATGAATAAACTTTCATCCATAATTGAAAATCATTAAATTACCATATTATCTCTATCAGATTAAATTATTTTGAATATACCTGAATAACTTCAGAAAAACTAGCATTCTGGATAGTGGTCTATAAAATGTTTGTTAACAGCAGAGATATGCAATATACAACTCTTAAAGTATATTACATACAGTTACTTGATAATAGATTTGATGCTGAAACAGTTGTAAATGCTCAGTAAGTGGATCTTCATTCAATAATTTTTTAATTTAGCTATAATTGTGGGTTTTAATGTGATACAGATGATTTGCCAAATCATTGTAGCAAATATGAAATAAATACAAGTTTTGACATTTTCCACTTAAATAAATATTTAAATATATTTGTAAAAACAACGAGTTTTTTTATGAGTTATATTCTCCAGATGGTGAATTCCCCCTAACATGAAACCATTACGAAAGAAAATCATTTTAAACAAATTCTTAAGTTTTATATATCATTGGAAAGCTTATGGCCTCTAGAACTAGAAACTATTATTGCTTTTTCCTTACATTAAGTTTGTTTTGTAGGGGAAGTAATGGGAAAATATCTATTTGTAAGTTTTTTAGCAAGTAAAATTATCATTTTTATACCTTATTACTTACGTAAATTATGCCACTGAATTTAATTGGAGTAAATTTAATATTAATGTAAAAACTATAAAAGTAAAATAAATGCATGTTTGTGACTGTTTTGAATACATATAGCCTAGTTAAGGGTACAGTCGCAACATCATGTATTATATGTAACGTCTGTTACAAGTAGTTTTTAAATTTTTTTATTACAGAAAAAAATTACTGAATTTTTATGTCAAGGTTCTGATAAATTACAGGCATGTCTTGTGATGTTATTTTTTAAATTTTTGAGCAAATTCACATAATAGATTCACAGATTTTTTTTATCTTATGACGCTATAGTACAAATGATGTTCCATTTTATGTAACATCCGTTACATTAAAGAATTTTTTTTGCAGCTTAAATACACCAGAAATAAATTTTGAAACCTGTCAAGATTATCTTTAGTATTGGTTTTATCAGGAAAAAATAACGTACTCCTATTTTGAAGCATTAATATGCATCTCATAATCTTTTTATAATTTATTTTGTGTGTGAATGTAACGTCCGTTACAATGGAATTCACCAGATGCTGGGTTGGGGGTAGGTGAAGAAATTTTAAAATAAATACAATTTGTGTGCAAAATGTGACAAAAGCATAAAATATATTAATTATTTTGTAAGTTTATTTTTAATTAATCTTTTTACACTAGTTTTGGGTGCTAGTTTTTTACATAAAATGTATAAAGTATTGTATTAAAAAGATTTTTTTATAACTGCTGACGTATTACTAATTATTTATAAATGACTTAAAGCGGGGAAAGCTAACCATGGATGGTCTATTGTATCTACCCCAAACACACTATCATTAAAACTTTTAGATAAAATTAAATATAATACATAAAGGAACTCACCCAAAGATGCTGCACAATCATTGCATTGGACGGAAAGGACATTTTCTTCCTTTTCATTCAACTTGAGTTCCACACTGTAAGTCTTTTTTGTGACATTATGTTTTGGTGTCACCCTTGCATTGACTTGACAGATGTCTCTATCCTTTTTTACCTGAACATATCCTACAGCATTATCTCCATAGCCTTCTCGTCCAGATCTAAGTAAAAGTAACTTTCTAAGTACTAAAGCATTAATTTAAAAATGTGTTTTTAAAACACAAAATTAATGGAGTTAGAGGATTGTTTAAAATTATTATGAGTAGTAAACATTTGTTTCTTTGCACCACTTAATATGTGATTAGTCAAAAGTTTAATTATCATGCATAGTTCAGATTTATTATAATTACTTTACCATTTAAAATACGCATATTTATATGATATGAATGCAGAACACTGAACACATTCATAAATTTGGTAGTGTTTTTAATTTCTGTCAACTTTTTAATACACAATTAAAATTACTAAATATCCTATAACAGACACTACTTGTAATGTTGCAGTGCTATTTAATTCTACAAAATTAAACATGTACTATGAATGAATAATAATAGAAGCCATTTAATAAACTTTTAGAGTACGAGATTAATTTAATAATATGCATAAACAATGTCTAACTTTAAAGTTTGTGTAAAGTACAACGCACGTCAGCGTTCTACAATCTACATTACATAACTAGAATAATAAATGCAAACAAATATATACATACCTCTGAGCTTTAAATCCTCGTATTTCTGCTACCATAAAACTTGGATTATTTCCCAAAAAGGAAAAAAACTGCAAATGAATCCATTTTAGGCAGGTTGTCAGTTTGCCCTTTTGCAAAACCGGGTAATAACGCCATGGTAAACAAAACATAAATAAAACTAATAATAAAGACGACGATAGAATATAATTAAAAAAAAGGGGAATAAACAATAGCCACAAACTAAAATTAGAAAAATTAAACCAAATTAGAAAAAAAAATATGATTTTAAAATGTTAGTTTAAGAGGAGGAAACGTAGAATCTCGCGCTAGAAAAATGTAAACATTGAAGCATGGGGCATAGTGACGTCAGAACCAATCACGTAGCGTTTTGAGGTCACATCATTTTTCAACACTTCGCTTATTTTAAATTTAAAATTTTTATTATTTAGATCTATATGTACGTTTTTATTGATGTTTTCGAACAATTTAATAACCAATCTGTTAATAAAAAATAGAAATGAGCATTTTCCCCACATGTGCAATGAAATGAACAATTCCTCATTGTATACAATGATCGTCGTATTTATTATAAATATATATATATATTTATATTTTTTGGCATTAATTGCATACATTGACCATTTTATTTAATTTGAATGTAGTCCGTAGCGAAGTGCGGGTTTTCAGCTAGTCTATATATATATATATATATATATATATATATATATATATATATATATATATATATATATATATATATATATATATATATGTATATATATATATATGTATATATATATGCATATATATATATATATGTCTATATATATGTATATATATATATATGTATATATATAAATATATATATATATATATATATATATATATATATATATATATATATATATATATATATATATATATATATATATATATATATATATATAAATATATATATACAGGGTGATCAGAAAGTCAGTATACATTTGAAAAAGTAATAATTCACGGAATAATGTAGGTAGAGAGGTAAAAATTGACACACATGCTTGGAATGACATAGGGTTTTACTGAAACCACAAAAAAGTTCAAAAAATGGCCAAGAGACGGCGCTGGACAGCAAAACGTCAGTGACGCTGCATGAGAATCGCATATAAAAGGAGCTGTGCATTTTCCGGAACTGTTGATGCTATTCTACGAACTTTCAACACTCATTTCGGTGGCACTTCTGCTCTCCGCTGACATCCTCCTGAAATATCTGTGTTTGAAGGCGTTGACCTAGGTAACACAGTTAGCCAATTGTTCCTATGGTCCTATGGAGGGAATCAGATGCACCAGCAATCGCAGCATGTTGACGTTACCAGAAAAGTTAGTGAAGCTGTACTATCAGAATGGGTAATCTACTACTGCAGCTTTAAGATCCTATCGCCATAGGAAGGGCATTGGAAAGGGTAAAGGTGTGATGTAGGTAAAATAAACTTAATAATTAAGATTATAGGACATAATTAATAAATAACGCGCGTTGTAATGTCTGTATTTAAATATATTTGCATTGTTAAAACTCTGTAAGCCTCTACTCAACTTGTTCCAACTAGCGGCGATCCAATTTTTAATTGCTTGATTATTACTGAAGATTATTAAAAAAAAGGTGTGCAATTTTTTTGATAATGGGAAGTAGCATGAGAGTATATTAAAATATTGGATCACGGCAAGCACCAATATTTGATTCCTTAACTTTAAATAACTAGATATGACTGTGACATTTATTTGCATTTTATTCTTTAGTTTGTAAAAGTGGCTGGTATATATAATAGTTTCGTGTGGCTAGTGATTAAATAATCAACATTAAATATTAAGTTCTAAAGAATAATATTTTGTTTTTTCTTATAAGAAATTTTCGTACCCTATTCAATTCCCCATGTCTGGAACTGGGCTGGTAAGGCAATGTAATCTATCCACAAGATCATCGCCATTTTTGCACATTCCCAGACTCTACACCGGATAAAGGGATTAGCAAAAGTATCGATTTCAAGAAGCATCTCTAAAACAGACATTCAAATGTTTTTATGCGCAACTCAGCGCTCCGTCACGGGAACACCTGCAGACGCGCATGAATACATGAAGACCAACAGCATCGACGAGCATGATCCACAAATTTCAAACTGCTCCACGAGTTTCAAATTATAGCATTAACGAAGATGAAGGGTCAACATACGATTGTATTCAACATCAAATATGTTAATCACCTCTCACAAGCTGTTGTGGAAGAATCTACAATCCAAAATCCTCGGCGCCTGGCAAATCTCCTTTCTTACCATCTTGTGAGCGGACTACTACAAAAAGGGTGAATTGCCCTTCATCGGGGGAGGATTTTTTTTGGAGGTGAGGGGTTGGAGCTCGACCGGACAGAGAGACCCTGGGCCTTTGGTGCGAGCAGCCTGCCTCAGATATATCTGAGATGAAAAAAGAGATCTCCTTACGACAGGCCTTGCCTCGGCTACAACCTTACCCTCGCCCATTCCCCAATAACCCTTCTTGTCTGCAGACGGTAAATTTAATGATTCCCTTTTTTATTTGCTAAAAATATCATTCAATTATGATTTAGTTTTTAGTTATTCAATTCCTACTATTAGTTCACACTCTCCCTATATATATCTTGTTCAAATTTTCAATCGTTAATAAAATACTTTTTATTCATCCACTCAAGTTCAAATACATTTTTTTAAACTTGTAGTGGATGACTCTTGATGTTAATACAGTTTTTAAAATATTAATTCATTAATTAAATTTAATTAATCGATTTTAGTATTAGAACTAGATCGTCTCTTGCTCTTGAATAGTAATTTCCCTCTTGTTACTCTGTAAACGGTAGCACTGCGGTAGCGCTGGCTCCTCCCGTCCTGTAGGTTGCGGGATCGAATCCCCAACCTGACAAATTTTTTCTCTCTCTTTCTCCCCCTCCTAAACTCGCACAATAGGCAAGGTTCTGGCAACCAATCTTTTTTTTCAATTCCTACTATTAGTTCATACTCAAATTTTTCTTTGTTGACCTAAGTAGGAATTGACTTTAAAAAATTTTGTTTATATTACTTGTTTTTTTAATTGTTTTCGCCAGGCACTTTATCAATGAGTCATTTATTGAAGGTTTTATATAATGAGTTTTGTAACAAGAAATAATGAGAGGTTATTGTTTCCTCGGTTAACGAAATTGGCCTAAATGGCAAAAGGATTTGTAATTGTGAATAATATAATACATTAATAAACCATGTTATTTTATTTGTAAAATCTAGTCATGTCATTCAGTTGCTTCGTAGTTTTTCTTCGTTCCCTTTTAGGTAAATTTTATTTCAGCTTTCTTTTTCAGTGAACTATTATCAAGTAAATTAAAATATTTTTCGTGATTCAACCCTCTACAGTAGGGGCATCAGCAGGTGAACCAGATATTTTATTTTTATGAGTTATTGCTTATCACAACTCGCGTCTTTAAAATGTACTAACCACAACGTAAGTGAATTAATGTTTCATGTAACTGATTTTTTTATCACCTCTAAGAGTGTATGCAAGCTTTAGCAATCTTAACAAATTATTTTAATTTAATTCTACCCGTTTTAAAGATATAAAACGTAACAAAGGTTCTATGACAATTACAACTGTGAAAAGAGTGATTTTGAAGTTCACGATGGACCGACATCAATAGGGATGCTAAAAGACAACATCCAACGCCAATGTCTCACCATAAATAGAGATATGCTGTACAGTAGGGTGGAACGAAAAAACTTTTTTTTGAATTTCAATATGCTCTAGTTTTCAAAAGTTGCCATTTAACAAAATAAAGACGGAAATTAAATATTAGCGTAATTGGTGCATGTTTTCAGTTAGGGCAAGAAGGGCAAACTTTTGGTTTTTATTAAATTTTTGACAAATTTCGCAATTATTTTGAAATTGAATACACTTGTAGTACAAAAAAGTAGCAAAATATGTAATTTAAACATTCCTTTTAGTCAGGAGATCTGCTAAACAGATTATATAATACGTTTTACTTCATAAAAATAGTACACATAAAGGCACTTAAGGACGAGGCACTTAAAAGACACTCGAACATCACGGTGGAACGAAATTTTTTTTTTCAGAATTTCAATATGCTCTAGTTTTCAAAAGTTGTCTTTTAAAATTAAAATTAAGAATATAAAATTGTTTTGCTCTACTAAATATTTTCAAGTGCCGCAAAGGGCTTCAAAATGGATATTTTTATAAAAAAGTGATTATATTTGTATTTTTTGTTAATTTATTTTATAGTACATTAAAATAATGTACATTTTCTGTAAATAAAATATTCAAAATATGATATTTTGACAGAAAACTTGTATATTCTAAGTGTCTCTAATTTTTAGATGCCATAACAGAACAACTGATTTTGTGGAATTTCGCGATTTTCATCATATTAATTTTACATTAGCATATTCTTATAATACACATTGGAATGAAAGAAAAACAATTTTTAATTGACGGACCTTAGTTAAAATAAACAAATCACACTTATTTAGAAAAATATTAATGTAATGTCTATTAAGGCAAAACATTATTTTGAAAAAAATATTCATGTTTTTCAAAAGCCCATATTAATCACACATGGTTTCCATTACTTATTTCACTGACACATTGAATTGTTTTTTTGTTTCAAATTTTGGCATTATTTTTTGAGAATGTATTTTTGTTTTTATCAATGCATCTCTTGGAGAAGTACCACGAACGAACAAGGATGACCAGGTAACTAATTTAACAATCCTTTCTACTACTTGTGTGTGACATGGAATGTTGTTGAAGTCAATAATTTAAATGAACTGCCCCTAAGTCACCTATTTTGTTTCCTAGATAGAATAACTAAAGGCCCAAATGAATTTGGAGGAGAAATTCTTAAACAACTAGAAAACTGCTCTGAACTTCCAGTGATTGAATTTTCACCTATTGAAAATAACATTACATTACTAGAAATTAAGGATGATTTAAGTGTGGACCCAAAATATTTGTTAGAAATGTATAATGCAATCTCTGTTGGAAAGTGCTCTTCTGATTTTTCCATGAGAAAACCAGGAAAATTTCGTCATTCACGATGGCTTACATTAGCAAACCGAATACTTCGCTTGTATGTGGGAACAGAATGTCCTGCAAAAAATCTCCGAATACTGACTGAGTACATTTTGAAAGTTTATGCACCAATTTGGTTTAACATAAAGCTGAAACCATCTTGTATCCGTGGATCGAAACACTTGTGGAAACTTGTAAGCTATTCACGTTACCTCAATTAGACTCTTAAAAATGTAATTGACTATGTCATTCAAAGAAATGCATACTTTGCCACTTCGGAAAATCTCCTCCTTTGTATGATATTAGACGATCGCAGTCATGTAAGAGAGCTTGGATTACGCCGGATTCTAAAAGCAAGGGCGGAAAATGAAGGAGGCATCAGAAAGAATTTAGTTTCACGTATAAACTTTGATGCCAATGATTATATTGATATGATTGAATGGAATGATGTTAAAGTAACAGAACCTCCTATGACGAGGGATGTTTCTGATGACAAACTAAAACTGTAAAGGAAGCAAAATAATCTGATCACGAGAAACAAATTATTGACTTCAACAACATTCCATGTCACACACAAGTAGTAGAAAGGATTGTTAAATTAGTTACCTGGTCATCCTTGTTCGTTCGTGGTACTTCTCCAAGAGATGCATTGATAAAAACAAAAATACATTCTCAAAAAATAATGCCAAAATTTGAAACAAAAAAAAAACAATTCAATGTGTCAGTGAAATAAGTAATGGAAACCATGTGTGATTAATATGGACTTTTGTAAAACATGAATATTTTTTTCAAAATAATGTTTTGCCTTAATTGACATTACATTAATATTTTTCTAAATAAGTGTGATTTGTTTATTTTAACTAAGGTCCGTCAATTAAAAATTGTTTTTCTTTCATTCCAATTTGTATTATAAGAATATGCTAATGTAAAATTAATATGATGAAAATCGCGAAATTCCACAAAATCAGTTGTTCTGTTATAGCATCTAAAAATTAGAAATACTTAGAATATACAAGTTTTCTGTCAAAATATCATATTTTGAATATTTTATTTACAGAAAATGTACATTATTTTAATATACTATAAAATGAATTAACAAAAAATACAAATATAATCACTTTTTCATAAAAATATCCATTTTGAAGCCCTTTGCGGCTCTTGAAAATATTGTAGTAGAGCAAAAAAATTTTATATTCTTAATTTTAATTTTAAAAAACAACTTTTGAAAACTAGAGCATATTGAAATTCTGAAAAATTTTTTTTTCGTTCCACCGTGATGTCCGAGTGTCTTTTAAGTGCCTCGTCCTTAAGTGCCTTTATGTGTACTATTTTTATGAAGTAAAACGTATTATATAATCTGTTTAGCAGATCTCCTGACTAAAAGGAATGTTTAAATTACATATTTTGCTACTTTTTGTACTACAAGTGTATTCAATTTCAAAATAATTGCGAAATTTGTCAAAAATTTAATAAAAACCAAAAGTTTGCCCTTCTTGCGCTAACTGAAAACATGCACCAATTACGCTAACATTTAATTTCCGTCTTTATTTTGTTAAATGGCAACTTTTGAAAACTAGAGCATATTGAAATTCAAAAAAAAGTTTTTTCGTTCCACCCTACTATACAGTGCTGTTCAGAACATTGTCCCTCGACTACAGCTATTGATGAGGGATGGCGGTCGAAATGTTGAGCCTTTGTTCTGAAGAACATCATAATAATTTGTTATGCTAATTACTGCTTTTCTTATCACATGAAGCGCCATCTGTCGACCATTTATTGAAGTTTTTTTGTGGTTGTAATAAAACCCAATGTCATTCTAAGCATGTGTGTGAATTTGTACCTCCCTACCTACATTATTCCATGAATTATTACTTTTTCAAATGTATACTGACTTTCTGATCACCCTATATATATATATATATATATATATATATATATATATATATGTATGTATGTATATATATATTTATATATATATATGTGTATATATATACATACTTAGTTGGGTTAAAGAGCCAAAGAGGAGGTCCATCTGTGAGAAACCTCTTTCACATTCACTCGACGATATGGCTATCGAATTGATTGATTCGTTCAACGGGTTGAGACTTTCCGGGAACACTATGACGTGGATATACTCTCGGAATCCTGTAATTAGTTGCCTTTTATTAAGTTTGAACTTGGAGGCAAGTTTCCGCATTTCATTTTCCCCAAACGTTATTGGGGAATTTTGTTGCCAGTTTTTTTCATCCATTACTTGGTGATGATGTCAGCTTGAGATGGTGTCAGCAAGCTCAAAGTCTTTTTCACTGGGCAGTCTTGTTTCAATAGTCCTTTTTAAGTGCCGCGTAAAACTTTTCGGAGTTCAAAGGCTGGTTGTTTTTCCTACCTTCTATTTCGTGGAGAGGAACTCCGAAAAAAGACAAGTTGTTTACTGCTTCTTGAGCCATCGATGAATAAAATCCTGGAACTGATTTTCTTTCCTCAAACAAAGAAGCTGTAATTTTTAACTTTTTGTTAGCATAGCTTAGATCAACGTTGCAATGTTGCAAAGCTTCACTTAACTCTGAGAGCTCTTGCAATGCATCAGCCATCAAGCCCAGGTCTAAACTGAAATTAGTTTCAGTAATCTTTTTGAGGCCTTCAAACGTACTTTTTTCTTTGCTGTCTCTGGTTGGGACATTTGAAGCTTCTTTAAAGTGATGGACTAGTGCTTCATAAGACCTCCAGACGGCTTACACAGATCTGAAAATAGACGCAACCCAACGTGTGCTCAAAACTTTTCCGATTTATAAAAGTTCTGTCTCTAGTAAACTTGCACTGGTTCGCAGTTCCCTGTTGTTATTTGGTGAAGCATGATACACAACATACAGTTTGTCGATGAAGGATTTAAGTCTATCAACTCCTGAAACTGACTGAACTACATCAGACACTGAAAGTTCAAACCTGTGGTTAGCACAGTGCCAAACAATAACAGAAGGGAATTTTACACAAAATAATGCTCCAACACCTTTGTTTTTACCAATCATAGTAGCAGCGCCATCACATGTTAAGCTAGTTAAATTTTTTACTTAAAAACGTGTCAGTTATTCAATTAGAATGAAGACAGTTAATCAAAGAGTCAAATACCGCCTTAGCAGTAAAACCATCAAGTTCTACTAAATCTAAAAAGACGTTGGTAGAACCACACATACCAGTTTTAGGCAACGAGCAACGAACGTAAAGAATCAAACTTGACTTGTTACTAAGGGAAGTTTAAATATCCACCGGTTCCCCAGACCTTTGCGGCCTATCAACCATGAGTTACCTGAAGACCGGTTGCTACGTAGCAATACCTGAATACGCAGACGAAGGTTAACTTCCCAGGTCCGGTGCTTTCCATTGCTGTGGGCCTCGAGGATGCCAGACAAACAGTACAGATCTGTCATCCACACAAGGCGCCCCAAGCCCCCTGTGTGTCTAAGGGAAGTTGACTCATCAATTATCAGGCCAATTTTTGTGTCATTCTTCCTTATTTTATTAACAAATGTTTTCTTCATTTCTTTACTTATGTGCAAAGCAATGTTAGTACAGGCTTTGTATGAATGTAGAATGCGATCCATGTCAACCCCATTAAGTTCTTGCAAATCAATTTCTGCTTCAAAATTGTGAAAGGACTGATTTTCTTTAACAATCTTATATGCAGTACGAAATATATTTTCAGTAGCTTGTTTTTCGTGAGCACGCTGCTTCAAAAGAACTTTCTCCAATACTTCATTTTTACCTTCACATAAAATTTGCTGCTCTATGACCAGCACTTTCTTTGTGTTCATACATTTTTTTCCTTAACGAAGTTTGCTTTTTTTCTTTAGTGTCGCCGTAGCTACTTATCTTACCACTTGCCCACGATTTTGAAATTTTCATATTTGTTTTCTTATGGACAGATAAAACCCCAACCGTTTCACAAGCACTGCATCCTAACGTTCCATTTTTGACAAAGAACCAGTCATATTATTGGTAAAACTCGTTTTTTTGCGAGTTAGTCCAGCAATCTGGCAAGACATTGTCTCACTCAACAGGTGTATCTTTTTCTTTAGGATATTCTACATTACAGTCAATCTTTTCAGAAGCCATTGTTTCGCTTGCAGTGTTAGAGGACGGTTGCGAACTTAGGCTTTTCATTTCACCGTCATTGTCATTAACTACTTTGTCATTACTGGTATCGTCACAACTAATGCTGTTCTTGAGTCTTTTACTGCCACCCGAAAGTGAGAAAAAATCGGTTAGTATTTTGCTCATTTCACTTCACAATCTATCGCACTTTCACAGACTTGACACTGCTCAAACGCAACTAACCTCAACAACACAACAAGGAAGAAGGGTAGCTGCCTCCGGTAGGTCAATTCTCGAAATGAGGAGTCGGGGCTAATCAATACCTCATTTGCAAACCCACGAAAAGTCAGTGCAGTCCGCAAAAATGAGTCAGACTACCGTCCCGTCAGCCGGCCAAGGTCAAGCCACAATACGACCCGCTTCAGTGAAATAGTCGCAGTTCGCTGTACTCAATAGTAATGCTCAACAAACTACCCTGGCCTCACATTATAATCGATCGTTACGACCTGCGAATGGTTCTTTTACGTGAAGTGTAAAGGGTAGTAGGTCAGGTTCACTCACTAACAACAGAGTAATTTGTGATTAAAAAAATGTTTTTAACTATCGTAATATTTTTTTCCTAACGGGAGGTACCGGAACGCCGTTCCGGTGCGTTCCGCCTCAAATCTAGCCCTGGCTAAAAGTATTAAAAGAATGCATTGTCAAAGGGTAGTAGGTCAGGTTCACTCACTAACAACAGAGTAATTTGTGATTAAATAAATGTTTTTAACAATCGTAATATTTTTTTCCTAACGGGAGGTACCGGTGTTCTGAGCTATTCGATCTGAGAATGTCTAAAATTCTGAGCTGTTTCAAATGTCTAGCTACTCGGGGAGTTAGTTAAAAATCGATTGCAAGATTTGTACTGAACAAACACACAAAGACACAAACAAACAAGAAAGCAAGTTAATAAAAACATGGTAATAAGTATTGGGTGTTTCGTGTGAGTAATAAAGAGCCAGATAACAGTTTCCTAACAAATATCTAATAGCCTCTCTTAGATGTTCATTCGAGAACTTCAAGCAATTTTTATAATTCGGAGTTTTAAAAAAAGAATGAGTCAATAACATGACTGACTCTACTGAGCTCCGCGTTCGGGAATTATTGTTTTCGAAAAGCAGGGGTTCAAGGACAGTCGTATCACGCTGACCCAAGATTTATTACTAGTACGCGCTTTTCAGCTAACCTGCGGTGGAGATCGAATGGTCTGACTCATTCAACACGCGCTCCTGAAATAATCGATAATTAATTGCCTACTGTCGCAATCATCATCCTATGCAATTAGGCGGTTTTTTGCACGGGCTTTCCACTTGTGAGGTTTAATAAGTAGACACACGACTTGGATTTCCAAGAGAGATAGGACACGCGTTTTTCCCGCTGGAAGGTTTAAGTCGAATTGACAGACCGGACTGGTTAGTTAATATTTTAATAAATGTCACGTCATATATACATATATAGGGGAAACTCTTGTACCCAGGGCCATCGTGTACCTAGGGCCACCATGTTTTATTTAAGTAATTATAAGTTTACAGCATTTTTACTCATTGGTGTGATTGACAACACTGTTTCAAATCATAACAGCCATTTTTAATGAAAGCAAGAAGAAGCTATATTTAAATAGAAAAGAAAGTCTTGATTTGATGATCAAAACTAAATTTTTTCTCTTCAGTTTGAAGGCTTATTTTGTGAAAGTAAGTGCAAACTTATGTTTTAATGTATAGCAGATAATTTTTGTAATCATTAAACGAAAAAATGAAATTAAAACAAAGCTTGGTTTCTGCAGGTCTTTGGCTATGGAAGCCATTTTGCCAAAAACAACCACTTGTACCTAGGGCCATAATCTTGTCTTGTACCTAGGGCCATGGCCTCTGGTACAATTGAGGTGGACGAAAACTTGGCAAGTGTAGAATTCTCACTGATACCCCCGAGAAAAATGAAATTCAAGCACAAATATTGGAAAAAGTAATTGTTAAAAAAAAAGTTACGAAATCTGTGATTGAAACAAAAAATTTATGTGGGATCATTAAGAAGACAATAAGGAAAAAAACATACATTAGAAAGTGATATATATATATATATATATATATATATATATATATATATATATATATATATATATATATATGTATATATATATATGTATATATATATATATATATATATATATGTATATATATATATATATATATATATATATATATATATATATATATATATATATATATATATATATATATATATATATATATATATATATATATATATATGTGTGTATATATATATATATATATATATATATATATATATATATATATATATATATATATATATATATATATATATATATATATATATATATACCGGGTGCGTCATAAATTAAATTCGTGCAAACTTCAAAAATTCATAATAAAAGAAATAATGCTCGGAAAATTTTTCTCTTTGCGCTAATATAATCAGGGATTTTGGATTTTTTTCCATATAAAAAAAAAGTTTCCAAAAGTAACCGAAAGAGGGCGCTCACATGTCATACTGAGACGTTTTATCCAAATCAGGCAAACACAAACAGAAAATCAAACATATCACAATAACATGAGACTGTGCATTTATTTTAAAGTAATAGATTTTCAACATTACCACCAACACAAGGTAATAGGCAAGTGAGGCGCGTCACTACGCCCATTACAGCGGGGTGCAGCATGTCGCCATCGATGGCAGCGACTGTCTGTCGAATGGCATTTTTCAGTTCCACCAAAGTGGTTGGGGAACCCCGGTACACACGAGACTTTAAGTATCCCCACAACCAAAAATCCGCCGGGTTTAAGTCTGGTGATCGTGAGGGCCACTGAAACATACAACCTCAACTTATCACTCGGTCTTCAGTGAAAGATTCCAACAGGAACGTCTTGATATCACGTAAAATGTGGGGCGGCGCACCATCTTTCATGAATGTGACAACAGGTAGCGCATGTCTTTCCTGCAATGCAGGATTAACGTGGTCACGCAAAAGCGTAAGATACCGTGCTGCAGTGACTGTACAGGTTTTCCACCCGAATACAGGACAAGTCTCTTCAAAAAAGAAAGGTCCCAGAATAAAAGACGCGGTGAAACCGCACCAAACAGTCACACGAGGAGAATGTAGTGGCCGGTTCAGATACTCATGAGGGTTTGAAGTCACCCAGATACGACTGTTTTGCGTATTAACGCCACCATGCAGTGAAAAGTGGGCTTCATCCGTCCACATAACATTCAGCAACCATTGTGGGTTACTTTCCATTTGTGCCAGAGCCCATGTAGCAAAGATTTTTCTTGCATCTGTATCTGCCGGTAATAACTGGTGAAGTGCATGGATTTTGTACAGATACAGATTCAACATTCCGTGCAGAATACGCCGAATCGACGGTTCCGGAATCCCAGTTCTTCTCCCAGTTTCACGAGCACTGCTACTTCCCGTTGATGTCTCGGCTGCCAAATTTTCCATGGAACTTTGTACAACAGGGACGCGGTCCGCGCTCAAGGATGGTCTGCCAATTCGTGGACGATCATCCAAACTCCTCGCTTCCTCAAAGCGTCGTACTAAATTCAGTATCCCATTCACTGAAATAGGCCTTTTTCGCATCTTCAGTCCTTTCTCCGTGCGAAACTTTCGCAATGCAACAGTTGGGGATTCACCATTCTTGTACAAACGTTTAAGAACCAACACTCGATCTGGTAAAGAAAGCATGCTGCCTGCTTCGAATGACGGATCCATTTCCAACCAGGCGTTTTATTGATAGCCTGATTTGCATAAAACATCTCAGTAGGACGCGTGAGCGCCCTCTTTCGGTTACTTTTGGAAACTTTCATTTTTTTACATGAAAAAAAATCCAAAATCCCTCTGATCATATTGGAGCAAACAAAAATATTTTCCGAGCATTATTTCTTTTATTATGAATTTTTGAAGTTTTCACAAATTTATGACGCACCCGGTATATGTATATGTATGTATGTATGTATATATATATATATATATATATATATATATATATATATATATATATATATATATGTATGTATGTATGTATATATATATATATATATATATATATATATATATATATATATATATGTATGTATGTATGTATATATATATATATATATATATATATATATATATATATATATATATATATGTGTGTGTGTATGTGTGTTTGTGTATGTATGTATGTATGTATGTAGACTCAATACAAAAATAGATGCTAAAGATAAATTTTAATATCGAAAGTAACTTATTACGCGAGGAAGCGTGAGAAGTAGATTTAGCTAAAAAGCTAGGCGTAAAATATAAAAAATATTGAACTATACATCGATATTAAAATATTAGTGTTCATCCTTTTTCCTCCGAATACCTTCGATCAAAAACGCACTCTGTTTGACAAAAACTCTGCAAGTTTTAATTCCTCTCTCCGGAAGACATAAATATGTATTTTGGGAATCGTGTTTTTTCCAGACAAGGTGCACCGAAACAGGGATTTACTTTCAATTTTACGCCGCCATGGGTTTCTACTTAAAGTGAATGAATCTTCCTCCCGCATTTCTGATTGTGATGAGTTGAGGCGAATTCAGAGAGAGATTTCTGGGCATGATACGTCGTGGAGAATAGAGTACTTACTGAGGTTAAGAATTTTTATTTTTTGCTTTTTAAATTCGGGAATGGCATCTGACATAAAACCCCAGCCTCATATGGGAATGGAGTCGGTAAAAGGAAATCCCTGCTGAACCGAAAGATATATATATATATATATATATATATATATATATATATATATATATATATATATATACAGTGGGTCGCCAAATTATTAGGGACACCTTGAAAATTAGACAATTCCATTGTTATTTACAAAAATGATTAAAAATTGAGTGTTAGAGATAATGTAATTTATTTTAGTTGCATAGAGTGTTTAATTTAGAACATGAAAATATCATGTTTGTTATTAATATGTATTTATTTTATCTTAAACAGTCATTTGGAAAGAAATTTGGTAAAACGCTTAATATTTTGTAATGCCACCCTTTGCCGAAATTACGGCTTCGAGTCGTCGAGTCATGCTCTCAATGCATATATTTGCATTTTCTTTCAGTTCTGGACATTGATTCCATACGTCTATCAGCTTTTCGATGAGTTGTCGCTTGTTAGGATCAGTTCCGTCGCTATTTTCCTTTTTGTCAGCTCCCACATGTTTTCTATCTGGTTCAAATCGGGTGAATTGCCTGGCCAGGGCAAAACTCTGACATTATTTTGAGCCAGGAAGACTGTTACACTTCTGGCTTTATGGCAGGGAGCTGAGTCGTGCATAAATACGTACTCCTCATCATCAGGGAACCATTCATCAACTTGAGCCAACAGGCGATTTTCCAGGACTTGCTCGTACTGGTCTTGCCTCATTGTCCCCTGGACGACGTATAGGCGCCCCATTCCTTTCGCTGATATATCACAGACCACACCATAATGCTTAATGGGTGTTTTACACTCTCCACGAGGCACTCAGGATGAAATTTTTCTCCGGAGCGACGTCGCACAAATGCGCTTTTATCAACCAAAATTTCGAAAGTTGACTCGTCGGAGAAGCAGACTTGTAAAATACTAAAATAAGCCTCCAAAGCTCTTTGCGTAGGAATATTTCACAACAAGAAATAATATTTACTAGACTCCAGTCCTCAAGTGTCATATTCTTGTGTTCTCGAGCCCATAAAAGTCGCTTTTTCTCCATTGCTTCAGTCAGGCGTGGTTTTTTGGTTGGGCGATGACCCATCAGGTTCCATTCAGCCAATCTCCTCTGGACTGACCTTTTGGAGACTTTGATACCTTCCTCATTGATCATAGTGGTGAGTCGAGACACACTCTGTTTCCGATTTTCGAGACAGGCATGCCTTATCTTGCGATCACTACGACAGCTAGTAATGCGTTTTCTTCCACTTTTCTCAATACGGTCCGCATCCAATTTCACATTATTGTCGATTTTTTTCTTAATCCTGTTAACCACTGATTTAGAAACACCGGCAGTCGATGCTATCTGTCTTTGGGAATGTTTTGTGTTTCAGAAGCGTCTTTATTTCAGTACATTTACTCGGGGAAATGTCTGAATCTTTTCCCATGCTGAAAAATCCAACAGCGACATTTTTAAGGATTAAAGCAAAATAAAACAAAAATATTGACTGCAAAAATAACAAAAATAATATAGTATTAAACAAAACTTGTAAAAATAATACAATATTAAACAAAACTTACAAAATAATACAATAGTAAACACAACTTATATTTCTGTTTTTTTCTGTTGAACCGGCACGAATTACCCACAATCGAACACACGCTTTCACCTGCTCCAGAGTAATGCACGCAGGTGTTGCCACTTTCGAAATAGTATTTCTAATGTTGCCAGCAATACATAACAAATGATAAAATTCATGGGAATAATTATTTTTGGTAATAAGATACATTTAAATGTCGAAATTTCAGAAATTGCGTAGTGTCCCTAATAATTTGGCAACCCACTGTATATATACATATATATATATATAGGTGGTTATCAAAATAATGGAAACACAGATCAATGTTAAGTGTATTTATGAAAGTGCTTCTTATTCCTTAAAAAACAATATTAAAGTAGAACACATGTATACATTACACATGTATACATTCGTATACATTAGAGTAGAATAATGTATACGATATATCCTTCTACTCTATACGCTATATTCTTCTACTCTATACGCTATATTATTCTACTCTAAGGTAGCAGTAATGAAACTAGGGGAATCAGGCTCTTTGGGGGATAGCTTATGATGTCAAACCTTGTAGACCGTGCAGAGAGGGCAAATTGTTGAAGCGCGTCTAATTGGAGTATCTGTTACAACGTTCCATGGTTTTGGGTGTTTACTGAGCTATGGTATTGGAGGTCATAACGGCATACAGAGTGCACGAAAAGACATCATATGTGAAACAGAAAAGTGGATGAAAGGGAAAGCTAATTGAAAGATACTGACGGGTGTTGAAGCGGATTGTGACATCAAAAAAGATGACAACTGCAGTGAAAGTGACTGTAGAGCTTCATCTGAATCTGCATGTTCCAGTATTAGTCATTACAGGTAAGAGAAAACTTCACAAATGGAACATTTACGGCAGATAAGTAATTCCCAAGCAATTTGTAACAGACGTGAATACGAAACTTCCTCTACAGTGGTGCCACGAGCACAAATCCTGGTCGAGTGATACGTCAAAATAAGACATTTCGTTAGACGAATCATTTTTCACTTTGTTCCCCGCAACAGGACGTGCGTATGTCTGAAGAACACCTACACAAGCGTATCATCATGCTTCTCTCATGCCAGCTGTCAAACATGGAGGGAAATTTCTCAGGATTCCGGCGACCATCTCATGGTTTTCAAAAGGAATCTATTGTAACCCAGAAAGGAAGATTGACTGGGAAGGACTATGTCGAACTTTTAGCCGACCAGATCCATCCTATGGTGCAAAAATTGTTTCGTGCAGGAGATGGTGCTCTCCTTGATGATAATGCTCCGATCCATACAGCTAGACATGTCAGGTCG
Source organism: Dolomedes plantarius (assembly GCA_907164885.2). NCBI lineage: Eukaryota > Metazoa > Arthropoda > Arachnida > Araneae > Dolomedidae > Dolomedes > Dolomedes plantarius. The sequence goes on along the minus strand of OU015490.1, from coordinate 133,407,141 downwards.
GGGTTTGAGGAACATAAGGACCAAGTCAAACATCTTATGAGGCCGACATAGTCCCTAAACTTCAATATCATCACACGGCTGTGGTCTGTTTTAGAGAATAGAGTCAGGAATCGATATCCACCAACAGCATCTCTACAAGAACATTGACGATTTATCCACAAAGAATGCTATAGTATTCCCTTAACCACTATTCATGACTTGCATAATTCAATTCCTTAGTGAATTCAGGTGGTATTAAATGCCACAGATGGTCCTATGTCCTATTAATAAAGAATTTCATGTGTATTCCTAAATGTTTTCATTATTTTGATAACCACCTGTATGTATATATATATATATATATATATATATATATATATATATATATATATATATATATATATATATATATATATATACAGAAGGTCGTTCGCACTTTATGGAAACGATTTTGTAATTTGGTTTTTGGCGTTTGAATTTTGAGATGAATATTTGGCAACTTCAGAATAATCGTCTGCTATTGTTTTGCTTTGATTGGAATATAAAATAAAAGATTTATTTTAAAATGACTCCTAAAATTGATAGATGGCTCGAAGGTTACGTAACTGCACTTTCCGGGGAGAAATATTTGTATCCACAAATTATAAAGCGGTGTAAAAATTTTGGTTATGGCATTTCAAAAATAGGTATTTATAATATATTAAATCTGAAAGGGAAAAAAAGGCTAACTGAAAGTAAAAATGAAAACATGACCACTAAACTTTATCCTAAGACTGTTCGAACGCAGGTAAATATCAAGAAAGTGAAGTCTCTGATCCTAAAAGAAAATACGCCGACTCAAAGATCCATTGCATCGAAACTAGAAATGTCTTCTAGCACTGTAAGTAAAATCGTTTATAAAGATTTGAATTTAAAACAGATGTTTAAATCAAAAGTTCTGCTTTTGCCAAAGCATATTGCTGAAAGGAAAATAAATTGTAGAAAAATGAAAATTTCCGGTAACACTCGATGTGGCATGGGAGTATTTAAGTGACTGTAATAAAAAAGATCAATTTTCTATTGCTCAACTGACGGGAATGACCGTACGAAATGGCTACGTTTGTGTACAGAAAAGTTCTCAATGGAGTTCATGATTGTAGCAGGATTTTGTTACAACGGCAAATTAAAAATGAAAAAAGTCTCAAGTAAAGCCAAAATTAATTCACTGTACTATCAGCAGAATGTTTTAGAACCAATTTTTAAAGAAGAAATTCCAGCCTTATATGGAAAGGACATTGATAAAGTTGAGCTTCATATGGACAAAGCCTCTAGTCACACGTCTAAATCCATTGCCACTTATTTAGCAAAGAAAGAATCAGAAACAGGAATAAAATGTATCCCATTTAATGAAATACCCGTAAAATTACCTGACTCTTCTTCAATGGACTTTTGCGTTTTCGGTATTTTAATGCAAGCCTTAGGAAAACGGCATCCAAGAACATTGGACGGACTTTGGAAAACGATCTAAGAGGAATGGGGTAAAACTGACATGACAGTACTAAGCAAAAATTTACTTTTATGGAAAATTCGAGCTAGAGTTATTGTCAAGAACCATGGCTATCAGATAGAAGGAAATCACCGCATAAAATACGGCATTTATACATAAAACGTAAGTATCAAAATCGTTTCCATATAGTGCGAACGACCTTCTGTATATATATATATATATATATATATATATATATATATATATATACAGTCGAACCTCCATATATCGAACTTCCCTATATCGAAATTTTCTATATATCGAACTCTTATCAAATTTCCATGTTCATTACATAGAAAAACTGTTTCTACATATATCGAAATTTTTTTCACAACATATTGGGAGATTTTATTCCACTTTAGAATAAAATCTCCTAATTTTTGGCGTTTGAAACAATACTCCGTGGACTTCAATTCGTGGAAAACATCCCTAATGAAGTTTTTAACTTTCCGCAAAACTGGCTGTTCAGTAAGAAATTCGTAGTTTTTTTTTAAAGAATGTAACTGTGATCACTGTAACCACTAACTGGATTATTGTTTTTTTTAAAGGTATATAGTACGAAATAAATCTTTCATATTAATTTCTATTTTAGTTGTTAACTTTCATTTAATGTGATTCGCATATAAATTGGAAATGGAGTTTCTTATACGAAAATTAGTTTTAATTTTAATGTTTTAGGAGAATTATGATAAAACTGAGATCAATTCTATATATCGAAATTTCTATATATCGAATTTTTTTCCGACATTTTGCTACTTCGATATATGGAGGTTCGACTGTATATATATATATATATATATATATATATATATATACAGTGGACTCTCGATCTATCGTTTTTGGATCCATCGTTTTTCCGTATGTGTCGTTCATTTTATCCAGTCCCGACGATCATATTGCTTTGTTATGTTTCCGCATCTATCGTTTTCCCGCATTTATCGTTCATTTCAATCGGTCCCTTGAAAAACGATAGATCGAGATTCCACTGTACACACACACACACACACACACACACACACACACATATATATATATATATATATACAGGGTCATCGGAAAATGTCTGGCCAAAATTTAAAGGGGGTTAGAGGAGACGAACATAAAAGGATTCGCATTACAATGCGTGTCCGGAAACAGCGCGTGAAGGTGGTAGACGGCTCTGTGTAGGACAGTCGAAACAAGCCGACAATGCGGGAAGCTGTCAATTCCCGCTGCAATTTCATACAGCATGCAGCGCTTTATGAATGCTGAACTAGCAGATATCTATCTGGAGTATGGAGTTGCGAATGGAAAGGGGAGAGCTGCGCAAAGGTTGTACAGGGAACGATTTCCCAAAAGAGAAACACCGAATCGTTAAACTTTCAAGCGAGTGCTCAGACGCGAAAGCACTTCAGCACGATGGAGCGCCGGCACACTTTCCGTGATGTCAGGAATTACCTGGGTGCTACTTATAGACACCAGTGAATTGGTCTATGTGGACCTATTCCCGTCATGATCACCAGATCTGCCCTGCTTGAATTTCTTTCTGTGGGGCCACTTGAAAAGCAACATCTATGATACCCCTGTGGACTCCGGCGTCCATCTTGTCGCCAGATTGGCTGTTGCTGCTAGAGATGCGCAGGACATGTCTGGTGTTTATGCTAATGTACGCCGCTCCATGCGGCAGCGGTGTGAAGCTTATATTATGGTTGGTGGTTGCTCTTTAGAGCATTTGCTGTGACACGTTGATTTAATAAAGGGCGTGTTACATTTGTTTGTGTCTCTTTCCTTTTATCTTTCCACTTTCTTTACTCTGTAGGACTTTCAAGCGGCTTTTCCAGACCTTCATTGTACTGCGAATCCTTTTAAATTCGTCCCCTCTAACCCCCCTTTAAATTTTGGCCAGACATTTTCTGATCACTCTGTATATATATATATATATATATATATATATATATATATATATATATATATATATATATATATATATATAAACGCGCTAGAAACTTAGGAAATGCTTCATTTATATGAGTTAAAGCTATCAGAACGGAACTTAAATATGTCTGACTTAAAGTAGACGCGGCTAAAAAATAAAAATTTGAATATGTTTTCGTAAGTGTTTAAGTTCTGAATCAAAAATTTAGCATTTAGATTTTCCCTTCGAATACTGGTTTTGAATTTATTTTTCTCGATGCCTGCTATTTAGTTTCTTAAGCTCTTCATTCAAGATGTCACTGAAAAGTTTTTGAACTGCAAAAATTAGTAATATATGTCTGGAAGTAGATATTTTTTTATGAAGATAAATATAACATGATGTATGACACTGAAAGAACCCGTCTAGACGCTTTTGTAGACTTATTTTGCATTTCAAGCTCACTTGCTTTTTTACATACACTATATATTCCCATGCATAGTCATTTTTCAACATACGTTGATTCATATAAATAAGCTCATAAATTCTTTTTCCATTCGATCATACCCAAAACCATAATTCTATATTTTTGCCCTTTACACGCAAACATAAGCAGTTTGTTTCGTTCCTCCAACAATAAACAGTATATGTTTTAGCAAACTCAGACTCGCCGACACATTTATGTGAAATATGATAAATTACGGCAATTTAGTTTCTATGTAGTAAAGGCATTTTAACTTGGTCTGGGGTAAACCAGAAGTTATCTTAATTGTTATCGTATAAGTGAGGTACATGGGGCTAATACTATGCCTCAATGAGACTATTTGTGCTTATATTAACTGTGAAGTCTTTAAGGTTATAACTAAAAATAAATAATCCAACAGAGCAAGATAATTATAAGAAGAATGGAGACAATAACAAACAGAAATCAAGCACTCAGGGCTCCACGCACCAGAAGCAAGATTCAGTAGTAATGCCGGAACTGAACCAGAAATCGAGGTAACCGACTGGTCTCGTCATCAGGGAGCCTAACCAAATCAGTTACCTCAAGGGGAACTTTCTGAATAGGATGCAGGTATAACCAAAAAACATCCCAAGGCCCCGAGATCCCCATTGAAACATTAAGTCAAAAGAAAATGAAAAGACACAGACAACTTACAGTAAGGGCTCAACGCACCGTACATGCAAGTACACACACAATCCTAATGAAAAGTCAAAGATGCATACATACCCTAATTTCGTAGGTGACGATTATGGCGAAACAGCAGCCAATTTTTCGTAGTAGTTACGTCACTGAAGCAGAGCCACAGCACCACACCCCATTGAAGTTTAAACAAATGAAAACAGAAACCCAATCCTAAACGTCTTTACATATACCTGAGTCTAAATGCCATTTTTTAAAAACTTTTAAATTGCCGGAATTTTTAGGGAAATTGTTCTTACCTAGGTTTTCCTCGAAAATGCTACATGCCTTCAAAAAATCTTCAGCGTTGTTACATATATATGTTTTTTATTCTGTATAGTTGTGAGTAAAATATATTATAATAAATTTTATAGTTCAAGTTGCTATGGAAATTGGTAAACGTGATAACCTCAAAGTTAAAATCTAATCTTTTATCATATATCCCAATTTTGAATTCGCTATTTTGAATTTTAATTTTTAAATCCAGATAAGTCGCAAAATGATAATTGTCATTATTCCTGTTTAAAGTTAGTTCCTTCGGGTAGATTTGATTAAGAAATTCCAAATAGTTGCAGTTAAAAATTATAAGGTCATCAATATACCTAAATCCAGTAATATTATTTGAGTTAAGAAATTTTCTTTCGTAAGAATGCAAGAAAATGTTAGCAAAGGACTTAGAAAAGCTATTCCCCATAGGGATACCTTTTATCTGTTTAAAGAAACTCAAGCCATTAAAGAGGTAGTTTTCAAATATATTAAATTTACATAAATCAATCCAGTCACATTTTAAGATTAAAGTACTATATAGGCATCACAAATTTCTGAGCAGATGATATTCATTAAGTTATCATGGGGAATACTAGTAAAAAGGTTTTCAAAATCAAACGTGCGTATGCTATCTATATTCTTACTCTTTAAAAATTGTAGAACATCCTAGTTATTATTTAAAATAAAGCTATTTTCGGTAACCCTGATTTTATTTAGAGTGATTTATAAATAGTTAAAAAACTTTTTACTGAACAAAGTGTTATAACAATTCGTACTACACGTAGAAAACCTAAATGTAGTACGTACTTTATGGAATTTAATGGTGGGAAAAAGGTAATGGTATTTTAGGCTATTAATCTAAAATTTAAATTTTTTGCTAAAGGCTAAAATCCTATAATCTGTTTCTTTCTTGGTAAAGTTAATTTTTTGATAGGTATTGTTTGAGTTGTACTCCCTAGAAATTAATTGATTGAAATAATCCTTACACATAAAACCAAAGTTATTTGCAGCCTTATCATCAATCGTTATAATTAACTTATTTTTAAATTTTTAATTTTACTGTACAGATCTTTGTTTAAAAAGTAACCCCGCTTGTTTTTTAAACCATACTTCTCATAATTCCCCTTCACATCCTGTAAAACCCGTACCTTCCACTCCATGAAACCTACCATAGGCTAATTATACATCCTTGATAATTTTACTATAAATTAATCTAAATCTTTAGTGATAGAACTTATAATTTGCTTTAAGTTTACCTTATTTCTTACCCTAAATTTTGAGCCCTTACTTAAAAGTTCCCTCAACCTAACATCTTTAACAATATTAAGATCCCCAGTTACAATATGCCCCAAAGCAGGATTAACAAAGTTTTTTAACTCCTCAGTATGACAATTACAATTCGTATTAGAAATTTTGCCTAAGTTATGACTATAAAAGTTGTAGTTACAGATTAGATCCCTTAACGTTTTTTGATATTTAAAAGCGATGGCGATTTTCCCACAATCCTTGATTGGTAGTAATTTAGAATTAGTGTGTACAATAGTAGGTGGATTTAGATGCTCAAAATCTTTATCCAGAAAATTTATGGTACAGTACTCTACACCTGCTTCCCTTCCCCTCTTAACAAAGGAAATAGTTCTTAGGGATGTTCTTTGAGTTTCCAACCTAATCAGAAACTAAAAAGTGGATGAAATGTCGAAAAAAAGTTAGGGTAGGCGATATTTGGGACACTTACCTATAATTTATAAGGAATTTAGGATGACGCATTTTCTTGTTAAACAAACAAACACACACACACACATATATATATGTGTGTGAGTGTATATATATATATATATATATATATATATATATATATATATATATATATATATATATATAAATGACGGTATGGACAAGGAATTACAGATCCAGCATGAGAAACGTATCATTTCACGGTGATAAGTCCTATTTTTTCCTAAATCCGAGGCACAGCCGCAGTATTTTGGGGGCCATCTACGTGAGCCAGCATTTCTCCTACAACATTGTAACTTCCAAGACTTTTTCGCTATTGGAACCCAAGCCTACTGCGTGGAAGCTCACAACGCTAACCAATATTCAACGTGGACGGCTTAGTCATAAATATAGAGTCATAAATAAATAGTCTCTGAACTTCTGTAATCCGAAATGCGTATCTTAATTTTTAAAGGAAATAAAGATTTTTAGAATTAGTCATTAAGATGGGGTTGAGCTTTAAGTATTGATTAAGCTCACGTATTTCGCAATAATAGATAGGGTATATTCGCATTAGTTTATATTTTAATAGAAATGGCGATAAATACGTATATCCTTGTATTTTTAAATTCGACTGCTTCGTCTTGAAAAACAACAGATTTATAAACATGTATACTTATGAGCGCGTATTAAATTTTGCATTAGTTTCTTCAGTCACTTTGGGTTTAATTCGATGAAATACGCGACACATTTGGATTACTGCACGTTTTAATACGTATCAGTTTTTACTTGTTTTCAAATAATGCTGCGTTCTGTATCTGTAAAATAGAGAATTAGAGATTAAGTTTGATGAAATACGAGTTTTAAATCGTTAAAAATGCGAAGGTTTGCAGAGTAAGACAACATAAGCACAGAGTGTAAAAATGGGATTATAAAGAGATGCCGATATATTCTGGAATACATTTTCTAGTATGTATCGTAAGAATTCAGCGCTTTATCTAAGTCAGAAAGTGAAAAACAATTTCTTCCATAAGGATAATTTACTGAAATCGTGACTTATTTTTAAATGTAAAGGAGAAACTTAGTTAATCATCCCAGAAAGGTGAGCTGGAAGGTAGATGATATGACTGTAAAAATTGGAGAAAATATACATTTGAGAGATGTAGTATTAAAACTAGCAATATCCATTGTTTTTCTTCAAAAATGAGTTAAGGATACTTTCTCATAGAATTTCAATTAGTTAAAATCGAAAATATTTGGAAAAGGGCCCTATAATAAAAATAATGCTGGAATTCTTATAAAGGTAATTGCAAATTTATATCTTCAAAAATTCATGCTATAGTCATGTGCTCTTTACCAACGACAGAAGGATCTGATGGATATTGCTAGTTTTGATTCTACACATTCGATTAACGTTGGATTAACATTCGAACATTTGTATTTGGCCAAGAAAATCAGTTCTTTAATTTAAATAGTGAAGAAAGATAGACATATCTATCCATGTGAAAAAGAAATCTTTTTACAAACGTGCTAGAAAACAAACTCTTTATTTTAAAATATAAAATATTCCCAAATTTCTTAATATTTTTAGGGACAGATTTTGAAATATGTCCTTTATATTTGGAATTTGAAATAGTTTTGATATTTTATTAGCTATGAATATTTCAGACACATTAGGAAATCATTGCCAAAATACTGAAGATCGAACTATCGGAAAATAACTTTACAAAGATTTGTGTCTTTCCAGACAAGTGTGAACGCTCTGTCAAAGGTGTTTCTGCTTGTTTCCTCTTCTAGAAAAACAATCAATTTCAAAATTACAGTAAAAATTCCCTGCAAGAGTTAATATTTATTTTGCATAAAATTCTTGGATTTACAAACTGTCAAATCATCACTGAAACTAGCATTTCAGATAGATACTTAAAACTACTACAAGTTTAATTTTATGTCGTTTAAACTGTTTTAGTTAACTTTTGTGTAGTGAACTTTTGAATAAAGAAAAAACAAACTCTTCATTTCAAAATCTTAAATATTCCTAATTTCTTAATATTTTTAGGAACATATTTTTAAATATGTCCTTAATATTTGGAATTTGATATAATTTTGATATTTTATTAGCTATGAAAATTTCAGACACATTAGGAAACCATTAGCAAAATAGTGAAGATCAAACGACGTGAAAAATAACCTTACAAAGATTTGTGTCTTTCCAGACAAGTGTGAACACTCTGTCAAAGGTGTTTCTGCTTGTTTTCTCTTCTGAAAAAAATCAATTTCAAACTTACGGTAAAAATTCTCTGTAAGCAACTGAGTCATAAAATTAAAAGCGATAACAAACGGTAAATGTAAATGAAGTTTACTTACTTCCTACATCGTCAAACACATTTCCAAAGCATTTGATTGCGCGTATTAAAACCTCTTCCGTTAATAAAGACCTTTTCAAACTCAGTTTCAGGTTTAGTAATGAGTATCTCTTTAAATCACGCAGTTAACAATAAATAAGTCTTTTTGAAGAGAGTGCTCTTCGTATTTAAGGGCAATAAAAAAGCTTCGACGATAACTCAGGGCAAGTTTTTTGTTCCTCGCGATGATTTAGGGCTCTCAGAACTAATAAAAGTGACACATAAAAACAGTTATTAACTTTTATTGTAAGCACGAGAATATTAAGGTGAACGCTGTTACTGTTGACGTCAGTCTATTAATCAAACCCAGTCCCAAAGAGAGAGCTCCTTTACAAGCAAGAGTGAATTATGCGCCTGGTATTGACGTTTGCTTTATGCGTCTGATTAACGTTGGAAAATTTGGAAGCGAGGCATTCATCACGTCATTTTGTTTTGTGATTCTGACGGATTTACTTGTTTCTAGAAAGAGATAAAATTTTATAAATATAAGTTGTTTGTTCGGTGTTTAAATATTATGTTTTATCTTGTGTCTATCGGAATTGAAGTTAGTCACGATATCAGGGGTTGAGTAATCCCAACAGAGTAAATGAGAAACAATGTATTCATTTTAACGTAGGATTACGTTCCTCAATAACGGTCCTACGGAGAGAAAAACAATTGTCCGGGGTCAAGAGTTATAATTCTGGCAGCGCGCCAAACCCAGTAGCAGTAAACAGTTAAACAGAAAATTAGCAAAATACGTAAAAAAAGAAAAGCAACGATGGTATTGGAGGTTAGCAACGATAAGTAATCCCACGTGAATAACCCGCGGTAGTTTAGTTAGAAGAGACTACCTGAAATATTTTTTTTAGATTTGGGTTTTGCACAAATCATATGATTGTTACACAAAATTTGACATTTCTTTCTTTAACTTAGCATTTCAATACATGCACTTGATTCAAAGAATTAATTATGATGATATAAGAGTTTTAAACAACTTCTTAATTCTAAAACCTTCTAATTTCCAAATACATTGAAAGACAACATTTGGAAATATGTCCTTATTATTTGGAATTTAAAATCCCAAGAGATCCTTGTAAATAAGCAAAAGGGAATTATTCGCATTATTTCAACATTTGTTTTATGCAACATCAATATCAAGTCCTGAAAATGTCTGATCAACGTTTGAAAATTTAGAAGCGAGGCATTCATCATGTCATTTAGTTTTGTGATTCTGATGGATTTACTTGTTTTTAGAAAGAGATAAAATTTATAAATATAAGCTGTTTGCTCTGTGTTTAAATGTTATGTTTTATCTTGTGTATATCTGAAAAGAAGTTAATCATAAAATCAGGGGTTTAGTAATCCCAACAGAGTAAATGGGAAACAATGGATTCATTTTTTAGATTTGCATTTTGCACAAATCATATGATTGTTACACAAAATTTGACACTTCTTTCTTTAACTTAATATTTCATTACATGTACTTGACTCAAAGAATGAATTATGATGATATAAGAGTTTTAAACAACTTCTTAATTCTAAAAACTCCTAATTTCCAAATATATTGAAGGACATAATTTGGAAATATGTCCTTTATATTTGGAATTTAAAATCCCACCGCTGTCCGGGGCGTCTCCAGACACGTATTCGCTGGTCATCACGGCTCAATTCGAAACGGGACTCATCACTGAAGACAATTCTACTCCAGTCAGTGACATTCCAGGTCGAATGTGCCCCACACCACTGCGAACGGGCTTGTCGGTGTACAGAGGTCAATGGTAGTCATCGCAAGGGGCACTGTGAGCTCAGATCCCTTTCTCTGAGCCGCCTATGAAAGGTCTTTGCGGTCACTGAAGCACCAGTTGTACGTACGATTGATGATAATGATGAATCTGGGGCTGAGAGTGCCGCTTTGACGATTGCTCGGTCCTCACGTTCTGTCGTTTATCTAGGCCGACCTCTTCCTTCTTGACGTTGTGTTCGGACATGGTTCACCCATTCCTGCCAACATCGTCTAATAATGGCATCGCTTCTATCCAAATGACGAGCGTATCACCGATTAGACCAACCGGCTTCTTTGAGCCCAACTACACGTCCTCTCTCAAGTGCTGGCATCTGTGCATATTGTTCGCGCACCTGTATGCGGGGCATAGTTACTGTCTACCTGAATACACGAAATGAAATTCCCAAAGAATTTATGACCTGGAACTGAAATTTCTCCTCTTCAATATCCTGCCAGTTGCGCAGTTAAGGTGCGCTGCAGCGTCACATGTTCATTCACAGGCCGCCAAACTTTAAAATTTTGCATTTTCCGTCGAAAACTGTATGCATATCAATTTGTGTCCAATGTGCATTACCCCTTGGTGCATCCTATTTTTGTCAAAACGTGTATAAAGCCATTATACTTACATACAATTGTTGGGAAGTCTTAATTTAAGAGTCCAATTAATTTTAAAAAATCGTTTCTTGACGTAAAACTTAATAGTGGTTTCGGGAGGAACATGTTTCAAAAGTATGAAAGCGTTTTACGCTTTCGTTACATAGACACCATTAACTCCAGTTGCAATTATGCAATTAATAATCTAACAATATCGAATTATATTTCAAACAGTCCACATGATATAATTTGTTATTGAAAATTTGTATTGATATAAAACTAAAGCAAAATTATTGACTGCGTCTTTCTAAAGATTTTTCGGAAAAATATGTCTTTGGAAAATATAAATCATCCACAAACTGTCATTTTTGAGGGATATGGCACGAAGCAATCATGCCCGATTGCGCCAGTTTCAAGAAAATAAAGTCCCACGTATTCTCTGTTTAAATAACCTTCAAATAATGGCGTTTCTTTGTTGTGAATATCGCAGCAATTTCCCTCGATTTAAATGTCAGAGTCGATGCATTGACTTGCCATCGATTTAAGCAGATATCCATCTTTTGGCTCGGGGAGAAATCGATTATTCTACGATGATAGATAAATCATGTTGACATAAGGTTGGAAAAAAGGTAGGGGAGATTTATTGAAAAGATAAATAGGCCGATAAGTATAATTTTTTTATACATATATGTATGTAGGTATATAATATATATATATATATATATATATATATATATATATATATATATATATATGTATAAACATAAATATATCTAGTCATGGTTCCGAAAAATGTGGCCGTTTTGAGGGTATTGCAACGGCGATCAGTGCTTAATATACACTCATGGACAAAAAAATTAGCGCACCAATAAATAATTCCGGGATCATAACGAAACTTGCAATGAAGGTACATGTCGGGGAGATATGCAAATGATTAGAAATGCAGCGTGATTGCGCATTACGTATAGCCGGTAGAGGGCGTTGAACATCGTACTCTGTGGAGTATAAAACAGGTAACCAAAGCTTGTTTGAGTGTGCTGAATCATTTACAAAGGAAGAGCTGAGATAGACATGCCATTACGCCGTGTTCGAAGACAATATAAGCAGTTGTCGCAGTTTGAGAGGGGCAGAATTGTCGGGATGATGGAAACTGGGTGGTCAGCTAGGCGAGTAGCTCGTCAATTAGGCCGCTCTGATTGTGTTGTGAGGAGGTGTTGGGACCAGTGGACCCGAGAGATGTCATGTACACGAAGACCAGGCTCAGGACGCCCTCGACAGACCAGTCGTCGAGAAGACCGCCATATCGTAAGAAATGCACGCGTACAGCCAACTGCTTCATCGGCCGCCATCCAGGCACAGGTAGCACCTTCACTAGGGGCCTCTGTGTCTTCTCGAACCATACGAAGGCGCCTGGATGAAGGACAGTTGGTATCGCGGCGCCCATTACGTGTGCTGCCCTTGACGCCCACCCATCGACGCCTCGGTTTGGAGTTTTGCCGCGCACGAGGAAACTGAGCTGCAGCGGAATGGAACCAGGTCGTCTTTAGCGACGAATCCAGATTCAATCTCGGCAGTGATGACAATCGTGTTCGTGTGTGGAGAGCCCGTGGTGAACGCTTCAATCCTGCCTTTGCTGTACAGCGACTCATCGCTCCCACAGCTGGTGTGATGGTATGGGGTGCCATTGCCTACAATACACGGTCACCCCTAGTATTGTTCCATGGCACCATGACAGCCCAGCGGTATGTTCATGAAATCCTTCAACCACATGTGTTGCCACTCAAGCAACGGCTCCCAGGAGCCATTTTTCCACAAGACAATGCTCGGCCTCATACGGAAAGGGTCTCACAAGACTGTCTCCGCACTGTTACTACCCTTCCTTGGCCTGCCCGATCTCTAGATTTGTCTCCAATCGAGCATATCTGGGATCATTTGGGACGACGAGGTGGGCATCCCACGAGTTTGAACGAACTAGAGGCAAGGTTACAAAAAATATGGAACGAAATGTCTCAAGACATCATACAGAACTTGTATGACTCAATGCCCGATCGTATCGCATCGTGCATTCGCGCTAGAGGGTGTCCAACGGAGTATTAACTCCTCCGTTCTTTTGCCATTTTGTCTGAAATAAATTATCCTTTTTCTTTGATTTTCTTATCATTTACTTATATCAAAGTAGTCATTACGTATGTAAAATTTCGTTTCATTTTGACTACTCCTTCTTGGTGCACTAATTTTTTTGTCCATGAGTGTATATATTTAAGTTTATTTACACATATATTTACGCATCTACAGGAATTAATAAATTGAGAGTGTTAACTATAAAGCAACCCTAATCCTGTCGCAACCTACATTTCCATTCGCCTGCCACACAGTTCTGGATATATATATATTGGTAAGTATGTTACCTGAAAAGTGATTTTCGTACAAAGATAGATATATTTAAAGGGAAGGGATTTCAAAATACATAGATAGGTAAGGAAGATGGGAAAAAATGTGACAAAAGCATAAGCACGCAAAATCAACATTAAGTATTTCTTTAAGAAGACATGCCTAAGTCACGTGACTATTTCTCTTCATTCCATGATGATTTCCCCCTCGAACGGAATTATGTATTCATACCCAAAATCAGACCCATTCCCAAGAAACAACGAATCTAAACGAACTTTACGAATTATCAAAATAAACAATATATTCCATTTAACTCTTAGGTCACATCAGACGGCTAATCGAAAAGTATTCGAAGGATTGTTCGAAAATGATATCCTTCGAAACACCTCAAACAACTCTTCCATAAAACAGGTGGCATTTGCAACTCTTTTCAATCATTCAGTGTATAAATTTTCCCGAATTACTTTCAAGACAAACTTATTAGTAACTTAAAGTTTTGACATGTTTCTAAACAGTACACCTCCGATGATAAACTACCTGTACAGCCACTGTCCCCCCCATTCCACTCCACCCCCCTCCCCCGCTTCAAGTACTGTCTCTCTTCTAGTTTGAGGCAACGTATCAGTTTTAAGTTCAAAATGGGGGAAATGGGGGGGGGGCAGAAAACAACGCAACTGCTATGTGTCCGTATAAATCATTCTAAATGGGGCGACAGAAATAAACTCTTTTTTAATAATTTTTCTCCTCATCGTTCTGCGCTGATAAATATCCCTTTAAGAGATATTTCTTAACAGGGAGATTTTAAGAGCGATCTTTTTAGCTTTCATATCCAAGTATATATATATATATATATATATATATATATATATATATATATATATATCAAATGTCCGGATTAGACATCTCATGAAATAGGAAATTACATCGCGGCCGGAAAATAATACAGTCAGCTTCAGGAACAAACTAATTTATTAAACAGTAAAGCAACACATCCTATTCGCTTCGAGTCAATCCAGCGTCTCCTCGTAAGAGCGCGAAAAATAGAATTAGGTCAGAGAGATTGCCAGAATTGGCGGAGGAAGTTAGTATGTGGGAAGGCGAAGCGTTTACGCCAAAGTAAAGAAAGAGGGGTTACCAGGACAGAGATAAAGCTCAGAATGGGCGATTATAGGTAGTTAGTAATATTATCACACACACACACACACACACACACATATATATATATATATATATATATATATATATATATATGCATGCATGCACACACAGTGGAACCTTGATCGATCGTTCCCCGAATCATCGTTTTTTCCTTTATCCAGTCACGTCGGTAATATTTCTTTTTTATGTTCTGGCATCTACAGTTTCCCCCATTGATCGTTCAGTGAAATGGGTCCGTTTAAAAACGACACATCGAGGTTCCCCTGTTATATTCAAATTAAACATATATTACATATAAAAAACAAACATGTTTTAAATTTTAAATTTTTAACTTTGTAAAACCAAATATTAACTTTATTTTATTTTGCCAGATTTTAAGTATTTTTGTAATAAAAAGTTTCGATAGACAATCTTTAAAAAACAACCTATATTCTTTAGTTTTGTTTATCATATTCATTACTAAATATCTTACTTAATAAAGATACACTGCTGTCCATTAAAATGCAACATAATGAAGGAGGGATGATACAAACGTCAAATTAGCACGTAAGGAAGAAGATGCAAAGGATTAGCATATTAAGCGAAATCGGACAACGCAGGAGGGAGAAACGGCATCTCAAACCTGTACAAAAGGGAAGTTTCGCAGCGGGTTTCTCATTCGGAAATCGCATTTGAATGTTGTTTGTTTGTGAAAAGATCGTGTTATGCTAAGTAAATGAAGAAGAAACGGCTAGCAACACGTGTAAGAATTTGACAGTGGCAGGATCGTGGCCTATCGAGAGTGCGGTTTATCGTTCCGCGATATTGCTACTCGCACTGTTCAGAATCCAACGACTGTCATGCTAATATGGAATCGATGGGTTCAGTAGAGTCATACGGAACGCCATGCAGGATCTCAACGGCCTCCCGCCGGTATCGTCCGAGATGAAAGACACGTCAGGTTGTCCTTGCTGGATCGTACAGCCACATCACGGACTTTGAGTCGGGAAATGGACTTGCTTGCAGCATGACAAGTATCCCCATGGACACTGCGAAGACGTCTGGAGCAGCACAGACTGCCCGCATGGCGACCATTATTGCGTGTCCCCTTGACACCGAGCACACAGACGCGCGGCGACAGTGGTGCGCCCAATGACAAAACTAGGTACAGGGGTGGCACCACTTCGACTTTTCAGACTTGTATCTGTTCTGCGTGCAGCATCATGATGGACGTATCCATGTCTGGAGGTACCGAGGAGAACGCACAGGGCTGCCTTGCTTTCGACCATATGGGCCCTGCACCTGGTGGGATGGTATGGACAGTCATTGGGTACACGACAGGAACACCTTTTGTTCGCCTCGTTGGTAATCTGAACAGCCAGCGTTAAATTTATCAGATCTTAAGGCTGTGCCCTATCTTCGAGTCCTCGGAGACGTCATCTTTCAACAAGATAACGTAAGACCGCATGTTGCCCGTCGTTTCCTGACTTACCTCGGCACAGAGGATGTTCGACTGTTACCCTGTCCAGCACTTTCTCCAGATCTCTCATCAATCGAAAACATCTAGTCACGGGTTGCTGAGAGACTGGGCAGCCACTGCTCTCCAGTAATTACGGTTGATGAAGTGTAGCATAAACTTAAAAGCAACATGGAAGGACTTACTCCTATCTGT
This sequence comes from Dolomedes plantarius, assembly GCA_907164885.2. NCBI lineage: Eukaryota > Metazoa > Arthropoda > Arachnida > Araneae > Dolomedidae > Dolomedes > Dolomedes plantarius. The sequence goes on along the minus strand of OU015490.1, from coordinate 133,390,622 downwards.
GATTCAAGCCTAGTTCGACTCGATGCCTAACCGGGTTGGAGCCGTTTTAGCTGCCAGAGGCGGCAGCTATGTATACTAATTTCGGATCCTGTATACCCCCCAAATTGCCTACAAATTTAATCACGTTTTGTTCCTACTATGCTGAATACGTACAATAAGTAAAGTTTTGTTATTTGCTTTCCTTCCTGGTGTTGCAATTTTAATGGTCAGTAGTGTACGTTTAAGGAATATGTGCCGATGAAATAAGCCGAGAAACGAAAGAGAATTATATGCTTATCATTTATTGTACTACAATAATTTATTTGCCTTATTTCTACTGAACGATCATACTGAGTTGATAATATTTTCTTTGTATCCCACTATATGATTCAAGCAGTTGTTTCTATCTCCAGAAGACGAAAATCTATTTTGCCTAAAGATTACATAAAAGAAACAATTCGTGTTACGACAAATGCGCAGATTCCATGTGGAAATCTATGATTTTCCTTAAGGGTGCTGCGCAGTAGCCTTATTTCAATGTTAGTTCCAATGGCCAATGCACTAGACAGAGCCTGACATAGTAGCAACTAACTAATTAACTACTCGTATATATATATATATATACACAACGTTTGTCCAGAAAGTTCGGTGAATGTGTCTATAGTTACATTGGATTGTTGCCTTATATGAAACAGCTGTTACTGTCCTTCGAAGTAATCCCCGTAGGCGGTAATGCACATATGGGAACGGCTGTACAAGTCTTGGTAGTCGTCTTTAGGGATAGCCTTCAGCTGGGTCGTAGCATTACGTTTGATGTCCGAAATGTCCGAAAACTTATGGCCCTTCAGAGCTGATTTCAATTTGGGGAACAAGAAAAAGTCCAGGGAAGACAAGTCTGGGGAGTAGGGGGGTGATTCAGAGACACGCCTCGCCTGTTGGTCATGAAATGCTGCACCAGAAAGGCAGTATGTGGCCAGGCATTGTCGTGAAGCAGGGTCCAGTTGCCTTGCTTGGCGTACTGAGGGCGTACCCCATTGATCCGTTGCAGCAGACGTTTCAGTATATCCATGTACTTAGCGACATTTATTACGTGGTGTCCTCAGATGGGAATTCTTTATGGATGAGGCCCTCAGAGTCGAAGAACAACACGAACATTGTCTTGATGCGGGATTTCTCACTTCGCACCTTCTTGCTTTTCGGCGACCCTGAACCCCGCCACTTCATACTCTGACGCTTGCCGTTGGGGTCGTACTTCAGGCACCAGGTCTCGTTACCCGTGACAATGGTTTTCAGAAAATTTGGGTTTCGACCCGCCATGTCGATGAACTCTCCACAGGCGTCAAGCCGAATTTGCATTTGTTCTGGCGTCAAAGTGTGGGCCAGAAGTCGGGAGCAAATCTTGCGTTTACCCAAATCCTGGGTCAGTATGAGGAGTTCCATCTCACGACCAAATCCCACTTCATCCGCTATCGTTCGCACTGTCACACGATGATTCTTGGCCAACAGTTCCTTCACTTTCTGTACGTTGTCCGCGTGCGTGCAGTTGCAGGCCGACCACTTCGGGGAGAGTCTTGAATGGTGTTCCGACCTCCTCGGAAGCGTTTAAACCACCCATACACGTACTTCAAGGTGACAGGAAGTTCTTCGTAAACTTTTAGCAGCATTTCTTTGGTCTCTTTCGCTGATTTTCTAAGTTTGAAACACAATAGCATATTCGTTCGCTGATCCATTTTCAATTTCGACCGAGCGCACAGCACCTTCATTCTACAATGAACTGTTTTCCCACGATAAGCTAACTCACAGCGCCGCTGCTCGGGATCTGGTTCAGACCAGCCTTCACCATTCCGGCACGGTATGCGCCGATTTCAAACTCTTACGACCGTGAGCACTATGACGTCATTCCCCGAACTTTCTGGACAACGGTTGTATATATATATATATATATATATATATATATATATATATATATATATATGTATATATATATACTAGATGAATACCCGTGCTTCGCTATGGAGTACATTCAAATTAAATGCAACGGTCAATGTATGAAATTAATGCCATATACACACTGGTGTAAGAAATTAAGAGAATTTGCAGACTTGGTCGATTATCTCTAGAACTACTGTACCGATTTGAATGAAATTTGATATGTACATACATTATTACAATACAAAACAAATAACCATTCAATAATTGTAATACACGCGCATGATCGTGCGTAACACTCGTGCGAAGGTATGAAACAGCGGTTGCAGAATAAACAAAAAAATGGGTTAATAGGGGGTATGGTCCCCTCTTACAGATATACAGGTCTCGCAGCTGGATTTCATACTTGAAATAAGGCAGTTTATCATTTCCTGTGGAAATTGGTCCCACTCGCTCAGCAATGCCGTTTTCATTCCCTGGCTGGTTCTCGGAGGGGGGTTGCGAGTTGCAATTGCCCTCCCCAGAGCGTCCCAGACATGCTCTATTGGGTTAAGGTCTGGAGATCTGGCTGGCCAATCCATACGGCAAATATCCTCACTCTCTAGAAATTTCTCGACCAGAAGAGGTCTATGTGGCCTCGCGTTAAAATGAACTCAGGGCCAACTGCACCCCTGAAAAGGCGAACATAGGGCTCCAAGACCTATTCCCTATACCTCACACCAGTCACAGTGCCTCCTTCAAAGACATGGAGAGGTGTGCGGCCATCCAACATGATGCCTTCCCAGACCATTAAACCTCCTCCGTCATAAGGGTCGATTTCGCGGACATTGGAGAGTAGGTAGCTGATCCCTGGTTCTCTCCATATGAACGTACGGCGAGAATCGGTGTTTAGGCTGAACCGGGACTTATCAGTGAAGAGAACGGTCGCCCATTGATCCATACTCCAATCTCTATGCTCTCTGCACCATGATAAATGGATTCTCCTGTTCGTAGAAGTGAGCGGGACGCAAACAACAGGTCTTCTTGCAAACAATCCTCTCTCATGAAGTCTTTTGGAAACAGTCACCCTTGATACACGAGTTCCCTTGTCTGCATACAAGTCACGAGAGAGTTCAGAAGCTGTAGCACTCCTGTTACGCCTCGCTATAATCGAAAAATGAAGATCGTCTCTGGCCGTCGTGGCTCTTGAACGACCTTGCCCAGGCTTTCTCTCGATGGATCCGGTATCCTGGAACTGTTTCCATAAGTTACACACGACGCTGGGCGTTAAATTGAACGCTCTACAAATTTGGACTTAAGATTGGCCTGCTTCTAGCCTCTCGACAATTCGCCACCTCATTCCATCATCTAAACGTTGGTGGTTACTCATTTTTACTGTTACAATTTGAAATTAACCGATTGCTGCTAAATAACACCAAGAAATTCGCCGAGGTGTGCTAGCGAACAAAATTCGTCTTAACTTACGCGCGCTTATAAAGCCTGTTTCTCTTCTGGCTTCGTCTACACACGCGTGTACGCTTATGTATTTGACGTACAAGATTTGCATTTTTGTCTAGAAGCAGTGGTTTTACATTCAGTTTAGTTCTTTTCATGAAATTCGATAAAATATGCAAATTTTCTTATTTATTTCACCAGTGTATATATATATATATATATATATATATATATATAAAAATCGTAACGGATATTTTTATAGACAAAATAATGTAGAAGAGAATATTCAAATTAAATACAACGGTCAATGCAGTCTAGTTTAATTTGATCTTATACCGTATTTCAATATTTTGTTTTGTGAATTTATTTCGTTGTTATGCACGTGAAGCAAAATTCATTTAAAGTATCACAAAAAGGAAAAGAAACCACGTGATCAGCTTTTAATAAATTAAATTCTAAAAAGTAATCTTTAAAAATTCACCAAATATCAGAAAATGGAGGTAAAGATCCGAAAAAGATTTCATCTTAAAGAAATTTTTATGATCTTTCTTGTGATATAAATTTTATAACCCTCAGATTATTCTTTTTAAATGCAAACTTTAAAGAATGTTACAAAAAAGCTTAAAAATTTTATTTAAAAAATCCAAGAAGAATTTTTTTTAAATCTTCCTTAGTGCACCCCTACACTATAAGAAGATTCGCCATGCAAAATTTCAGGCCTTTAGATCCAGCGATTTGGTCTGTGCGTTATCTGTCTGTCAGTTAGTCACGGAACTGTTATATATATATATATATATATATATATATATATATATATATATATATATATATATATATATATATATATATATATATATATATATATATATATATATATATATATATCTGACAGCGGCATCATACTCTGCTACCTTTTCAATGTCAGAAAGGTTCTCCACCCAAGATAATAATGTGCGTCTAAAACACAGTATACTCTCTTTTTCACTCGAATAATTCTAATTTAAAATTTTATTGGAAATATGAAAGAATGAAAAGAATCACCCGAAAAAAATTTCTATCTCAACACGGAGTACAAATAATTTTTTTTTTAAATTTTCAATCCCAGTCTGCAATCACTGGAAATATTTTCCCTATAGGTGTACATGGAGCTGTCCGAATCCCATACGGCTACTACCACGCGCTGTTAAGAAGGAATTTTGATAACACATGATGTAAAATCCACCCCTGCTGTAAACGCCATATTTTGCTTTCTTTTAAAATGCGTAACTTTGTCATATAAAAACGTAAAGAAGGTGTAGAAGCGTTGTTCCTCTTTGCTCTCCCGTTCCTGTTAAAGCAGTTATAGGTTTCCGGCAATTTCCAGTTTAAAATGAACTATGAGAGAGGAACTTTCTATCTTCCTTTTATCAAAGTTCTATTTTAAAACTTTTAAGCGACACGACGAGCGCAAACTAGTATAGACGAGGAGAATTTGAAAGGCACCTCAAAACAGGCAACAAGATTTTAGTTGTCAATCAATACGTGAAACTTGTTAAAATTCGAAGTTCATCATTAAGTTTGACAGGGTAATTTTTTTTTTCTTTTTCGAAAAATAATTAATAACTGAGTGCTGTGGATGGAAGTAAATTTTCATTTGTTTTTCCAGAGAACTGAAAATTTTAAAGGGGTAACTTTTAGAAAATCTTGGAAGTATTGTTTGCGGGGAGGATAACAGAGTGTGTTGAATCTTTAAGTTTAGTTGTAGGGGGTCCGACAACAGAAATATTAATTCGAATTCTTTCGTAAATCACATGTGAAAAGACGACTCTTGGAAAAGATGAAAGCTGCAAAACTTCTGTTATTATATTCGTCAAACTTGACGCAAAATTGGGCGTTGCCTTTTGGAATGCTTCTGAGATATCTTTTTTTAAAACAGTTAAAAGTTTGCCAAACTGTTAAAAGTTTGCCAAACCACGCCAAAAATCTCACCAACATCTTGTTGAGATTTTTGGCGTGGAACCGCTCCCATATATCGCCAAGTAGTTTGCAATGTAGCCAAACTATGATAGCTAATATTTTGGGATCTAATTAAGCTATTTTCAAACAACGAAAACAGCTTTTTGGTTAAAATGAGTGAGAATATCCTAAAAATAAGATAACATAAAAAAATTCGTAATATTTACATTATCTACAAATTTTCAACAATATTTATTGCATCTACATCAAAGTTTTTAGAACTGAAAAACTTTGTACTTGCTACATATTATAGCTCAGACTTTAATGCCGACGAATATAATTTGTGTAAAATATAAAAGGGAATCATCTTAATATATAAAAATAATCGTATGTGTCGCTAGATCACTCGGAATCCATTTTAAGTGTCATGCTTTTGTTCGTTGATGAAGAATTATCGATATTTGAAATTATTGAACTCCAATGACGTTTGAATTAGAGATGAATTAATCGCATGCTTCAGTTTATTTGTGCTATTGAGGGGGAGTTTACTATGAATCGGTACCTTGAATTATTCTACGAAACTTTCAGAAGTAACTTGTCTGAAATTAACAAGATTGGTTTTTGATGGGTTATTTAACTAAACTTACATCATTCAGGAACATTGAATCGTTTTTCCGTTCTATTTTGCTTTCCACCGTTTTCTTCGGCCAGATTACCAAGCTGGTACCATTTTTCTTTTTAAGTAGAACGGTGCTGCTGTAAATAAACGGTTCTCCCATCAGCCGATAGATGGCAGCACTAAAAACTGAGAAACGGATTCTTTGGTTTATTTAATTTGATAAAATATGATTAAAAATAGACGTAGTTCCTACTACCTGCCGATCATGTTCATTTCCCTTTTGAGGAGAATTCGTGCCATGTCGGAAACCTTAGGATTTTATTTTTATTTTTAGGATTGTCAGAGGTTAGGCGTACATAGATAGAGTAAGGGTAAAATCTTTTTCCTTCGGAGGGAAAACACAATCCTGTGTTACCAGGAAAGAGGCGGTTACCCAGCATGATTATTCTTAAAATCAGAAGACCATAATATATATATGTATGTATATATATATATATATATATATATATATATATATATATATATATATATATATATATATATATATATATATATATATATATATATATATGCTCCTTTTTCTCTCATTGGGCAGTGGGCTGTTTTTCTCTCAGCAGTTCCTGCCCCAATTGGTCCCTTATTATACTGCTCCTGTTCATAGTCTACCAAGTACCTCCCTACCATAATTTTCATTTGAAATACAACTTTGACCATTATCTGCTGAAAGTTTTATTGTGGACCATAAAATAACGTCCATCTATCTTGCAATATTTATAGTATTTTGATCGCAATCAATGGCCACACAGACAGCTTTTCATTTACGTCCTCTTAGTGAACAAGCCTTTATTTTTTTTTCGCCTCTGAAGTTTTTATAAGAGTTTTGTTCTTGGCCGTCTTTCGACCACACACCGCGGTGAATTATAACATTCAACGCTTCTACAGTCGACTTGCTAAAACATGGTCAAACAGCACACTAACACTTTCGGACGACTGCAGCTTTGTTTCGTGACACACAACTTCATCTACAACTGTAGAGCAAACGCGAAGCTCTGAGTATATAACCACTTCTGCTGAAATAAAAGTATCCACCCGTATATAAATGCTCCTTCTAACCTCCTAAAATTAGTCATAGATGGCGTTTACTCATAGCCCGTGATACATTTCAATCATCATTTATCATGAGCCATAAGTGAATTACCTGTTTGACAAGTTCTCAACTTCAATCAAAACAGTTTTGATTATTTGCACTGAAATAACACTGAATTGGGACAAACTTATTTCGTCGACTTATCAGAATGTCTAAGATCGTAAAAGACAGGGCAGAACACGAGCGAATCCGTTCATAAATTTAAAATGAGGAGAGTGAAAGCTTGCAGTTTCATTACGGTAAAATGATCCATATTTGAAAAGTACGCGCTTCATGAACAGTAGTTCGTCTCTATGATTAGACCGTTAATATTTTTCTGAAGTGACCCTCGACTGCAAGGTCATCCGTTTGCTTCGATCCCAGAGTTTAATTCTCATAATTACTCTAAAACAGATGTCAAGAATTTCATGCTTCATAATTCTCATTTTTGCATATGTAATGACTAATTTTTCCAGTTTCTTTTTATTTTAATTAAACAATTCAATCATCAATTCAGTTATTAAATTTTATTCCCGATTAAATACGTGTTTTTTCAAAAACGTGCTGATTTTGTTTGTAAGATCGTTAAGCGTTCTACTTTAACCACCAAAAAAAAAAAAAAAAAAAAAAAAAAAATAACTGAAAATCTACATCACAGAAGAAATTGTCTTCTTTAACTTGTTATTTTTAGGCCATATACACTGAAAACGATACACTTTATAGGATTTGATAAATATGTAAATCTAGCTGAAAACCCGCGCTTCGCTACGGAGTACATTCAAATTAAATACAACGGTCAATGTATGCAATTAATGCCAAAAAATAAATATATATATTTATAATAAATGAGACGATCAATGTATACAATTGACGTGTATATATATATATATATATATATATATATATATATATATATATATATATATATATATATATATATATATATATATATATATATATATATATAATCGTAGGGGAATTTTTTTTTTTTTTGATAATATCCAATCGTCTGCTGCATTAGAAAGAATTTTTTTTTTTGTCTATTTAGTTATTATGCATGCGACGATAAATTTATGTAAAGTACCATTAAAAGGAATCACGTGATCAGCATTTAATAAATTAAATTCTAAAAATGAATCTTTAAAAATTCACCAAAAATCAGAAAATCGAGGTAAAGGTTCGAAAAAGATTTCATTTTGAAGGAATTTTTATGATCTTTCTCGTGATATAAATTTTATAACCCTCAAATTATTATTTTAAATGCAAACTTAAAAAAAGTTACGAAATCAGCTTAAAAATTTAATTTAAAAAAATCTCAGAGGAATTTTTTCAAAAATCTTTCTTAGTGCATCTCTACATAAGAAGAATCGCCATGCAAAATTTTAGCCCTTTAGGTCCAGCGGATTGGTCTGTGCGTTGTATATCAGTGAGTCAGTGAGTTACGGAACTGTTTTATATATATAGACTAGGTGGCCCGTGCAATAATTTCGCATGCGAATAAAATACGATTAATTTTATAGCGAGTTTGGTGGTTTGTAGTAGGATGAAAGAAGAACCGGTTCATTGGTAACCATTGCTTATGTGTCAAATAACAATGGTGTGTAAGGATAGTACGAAACCGATTACAAAACACCTTTGGCCACACTATTGGAGGTGAAGCATAAGACAAAACAGGGGAACATGAGATATGTACATGTCAAAACACCTTTGTAGACAATATTAAAAGTTAAGATCGACACAAACTCGTGGAAAACGTGATATTTACGTTACAAAAAATTCTTCTTAATTAGACAGTGATGTGATACAAGGGACCAATCCACAAAAGTTTCAAAATTGTGTTAAATTAAAAAGCTGTTAAGGTGAGCTGTATGTTTTGCATTCTGAGAAAAATATATTATTATTCCAAGTCAAATTACATTATTTTTATGACCTGGAAAACCAGCAAGCTATATGTCCGATTTAACCCCTTTTTAAAGCACTATTTTCGCAGTTTCAGGATAGTATGATTTAGTTCCTTGTAGCATAACACTTTTCCATTATGATAACACCATACAGGTGAATCAACATCGCTTCCTAGAGGGGGTAGCACAAGAGCGTCCATCCCTCAGTCGGGGTTCGAACCCAGCCCAATATGCGGGGGGCTCACGACGCTCACCAGCCATTATTCGACAGTTGGAAATTCTGCGGTTGAGATCCTTCTTGTAATAAAAATATTTTTAAAAAATCGATCGTGTTTATTGGTTGTAAAAAGGAATTGTCCTAAGATTAATCGAAGATGGCAAATGCGCTGGCGTTTACTTAAATCAACACGACTGCTTTTTGACGTCTTAACTAAACCACCTCGATTTCTATCATACTCTGAATGGGTTCTAGTGTGGAATACGTGTTGAGTCATTTAATCACCTGTGATGACTGCTTTTGTAAAAAACAGCTATGAATGCTATGTCTGTGGAAGTTCGCAGCCACGTTGGCAACACCTTTCGCAGACATTTCTAATCCTGAAAGTGGGTGATCTGCTGTAGCAACAGGTCTTTCAAACACAAAGTTCATTGTCTAAAAGAATTATGTAAAGTTTCCCAAACAAGCTTTCATTCAAAGAAAGGCATTGTGTCTGAAGACGGATATTGAATTTATAAGCATGCGTTTTAGGCTCGGTGCACACGAGCGATCCGATGTCGTTGCGGCACCGCAGTTGCGACTAGGAGTACATAGAGTTGAACTAACCGACTCACACGGACAACAATAGTACAACACGGACAATAGTACAATAGTACAACACGGACAATAGTATAATAGTACAACAGTTGTACAATAGTTCAACACGGACCCAGGAGTACAATAGAGTTAGTTCAACTCTATTGTACTCTTGATCCCAGCGACACCGGATCGCTGGTGTCCACAGAGCCTTATACTTGAAAATTGGGAATTAGTAAAACTGGATTCGAATAGAACACGTCTACTTCATTTCATGGTACAGCTCTGAACTCCGGTAGAGTTATTTTGAAGGTAAGGGAGAACGGTTTTATTAACTTTACGAAAAGGACAGCATAGAAGTGAATGTTTTATTTATGTAATTGTTAAATTGAAAATGTTGATATATTAAGATTGTATGTTTAATTGTATAGCCGATATATTTAGCCTGTATATTTCCCCCTATATTTAGTTATATTTGTAGGCTGCTAAATAACATACTACCTATATTTATTTCGCTTGCATTTGAATGTCGCGCAACTCGAAATTTAAAGATAAAATGGATATCGTTTGTTTATACAGTCCAACCTGTTTTGTGCGGTGGATAGGGACAGCATAAAATAAATCGCACAAAAAAGCTTAAAATAACTTATAATTCCCATTTAGTTAATTTCTTACTTTTTACTACTTTTTATTCTTATTATGTATTTTCATTGACATTTTTACATATACTTCACAAAAAAATTGCACATAAAAAGGCTGCACAAAAATAGGTTTGTCTGTACATATGCATGGGTCAGTTGCAAATAAATTTTATATTGCACTAGCTTGGCGAAGCCCGGCTATGCTCGGGTCCCACAAAAGAAAAAAAGGCACTTTTCAGGGCCATACAAATGTATTAAATTCTCGTTAATTTTCATTTCCGTCGCTGCCGACAGATGGCTGCACCATACTGGAGATGGGTGATTTGATTCTTTCGTCTCAGCGGTGGAGTGCTTTTAGAATTAAAATATCTGTAAAATTATTAAAGTAACAGAATAACTGTAAGCAGAAACATTTATCAGTTTTTAAAGCTCTTTCAAAATATGTAACATTTATGTACTTTCATGAAAATAAATGCATCGATTTTGACATTATCAAATATGGCGGCCGAGAGGCTCTTACATACTCTGGACTCACCCTTCAGAAATTGTTGGTTTTTATTAATTAAAAATTAACGGTAATAAAATTTAAAATTCGGGCTTCGAGGTGCACATGTTCAGACTCTTCACTACCCGTGTGCCAAATTTCACGGCTGTAAGTTTCACAGATTCACCTGGGGGCTGCACACACACACACACAAACATTCTCTTTTATTAATAAGATGAAACTCACGAATAAAAGAAACAGAAAGTATCTTAAAATCTATAACTATTAATTTTACCTTGGATGTAAAATTGTTCCTGGGAAAATTTCATCTTAGTGGGAGTTGTTTGTCACTCTCGTGTCCCACTATAAGTACCGTATAAAAAAGTTTTAATAACAGTGTGATTACGTTTTTGTTAATACATTAACGAACGTGAAGACAAATATATCAGGAACTTATATTAACAGGAACGAGATTGCCGGTACTTAGTACCAGAGATGCGACCAGTTCATGAATATATTCTTTCTTACATATGCTCGGAAGAGGTACAAGCGTGTAAAACATATTGTGCATGCCAATTTAATAGTAACTGAAGCTATCAGTACAATTTATTGAATGGAGATGAGTTAGCCGGATGAATTTTCTTCGCCAAACTAACTCGAGCAGGCAGGTTCCGATTTGGAAAATTCTTGACTATAGGCACAACTTGGGATGGGCCCTCCCCCCTAACAATGATGTGGGCGTAACATTTCCAAAATTGACACACAAAAAAAATAATCATGAATCATTATGAAAGTACCATTTTAGCAAGAATTGGCTATTTGAAGCGTAGAAGCCTAGAACATTATCAAATAACAAAAACCAATACAACATATTAACTTCATCATTAAAACACCAATACAATGCGACCAGAAAAATTTATTAAGCCCTTATATACACTATAACATACATATGATGAACTACACATATAACTATACATAGGATGAACCAATCAAATTTGAAAGGATATATAAAAAAAATTGCTATTCAAAAAAGGTAAAATAAAAATAAATTAAATTGGGAATTTTCTTTTTTCTTTTAAAGTAAAAACTTTTTTTTGGGCCCCCATCAGGGCTTGCGAGCAGATTACATCAACATAACATTTGAAGGGATTAGTTACCATACTTGGGAATAGTTTCTGTTTATTTTTGTTAAAACAGCCTTTAAAGCTAACTATAAAGTAACTCTGAAACTTTTTTTTGTCGTATATTACGGCGTAGAACGTATTACTTCATGAAACAAGTTTGTCATTAATTTTTGTTTCTAGCTACCCAGTCGTTTTGTAACATTATAAGATCGTAAATAGGTAGTAACAATGCTATTGGTAGTAGTTAACATGTGGTTCAGGCTAAAAGTTTCTAAATCAAAACGACATAAGAAACGAAAGTCAACAGAATTAATATTAAAATGACATCTAATGAATGTAGAATTTAGCTCTTTACAGTAAGAAGGATCTTTTCGAAGTGTCACAAAAATTACTTAACGAGCGAATCCGATGTGGTGAAAATCAATGCGCATGCACGCTACACAGGAAGTGATCTAGAAATCTTGCGCTACAATTAGCAGCTGTCAGTAGAATTACATTGAGAACAGTTTATGATTAAAAATAAAAAAAGTTAATATAATCGAAGAATGACAAGTCCGGAGACGATCAGACTGGAACAGCTATCATCCTCAAAAAGGTGTCAAATAAGTAGGAATTCAAAATATTAAATTGATAATATTTGTGTGAATACGAACAAGAAAGATCATTTAAACTTAATATCGACCAGGAAACCAAGTGACAATGATGTACAGTGAAACTTCTCTCCACCCCTATTCGATAGCCACCCCTCTAAACGGACATATTTTGTTCAGAACCGATTGAAAACTCCATAGAGCCAATGTTATGGAAGGAGCCTCTTTTCGAGGGTGACCCCTCAAAACGGACACTTTTTTCGGAACCATTACTGTCCGCCATAGAGAGGTTTCACTGTATATAGTAAATATAATGAAACTATTACCTGAATTATAAAATTATCAAAGGCTTTAAATTAGAATAATAGATTATGTATTAACGTACATGTTTCTAATCATGAACGCTATTTCATGAGTATCACTACCACCGATTTACGAGTTTATCACTGTTAATTTTCAACTCACCCCTCAAAAAATTATTTCGTTCTAAATATATTTACCAAACCACAAACTCTTTTGGCTCTTATATTTTGGAAAATATATTTAGTACGATCTAATTTCTTTTCAATGACAAGGGCGCCACTGTATTGCAATATCAAGCCAAATTTTTCTCAAACGTAAATCTTTAAATAAAGGTGTTAAATTCATAGTCACGCCTTTCTAAACGCCATTGCGAATTACAATATTAAAGAGATTTTATAGCGGTATATTTATATGAAATGTTCTAGTTAACTATACATGAATAGTTGACACAGATGGTTTAAGTGCAACAGGAAATTCAATTGACAGTTAATTAAAATTGCCAAGTTTAATAGTTGTCCATTCGTCAGATAATATTTAATAGGATACTGATATAAATTTTGTCACACATAATTAATAATATGTCCATTGTAGTTACGGATTGCGACATTGAGTCAGTTTTGATGTAGCGTATTATGAGCTTACAAATGTGTAGTACTCTTATATTCTACACATCTTCAAATTTACATTAAAAGACACATTGTATCTTTTAATGTAAATTTGATTCTTATTTAAAAAATCTTGAGGTATATAATCTCTATACATAAAACAGTTCCGTAACTGATTGACTGAAAGATAACGCACAGACCAAACCGCTAGACCTAAAGGGATGACATTTTGCATGGCGATTCTTCTCATAGTGTACGGGTGCACTGAGAAAGACTTTTGAAAAACACTTCTGAGATTTTTTTTAAAAAATTAAATTTTTAAGCTGTTTTTTTACTTTTTTTAAGTTTACATTTAAAGTAATAATCTAAGGGTTATAAAATTTATATCACTTGAAAGATCCTAAAAATTCCTTTAAAATGAAATCTTTTTCGAATCTTGACCTCCCTTTTCTGATTTTTGGTGAATTTTTAAAGATTCATTTTTATAATTTAACTAGCTGAAGTACCCGGCGATGCCTGAAGAATGTTTGTTGTTAACCAAAATCAATTTAAAAATTAACACAGTATAAATAACATAAAAAATATATGTGAAATGTTATACACGTCTCAGAATTTCAGCCTTTCATCATTGTAATACTAAAATCTGAAAAGTAAAAATGTCAAATTCTCTAATGTTTGTTAACCAAAATTAATTTAAAACTAAGCACAGTATAAATAACAGAAAAAAAAACCTTGTGAAATCTATAAATATATAAATTTATAATAAACTCCTCAGAATTCAGCTAGAATTTACCTTTCATCATTGGGGAAAAAAAAGAAGCTGCAATTACAGGTTCAGCAGAAATTTCCAATAGAACAATGATATGACTGCAGCGTTGCCTCTTAAAAACTGAAGTGTTTGATTGAGGGCTGCAAACCATTTAACTCCTCTCTACATTTAACTCCTATAAACATCCTCTACATATTAAATTCCTTTTCTCTCCATAATAAACTCCTCAGAATTTTGGTATATTAAGCCTTTCATCATAGTACCACTAAAAACTGAAACATCCTCTCCAGAAATATAAATTTATTAATTTCAATAATTGAACACACACAAATGTATAAATTACGCAAAAGTTTTTTAACCAACATTTGAATAATTCGTAAATGAAAAAGCATATGAAAATAAAGATAAGAACTTCCGGAATCGAAATTAATTACCCTTAATTTTTAATTAATAAAAAACCAACATAATATGAATAAAAACGATAGTTGTTTAAAACCATATGAAAATAAAGCTATTATAAAGATAATAATAAAAAAAGCATCAGAAAATAATGCTCGCGCATGAAGTTAACATTACGATATAAAGATAGTAATAATAATATAAACCGCGTGCATAAAATATTTAGCTTTTCAAGCGAAATAAATTAATTTTTAGAAAAAAACTACTTTTAATCGAGAAATTAAATATATTGCACAAAATTTTGATTTTACCAACTTTCCACCCTACAATTTACACTCTACTTCTTTTAAATAGGGTGTAAATATAAAGTTTTAACAGCCAATTGAATGCCAGTTAAAAACGATTGTTGTTTAAAATCATATGAAAATTGCGCTTATTATAAAGATAATAAAAAAAGCATAGGAAAATTATTTGTGTGCGCATGAAGTTAACGTTACGCTATAAAGATAGTAATAAAAATCTATATATATAAAACAGTTCAGTAACTGACTAACTGACTGATTGACTGACTGACATACAAAGTACAGACCAAACCGCTGAACCTAAAGGACTGAAATTTTGCATGGCGATTCTTCTTATAATGTAGGGGTGCACTAAGAAAGATTTTTGAAAAAATTTTCTTAGATTTTTTTAAATTAAATTTTTAATCTGTTTTTGTAACTTTTTTTAAGTTTGCATTTAAAATAATAATTTGAGGGTTGTAAAATTTATATCACGAAAAAGATGATAAAAATTCCTTTAGAATGAAATTCTTTTCAAATCTTTACCTCCATTTTCTAATTTTTGGTGAATTTTTAAAGATTAATTTTTTAAAATTTAAATTATTAAACGCTGATCATGTGATTTCTTTATCTGGTACTTTAAATAAACTTATCGTCACGTAACAACGAAATAGACAAAGAAAAATACTTTTTTTTTTGCTAATGCGGCAAACGATTGGACATTATCCAAAAAATATTAAAATACAGTAAAAGATATGTTCCTCAAACTGTACTATATTCTTTAGTATGTCCTATTAGATTTGATTTCAATATTTTCTTCTACATTATTTTGTCTATAAAAATATCCCTTACGATTTTTAAAAAAATATATTTTTTTGTCTTATGGTTGGAATACTAAAAGTTTAAAATAGTGGCGCCATCTACTGAACGCCTGTGAATCGAGAGTCGCATCTTTCAAAAGTTGTTGGTTATTTATTAATTAAAAATATTGGAAAGTTTTTGTGGATCTGTAAATATACATGTGGTAACAGTTTTAAAATTTATAAATTATCAACCTACATAGGTGATAATTTATCCGGCGTTGCCCGGGATTTTAAGAATGTTTGTTAACCAAAATCAATTTAAAAACTAAACACAGTATAAATAACATAGAATTAAAAGCATGTGAAATGTTATACGCATGAATAAAAAGAAGACCCAAGATAAAAAACCATAAATTTACAATAATTTCTTCAGAATTCAGCTAGATTTAGCGTTTCATCATTGGAGCAAAAAAACCCTGAAAAGTAAAGCATAAAATATATACATTTATAATAAACCACTAAAAGCTGAAAAGGAAAAATGTCAAATTGTCTTTAGGAAAGTAAAGAATTTTGAAAAGTAAAGCTCAAAAGTAAAAATGTCAAATTGTCGAATGTTTGTTAACCAAAATCAATTTAAAAACTAAATACAGTATAAATAACATAGAAAAGATTAAACCTTTATTGGACAAAAAATCCTGAAAAGTAAAACATAAAATATATAAATTTATAATAAACCTACCAAAATCCATCAAAAAACTAAACACAGTATAAATAACATAGAAAAAAAATTATACGAAATGTTATACACATTAATAATATGAAAAATAAAATAAAATAAAAATAATAATTTTTTAAAATAATAAAATAAAATAAAAATAATTTTAAAAAAATAATAAAATAAAATAAAAATAATTTTAAAAAAATAATAAATAAAAATAATAATAATAATAATAATTAAAAAAATAATAAAATAAAAGCTGAAATAAAAAAGCCTCCATAAAAAAGCTGAAAATACAGGTTTAGCAAAAGTTGTACGATCCGTATTCGAACCCGCGTCGTGTAGCGTAGTAAATGAACGCTCTTACCGAATGCGCCATAATGACATGCTGCTTTATTGAGTAAATAGGAAAATATTCGACCAAGATTACTGGAAAGTTGCTTTGGGTTGGTGAATATACATGTATTTATGGAGTGAGAGGAGTTTTAAGTCAGAAATAAGTTAGCAGGATAGAAGCTTAGTCTTTAACTCTTCAATAGACACAAAGACATAAGCGAGGGGGGTTGTAGTAGCGATTAAAAAAGATCTCGTGACACTTAGCGTGGTTGATTCGAATTTTCCATCGCGTGTGATAGTGTCAATATGCCGTTGGATCCGATTTATTTTAGAGTATAAAATCTGACTTGAAAGAATATTATTTTCATTTATTATTCTGGTTTAATATATAACTTGAAACTTTTTGATTTTATTTATTTTTATCTTTTCGCCCGCTGTTTGCCAGCTAACCCTAACGTGGACGCCATATTCAGAGGGGTGATTCCACAAAGTTTAACAGCTTACATTTAGTTTCAAAATTGTTGGTTTTTTATTAATTAAAAATCAACGGTAATTAATTTTGATTTTTGAAGTTCTTCAGACCCTCGGCTGTTTTTAAAGACGACTGTATGTAAAATTTCACGATCGTTGCTCCTAAACTGCGGATTTCTATACAATTACAGAGAGACAAACATTCATTTTAATATATTAGATTTATTACATGTTGATCACGTGGTTTCTTTTCTTTTTGTGATACTTTAAATTAATTTTACGTCACGGGAATAACAATGAGATAAATTGACAAAAAATATATTGAAAAACAGTAAAAGATAAAATTGAACCCCTGGACTCATTGCGATGGAAGTTTTTAAAGAATTTAATTCAAATTTGCATGTTTTATGGATATTAAACATACAAATTAATTGCATACATTGACCGTTTTATTTAATTTGAATAATTTCTTCTACATTATTTTGTCCATAAAAATATCCGTTATAATTTTTTATAAATATATTTTTTTGTTTTTTTAGGCATTAATTGCAAACATCGACCGTTGTATTTATTATAAATATATTTGTTTTCGGCTTTAATTGCATACATTGACCATTTTATTTAATTTTAATGTACTCCGTAGCGAAGCACGGATATTCATCTAGTCTATACATATTTGCTGAGTATAGTAAATATATTTATTTTATGTCATTCTCAATAGAAGACACGGTTGCTGAGTTAATATGTTACATTGATATTTATATGAATTTTTACGACTTAAATATTTCTGAAAATATTTTTAAATTAAAATAACTTTTTCATCAAAAACTGGGTTTTTTCCGCTCTTGAAAGTAAATATTTATGACGCAGATAATCTATGCAAAAGCTGAGTTTTTGTCAAAGCTGGAAGCTGGTAAATATTTGTTTCTACAGTATGTAGTTATAACGTACATTTTCTTCCTTCTTCCCCTGTATATATTTTCCCAAGATTAGACAATAAGTTAAGGTAGAGTATATGAAACGATTCGTCTTCGATAAAAGTGTGAATCTGTCTAAACATTTGGGAAAACTAAATCAGTTTTGGGTATTCGGCAAATTTGGTATTCACAAGCTACCCCAATTCTTTCATTAAAATCGCATCTTTACTGTATATGCCTATTACTAACGGAATACCCGTGCTTCGTTACACATTACAATCAAATTAAATACAACGGTCAATGTATGCAATTAATGCCAAAATAAAGATATTTATCAAAAAATCGTAACGGATATGTTTATAGACAAAATAATGTAGAAGAAAATATTCAAATTAAATACAACGGTCAATGGATGCAATTCATTTGTATGTTTAATATCCATAAAACATACTCATTTGAATTTAATTCTTAAAAAACTTCCATCTCAATGAGTCTAGTGGTTTAATTTTTATGTTTTACTGTATTTTAATATTTCTTGTGTCAATTTATTTCGTTGTTATACACGTGACACAAAATTAATTTAAAGTATCACAAAAAGAAAAGAAATCTCGTGATCGGTATTTAATAAAGTAAATCCTAAAAATGAATCTTGAAAGATTCACCCAAAATCAGAAAATGAAGGTAAAGATTCGAAAAAGATTTCATTTTAAAGGAATTTTTACGATCTTTCTCGTGATATAAATTTTATAACCCTTAAATTATTATTCTAAATGCAAACTTTAAAAAATGTTACAAAAACAGCCTAAAAATTTAATTTTAAAAAAATCTAAGAAGAATTTAAAAAAATCTTTCTTAGTGCACCCCTACACTATAAGAAGAATCGCTAAGCAAAATTTCAGCTCTTTAGGTCCAGCAGTTTGGTCTGTGCGTTATCTGTCAGTCAGTTACGGAACTGTTATCTGTATATAAAAAAACAGTTCCGTAACAGACTGACTGACTCACTGACTCACTGACATACAATGCACAGACCAAACCGCTGGACCTAAAGGTCTGAAATTTTGCATGGCAATTCTTCTTATGGTGTAGTGATGCACTAATAAAGATTTTTGAAAAATTCTTCTTAGATTTTTTTAAATTAAATTTTTAAGTTGTTTTTGTAACTTTTTATAAGTTTGGATTCAAAATAATAATTTGGGGGTTATAAAATTTATATCGCGAGAAAGATCGTAAAGACTCCTTTAAAATGAGATTTTTTCGAATCTTTATTTCTATTTTCTGATTTTTGGAGAATTTTTAAAGATTAATTTTAAGAATTTAATTAATTAAATGCTGATCACGTGATTTCTTTTTCTGGTACAATAAATAAATTTATCGTCACGTGCATAACAACTAAATAGACAAACAAATTTTTTTTTCTTGCTAATGCGGCAGACGATTGGACATTATCCAAAAATATATTAAAATACAGTAAAAGATATTATGTTCCTCAAACTGAACTATATTACCTCAAACTGTACTATATCAAACTGTACTATATTAACTGTACTATATTACTATATTCATTTATATTTCCTATTACATTTAATTTGAATATTTTCTGCTACATTATTTTGTCTATAAAAATATCTCTTACGATTTTTTTTATAAATATATTTTTTTGTTTTTTTTACATCAATTGTATACATTGATCGTCGTATTTATTATATATATATATATATATATACACTGAAGTGCCACTGAATTAGGGATAGCAAAGCCTATGCAAATTGTGTAGCGCTGCGCATCATGTATGTGCAAGTGAGGGCGCTGTTGTAACTGCATATATAGCGCTTACTGTGGTTGTTCTGAATTAGTTGTTGGAATTGCCAGTATGGGTAAACTGCCTGATTTAGACGCCTTCGATCGTGGACAAATCGTAGGTGCGCGACGCATGGGCCATTCAATTTCCGAAATTGTCCGACAGCTAGGATTTTCAAGGTCGACAGTATCAAGAGTATACCAAGAATACATGGATGGTGGAAAAAAACTAGCGATCGGGCAAACTGCAAAGGACAATTAGCCTTGACAGTGCGTGGTGAGAGACGGCTCAGGCGTATTGTACGTAGCCAGCGAAGCCAAACATTAGCTCAAATTACCACCCAGTTTAATGACGGTGCCAGTCGTACAGTCAGTAAACGGACTGTGCAACGCTCGCTTCACCGTATGGGTTTCGGGACCCGTCGACCTACGAGAGTACCATTGCTCTATACTCGCCATCGGGCTGCACGTCTTGCCTGGGCAAGAGAGCACAGAGACTGGAGTGTAGAGGACTGGAAACGAGTAGCATGGAGTGATGAGTCTCGATTCCGACTACTTAACGCCGACGGGAGGCTGAGAATATGGCGTCAGGCTCATGAAGCCATGGATCCTGCATGCCTGGCTGGAACTGTACAAGGGCATGGTGGCTCAATCATGGTCTGGGGTGTTTTTTTCTTGGCACACTTTGGGATCTTTGGTGCGTGTACCAACCTCCCTCAATGCAATTCGGTACGTAGAGTTGCTGGGTGATCACCTCCATCCGTTTATGCTGTTCTGTTATGCGCACGGTAATGGAGTTTTCCAGCAAGACAACTGTACCTCTCACAAGTCCCGGTTGGCTACTGGCTGGTTGGATGAACATTCCTCTGACTTCTCTGTCAGGAATTGGCCACCTAGAAGCCCAGACTTAAATCCTATTGAGCATCTTTGGGATGTTTTGGAAGAACGCGTGAAAGGCCATCACACAGCACCAAAGAACCTTACTGAATTATGGACAGCTTTAGCCAATATTTGGCAAGCCATTCCCGTGGAACGTTTCCAGAAACCTGTTGAATCTATGCCTCGTCGTGTGGCAGCCGTTATCAAGGCCAGAGGAGGCCCAACTCGTTACTAGGTAGGTATCCCTAATTCAGTGGCACTTCAGTGTATATATATATATATATATATATATATATATATATATATATATATATATTTATTTATTTTTTTTTTGGCATTAATTGCATACATTGACCGTTGTATTTAATTTGAATGTACTCCGTAGCGAAGTGCGGGTTTTCAGCTAGTATATATATATAGATTATCTTTATGTAGTACAGTGATGTGCAAACTTTATTGGACCGCATTTCTTTAAATAAAAAATCATTCGAATCCCAATGAAAAATTTTTGGTAATAGCAAATTTTTGTAAAAATTATCAAAATAAAAAAAACTTGGAAAATGAAATTTGCCAATTATGTAGAACTCTTTTTAAAATTAATGAACTGTAGATTTTGGGTATATATGAAGGCCTTATTTGAATAGTGGGCTAACTCCATTTTTGTTCATTTTGAGATTCAGAGCCTTAAAGTCTAATGAGTGCTGAAAAATGACTGCTGAAGTCAGATAGGAGTTGACCTCTGTTGGCAGTAGAAATGAGCTGGAGGTGCACACGTTTTAAAAGAAGATAGAAATGACTTGTATGAACATGAAAGTGGGGCTAACTCAATTTTTAAAAAAAGTGGAATTGGCCCACTGTTCAAATAAGGTCTTCATATTTACTTCGCAATTTTTTTTAAATGTCTTGCTTACCTTCTGCACTTGTGTTTGGGAAATCTCACATGACTAAAACTTTATATTTAAATATTAATATGTATTTGTATTTCAATTAGGTGAAAAATAACAAAAAATTAAATTTAAAAAATTTCAGGAAGTCTCTTATAACGAAACTACCGCGGGTTATTAACGTAGGATGACTTATCGATGCTTACCTCTTTTGTATGTATATATGTATCTATATACATGTACGTATGTGTATATATTACTTATATGTATGTCAAAATTTTGACGCATCTTGGTACTTTTCTCTTCAACTTGTCCAAGCGATAGATTGGGTTTGACGCTCTGCCAAAATTATAATTCTCGAGGACGAACGGTCGGACGGTTTTAGCGTCTGAAATTTTCCTTTCCGAAGGACCGTTATGGAGGAACGTAATCCTACGTTAAAAAAAGTATGATTTGAAAATTATTAGCATACTTATTGCAAAATTTTCAGTTAAATAATTTTAATACTGTATAAATTTACCCCAAACTATCCGCGACCTGTCCAATTATTTTCGCGATCCCCAGTTTGCGCACCACTGATGTAGTAAATATTTATAACTTGTTAAATATATTTTCAAAACGTGTTTTTTTAAGACGTTCACAGCCAAAACTGCCCGTAAACTTCCGCAGATGTAGCAGTCATCGTTTTTTTTATACAAAAGCAAGAATCCCAAGTGAATAAATTATTCGACGCATATACCACACTAAAACACATTCAGAGTACGATATTAATCAAGGTTGTTTTATTAAAGACTTCAAAAATCAGTCATGTTGACTTCAGGAAACGCCAGGACATTTCATATCTGCGATTCATCCTAAGATAATTCATTTTTGCAACTGATAAACACAATCGATATTTTATATACAGTGAAATCTCTATCTATCGTTTTTCAAGGGACCGACTGGAATGAACGATAAATGCGGGAAAACGATAGATGCGGAAACATAACAAAGCAATATGATCGTTGGGACTGGATAAAATGAACGACACATACGGAAAAACGATGGATCCGAAAACGATCGATCGAGATTTCACTGTATTTTTATTACAAGAATGATCTCAACTGCAGGATTTCTAGTTGTCCAAGTGGTTGGCTAGCGTCTTGAGCCCCCACATATTGTACTGGGTTCCAACCTAGGCTATGGGATGGACGTACTTGAGCTATCCCCTGACAGGAAGCGATGTTGATTCACGTAAGGACGTTTCTATAACTGGAAAGTGTTATGCAACCCACACAACACTGAAAGCGAGAAAATTGTTTTAAATAAAGCATTCCGTTAAAAATACCTGTTTTGATGGTTATAGTAAAGGTATCCGTCCACCTTCGCAGATTTCATTTGCTGATGGTTACGGTTAAGGTATCCGTACACTTTCGTAGGTGATTTCAGTTGCTGATGGCTACAGTTAAGGTATCCGTACACCTTCGTAGGTGATTTTTCAAAATTGTTTTAATTTTGTCTCTTTATCTTTTTTTTATAATGAGATGTAAGTTAAAACTTTGGAAAAATTATAAAAAATTTATCTGCTAGATTAAAATGATTTTTTCAAGGGGGAAAAACTGGATGCAAATTTGACATTTTTTCAAAACATAACTAAAAAATAAACAAATATAATATTTTATAAATTAGAGAATGAAGTTAATAATTTTCTCTACGCAGTAGAGTATTCTCGTAATGATAGTCTGTTAATCTCAGAAGCTGTAGCAGTTTAAGTGCCGATGTACAGAAAAATGGCTTCAAATTCATTGTCATTTGCAATTTATACCAAATGAATCTACAATGATGGGCCTCGTCTATTCCCATTATAAACATTTGAAGAGCAACTCTTCAAAATTTTAAGAAATTTCATGCGTTTACTGTAGGATGTTTTGCGTCAAGAGAAATGACGCAAAAATTCATTTTGAGAGAACGCTACTTCCGGTTGCTTCGACAACTGTTGTCAAAATGGCTGTGACACTGCTCTTAGTGAGGATAGAAACATAATTCAAACAGAATTAGAAAGATAAAAGATGAGGTTTTGATATTATTGTAGAAGTGGGAAATTGATTTTTTGATAGAAAATGCCATTAAGGTGTACAGATACTTTAATTAAAAAATATTTCAGATAGTCTCTTCTAACGAAACTACCGCGGGTTATTAACGTAGGATTACTTATCGTTGCTTACCTCTTTTGTATGTGTATATGTATGTATGTGTTATGTATATATGTATCTATATATATGTACGTATGTATATATATACTTATATGTATGGCAAAATTTTAACGCATTTTAGTACTCTTCTGTTTAACTGTTTACTGCTTGTCGAAGCGATACAGACTGGGTTTGGCGCGCTGCCAAAATTATAACTCGCGAGGACGAATGGACGGATGGTTTTAGCGTCTGAAATTTTGCTTTCCGAAGGACCGTTATGGAGGAACGTAATTCTACGTTAAAAAAGAATATTATCTGTACTAGAGTAATTACAGTTTTATTTCTCTCAGATACCTATACACGTGGAGCACCGTACCAGCTATTCAACTCCTGAACTTTTGCGGGTTGCAGAAACACTGTCCATTTACACAATACTAGCTGAATACCCGAACGGAGTATATTCAAATTAAATACAACGGTCAATGTATTCAATTAATGCCAATATATATATATATATATATATATATATATATATATATATACAGTTGGTTCTCTGTTTAACGACGCTCTACTTAACGACGATCTCTATTTAAAGACGATATTTCTCGATCCTGGTCCCTCCGACGTAAAAAAATTCTATTTTAAGACGATTTTGTTTCTATTTAACGACGATTTTTTTCTGACATGATAAACTTTTTCTTCAACATTTTATCTACAGGAGGGTTACTTTCTGTGGGGGAGTTTGGTTTCACTAACAGACCCGGAATTTCCTTTATGTTTGTTGCAATCATAGACTTGTCGCAGTGGAAAAAACCAGGGGAGGGGGGGATTACTGTTTCTCGGAAGATCGAACATTCTTCCCTGGTGGATCGAATTTCTTAGTGCGGGTGTGGAATCACTCTATTGTACCTACCATGTTGTCATGTGATTTACGAACTGTCCAAAAGCACCCCTCTCTCACTCCTTCTGGGAAGCACGTATTCATGTTTAGAGAATTCATGGTTGTGTGTAGGAGCTCATTCCAGTACGAATACGAGGTAAGCAGAGCAAAATGGCATCAAAGCGAAAGCCTCTTACGCTACACGAAAAAGCGAAAATTATTGAAAACTGAGAAGAAAGTGTTGGAATAACAAAAGTCCAATTCGCAAGACAATTTCAGCTACCCGAGTCTACTCTCAAAGGCATTTTAGCAAGCAAAGAGAAATTTCTTGAAGCAGCACAAAAATTTGGTTTGGGATCCAAATCCAAACGGCAGAAAATTCAATGTGGCTGATCAGAAGAGTTTGAGAAGGCAGTCCTGCAATGGTTTCATCAAGCACGAGCATCTAACATTCCAAATTCCGGAGCGATATTTAAAGAAAATGCTATTATTCTGGCAGAAAAGTTTGGAATGCAAAATTTTCAGGCTTCGGCTGGTTGGTTAACAAAGTTCAAAGAAAGATACGGGCTTGTATTTAAAAGCATATCTGGCGAAAGTGGCGAATAGTGGATGAAGGGAAAATAGTGCTGAAGGGGATATTAGATGGATATGATGAGAAGAACAAATTCAATGCAGATGAGACGGGCCTATTCTACAATGTGGTGCCTAATAAAACCTTAACGTATATGGGCGAAAAGTGTTTTGGTGGAAAACACAGTAAAGAACGATTGACTGTTTTACTGTGCACTAATTCGGATGGATCTGAGAAATTTCCACCACTAGTTATAGGCAAATCAAAGCACCCAAGGTGTTTTAAGAATATCACCTGGAAACCTTGTGAGTACCGCAATATCAATAAAGCGTGGATGACATCACAAATTTTTATTGACTGCATTAGAAAATTTGATGCAAAAATGCATCGAGAAAAGAGAAAAGTTTTACTTTTAATCGACCGATGCACTGCACATACTCCAAATATCCCTGGACTTACAAATTTGACTATCCATTTCTTACCAGCTAATTGCACTAGCAAGTTGCAGCCATTAGACCTGGGTATCATTCGCAGTGTTAAAGCATACTACAGAAAGTCTTTAATTAGGAAATTAATAAACAATTCGGCTGACAATATAAAAAATAGAAAATTTACAATCTTGGAAGCAATGCACATGATAACATCAGCATGGAAAGAAGTTTCTTCATCCACAATAAAAAACTGCTTTCGCGTTGCTGGAATTCACAAAGAACTTGTAGTGGAACTGCAAAGTACGGATGTAGAAATCAACGAAGATGACATTACCCCTGAAGAATGGAGAAGTCTTGTTGAAGATGAGGATGTTTCAATTCAAGATTTCTACAATTGTGATAAATATAATTTAACAACAGATTTCAGAAATGTAGAACAAATTTATGAAGATATTGTAAACGAAAACACAGTGTCAGACGAAGAAGGTGAAGTTGAAGACATGGAAAACGAGACACTGCCACCGTCTTACACACATGCAATTTCTGCTCTAGATGTTCTCCGACGCTACATTACATCGAAAATGGAAGGTGACTCATTTAACATTTTAGAAAATCTGGAAAAGAGAATAACGAAAACAAGGCGAATGAAGCAATCAACACTTTTTGAATTTTTTAAAACGTAATTTATTGTATTGTTTGTACTCTTTTTTTTCAATGTAATTTAAAATAACTTTTTGTGAATAAAATAATGATGATAATAAAAATAACATTTTTAAACACGCCAATATATTAAGAAATATATTGACAGTCCTAAGCCTGTAAAGGGTGAAGGGAAATGCAATTTTATCACAAATTCTGTTTAAGGACGATCTCTACTTAAGGACGATTTTTCACGGTCCCTTGAAAGTCGTTAAACAGAGAACCAACTGTATATATATTAAATATAATAGAACACAGTACAGAATATAGTATAGTTAATATAGTACAGTTTGAGGGACATATCTTTTACTGTATTTTAACATTTTTTTGGATAATGTCCAATAGTCTGCCACATTAACGAGATAATTTTTTTGTCTATTTTGTTGTTATGCACGTGACTCAAAATTAGTTTAAAGTACACAAAAAGAAAAGAAACCACGTGATCAGCATTTAAGAAATTACATTCTAAAGATGAATCTTCAAAATTTCACCAAAAATCAGAAAAGGAAGGCAAAGATTCGAAAAAGATTTCGTTTTAAAGGAAATTTTATGATCTTTCTCGTGATATAAATTTTATAATCCTCAAATCATTATTCTAAATGCAAACTTTAAAGAATGTTGCAAAAGCAGCTTAAAAATTCAATTTGAAAAAATGTAAGAATGTTTCAAAAATCTTTCTTAGTGCACCCCTACACTATAAGAAGAATCGCCATGCAAAATGTCAGCCCTTTAGGTCCAGCGGTTTGGTCTGTGCGTTATATGTCAGTCAGTCACTTACGGTACGGTTATATATATATATATATATATATATATATATATATATATATATATATATATATATATATATATAGATTAAAAAACTTAAGTATTTTGCTTTGGTTCTTCGCACTCATTTATTACACATAACGTGGAATTATCCGGTGAAGTTCCATTAGCTTTCGTAATATGTACTCTGCACCCACTTTAAATCAATCCAATTCCAATTTACGCTACCAATTATACCTAAGAGCTGACTAATGGATTAACAGAATTATATTGGAAATTTAGGCAACGTAAAGTAAAGAGCACGTAATGGATATTTTTAAAGAAATGTTAATTATTGATAGTCTTCTATAAAGCATTAGATTGCATGATTTGAAAATTTTCCTGTAATGAGAGATTTTTCAGATATTCCGATTTAAGTTGTTTTTTATTTTGAAATGGTTTCTCACTTTTGACTTTATTAAAATGTTAGAATCCATACTGATAATTTTTTTTTTTTAAGAACATTTTAGAATTTTCTCACCTTGTTTATCCGAGAAAATTTCTTTTTTGATCAGCACCACACTACGTATTTTTAAAGTCTCTAATATTCTTACGTTATTACGTTAAAAAAAATTTGTGAAGCAAATGTTAAGGAGATATACAGGTTTTTACCGGATACTGTATTGTTGTATTCTTTCTACCCTATGCTTATCTTACTCTGAGGTTTTAGTACCAAATAATTAAGAAATCTATTTAAACGCATCTTATGACTGTAACTCGCTGAAAACCCGCATTTCGCTACGGAGTACACTCAAATTAAATACAACGGTCAATGTATGCAATTAATGCCAAATATATAATATATATATATATATATATATATATATATATATATATAATAATTACGACGATCAATGAGTAAAATCGATGTAATATATATATCTATATATATAAAAGAGCTTGTCTGTTTGTTTGTCCGCTATAGAATCATAGACTGTTTCACCCACCGGGACCAAATTCGGCACAGTTAATGTTTTGGACCCGAGAAACTTAAATCAGGAAAAACGAAATTTGGGGCTCAATTAGTTTTTTAAAATTAATTTTTTAATGTTTTTTGTGCCCGATAGAGGTGAGTCTACCCCCTGTGGATTTCCCTGCGTTAAGAGGGGTGGTTTGAGGATGACGGAGGGGGGGGGGTCAAATTTCAATGCGCGGGAGAAAGAGGGTTGGGAATGACCTTAAAATCAGACGAAGGTCCGTAGGCTCAAAGTTTCTTTCTTTCTTATTGTTTGTATATCATTTCAGTAGAAACGTGCTAAGCGCATTCTGTCTGGCCAGATGAACACGAAGAGCGGGAGTGCAGCCCAGTATTTTTTTGATGGAATGCTTGAAATATTTTATATCTATATATCTACCCGGGCAACTCCGGGCAATAATGCTAGTATATATATATATATATATATTTATGATATACTAAAGAATATAGTACAATTAATATAGTACAGTTTGAGGAACATAATATCTCTACTGCATTTTAATATTTTTTTCGATAATGTCCAATCGTCTGCCGCATTAGCAAGGAAAAAAATATCTTTTTTGTCTATTTAGTTGTTATGCATGTGACGATAAATTTATTTAAAGTACCAGAACAAGAAATTACGTGATCGGCATTTAATAAATTAAATTCTAAAAACTAATCTTTAAAAATTCACCAAAAATCAGGAAATGGAGGTAAAGATTCGAAAAAGATCTCATTTTAAAGGAATTTGTATGATCTTTTCCGTGATATAAATTTTATAACCCTCAAGTTATTATTTTAAATATAAACTTAAAACAAGTTACAAAAGCAGTTTAAAAATTTAATTTTAAAACATCTAAGAAAAATTTTTCAAAAATCTTTCTTAGTGCACCCCCAAACTATAAGATGAATCGCCATGCAAAATTTCAGCCATTTAGGTCCAGCGATTTGGTCTGTGCGTTGTATGTCAGTGAGTCAGTCAGTCAGTTACGGAACTATTTTATACATACAGTGGCTCCCAAAAGTGTTCGTACACTTACGAATTTCAATGAAATAGGGGTCTATCCATTAATTAAAATTAATATTTCAGAATGGGTATTTAATAATAAGATCTATAATCTATTCTTAACAAAACTACATGAAATATTTTGAAAACATAGTAAAACATTATGTTTAAGAAACCAGTAATCAAAAAGTAACAAAAACTTTTTCTCACAAAAGTCATCGTACACTGAAATATTTTCGGATAAATTCATAATTAAAATTATCGTCTGGCGCTTTATTTTTATATTTGAATTGTGGTGGCATTTAAAATATCGTCTGGCTTTAATTTTTGCTTGTCTACTCCGTAATATTCTATTTATTATTTAAAAATGGCTCGTAGTCGTAAAGAAACAACAAACAGCATTCGAAAATTGATTATTTTTCATCATAGTAGTGGTAAATCAGTTAGGAATATTGCTAAATTACTTAATTTATCCCATTCTACTGTGCAGTATGTGAAGAAACGCTTTAAAGAGGAAAATTGGATCGAAAGCAAGGTAAGAAAAGGCCGTCTGGCAAAGTTAACAAAACGTGATCAGAGATTTATAATTAGGAAATTTGTGAAAAATTCACGTTTGAGTGCTGTAAAAATTTCTGCAGAATTCAATGAAACATTTTCTACTCCAATTTCACCTGAAATTTTTTGACGAGTTCTCAGGACTGCTGGATTTCATGGGCGTTCTGCCCATAGAAAATTTTTTGTGAGTGAGAAAAACAGAAAGTTTAGGCTTCCCTTCGTACTATCAATGATAAATAAGCCCGAAACCTATTGGAATAATGTCTTATTTGCTGATGAACAGTTTTGGTGCTGATGGGCGTATAATTGTATGGAGAAGAAAAAAATGAGGAACTTAATCCCAAGAACTTAGTAGGAGCAGTTAAGCATGCCGGTGAAGGTATTCTTGTGTGGGGGTGCATGTCAGCATCAGGACTAGGAAATTTGGTATTTATTGATGGCATAATGAATCATGCTGTTTTTATAAATATTTTAAGAGACAATTTAAAATTATCAGCCCAAAATTTGGGTATTGGAAACTACTTTGTGTTTTATCAAGATAACGATCCTAAGCACATGGTTCTCAACGTTCGCCTCTGGTGTCTCTATAATTGTCCACAAGTTTTAAAAACACCACCTCAATCGCCAGATTTAAACCCAATAAAACATGTTTGGAGAGAACTGGAGGTTCGAGTAGGAAAACACGACATTCACACGAAAAGCGAACTAAAATCAATTATGATGGAAGAATGGATGAACATTGATGCAAAAATTACAAAAGAACTAAAGCAATCTATTCCCAGACGTTTAAAAGCTGTTGTGGATGCTAAAGGATATCCTACTAAATATTAATTTAATGAAAAATTAGAATATTTACTAATATGTAGAGACTTTTTACAAGTGTACGATGACTTTTGTGAGATAAAGTTTTTGTTACTTTTGGATTATTGGTTTCTTAAAAATAAAGTTTTACTATGGTTTCAAAATATTTCATGTAGTTTTGTTAAGAATAGATTATAGATCTTATTATTAAATACCCATTCTGAATTATTCATTTTAATCAGTGGATAGACCCCTATTTCATTGAAAATCGTAAGTGTACGAACACTTTTGGGAGCCACTGTATATAGATTGTCAATGACCAAAGATTTCACATTTAAAGTCTCTTCTGAAGAAATGTAGCTAAATTTTGTGATTACATGTTTCTCGAAACTTGTTTTCAGTTTATTTCTTTTATTTATCGTTTTGTACTTCGGTATTATATATATACTGACATATTATATTTCGAAAATCTTTGCACTCTAGTGGGTGCACTCCAATATTCACGCTCCAAAAGTTATACGCTTCCTGACTCATGCTTATTTGACTCTGATACTTTACACCCAAATAATTAAGAAACTTAATTTTATGACTGTGCTTGTCTATCACTGATGATTTAACATTTAAAGAAAGTCTCTTCTGAAGAAATGTAGCTAAATATTTTAATTCGATGTTTCTAGATATTTTTTATTTTCAGTTTGTTGGTTACTTATATTTATTATTTTGTATTTCAACGCTATACGTGGCATTCAGAAAATTTTCGACCTGTATTGGGTGCACTCTAAGAATACACACACTTAAAAATACGCGTTCTGATAAAAAACATTTCACTCTGCACGATAAATATTCACATTATACTTGTAATAATATATTTCTAACTAGCTGAATACCCGTACCCGGAATACATTCAAATCAAATACAACGATCAATGTATGCAACTGGTGTAAAAAAAACAAAAAAAAATTATAAAAAATCGTAACGGATATTTTTATAGACAAAATAATGTAGAACAAAGTATTCAAATTAAATCTAATAGAACATACAAAAGAATATAGTACAGTTAATAAAGTACAGTTTGAGGAACATATCTTTTACTGTATTTTAATATTTTTTTGGATAATGTCCAATCGTCTGCCGCATTAGCAAGAAAAAAATATCTTTTTGTCTATTGCGTTGTTATGCACGTGACTATAAATTAATTTAAAGTACCAGAAAAATAAATCACGTGATCAGCATTTAATAAATTAAATTTAAAAATAAATCTTTAAAAATTCGCCAAAAATCAGAAAATGGATTTAAAAATTGGAAAAAATATTTCCTTTTAAAGGAAGTTTTTGATCTTTCTCGTGATATATATTTTATAACCCTCAAATTATTATTTTAAATGCAAACTTAAAAAAAGTTACAAAAACAGCTGAAAAAATTAATTTTAAAAAATCCAAGAAGAATTTTTCAAAAATCTTTCTTAGTGCACCCCTACGCCATAACAAGAATCGCCATGCAAAATGTCAGCCCTTTAGGTCCCGCGGTTTGGTTTGTGCGTTGTATGTCAGCCAATCAATCAGTCAGTCAGTGAGTCAGTTAGTTACTGAAGTGTTTTATATATATAGGTAATGCTTTCTAAAAAATTACAATACAATAATATTCATTGTACTTTGCACTTTAAAAATATGCATTCTAGGGAGAATTAATCATATTTGAATTCTGAGGCCGAAATTCATATAATTCAATCATATTGCACGTCTATTAACGTAACATTTAACCCTTCAGCGG
This sequence comes from Dolomedes plantarius, assembly GCA_907164885.2. Classification (NCBI taxonomy): domain Eukaryota; kingdom Metazoa; phylum Arthropoda; class Arachnida; order Araneae; family Dolomedidae; genus Dolomedes; species Dolomedes plantarius. Next base: position 133,358,259 of record OU015490.1, on the reverse strand, counting down.
TTGCGGCCGTGTACAAAGTGCAACATTTTCGTCATTTTGAATGGTTTGTTTTTACATGGAAGGTACCATTACAAGGGGGCCATTACAAGGGGGCCTCCCCACAGCGCCCCTGAGTGAGATTTGCGAGTTATTTGTACCTGACAACGGCCCAGAGTCTATCAGGTACACAAAGCGATTGCTTTGCTTAACAAGCGGTTTATCTCAAACGGATTTACAAGGCGCAACCTATTGGCACCTCCACGTGGTGGTCCCTGGGAGATCTTTTGATCTGCGAACGTCGAAGGTGTGGGGATTAGTTTATTTACTTCATTTTCTTCTGGTTCTTGTGTTCAGTACGGTTTCCCTCCGACCATGTGTTAGGAGAAAACCAAAGATCCTCTCCTCACAGAGGCAGAAGAGAGAATGCGCGTAGCGCAAACGAGAGTGCAGAACCTACTATGTTCTTATAGTGGTTCAGTTGAGCAAAGGCGGACCATGAATGAAGAGCTCCAAGAGCTCTTAAACATTCTAAGGGACCAGCAAGCCCATATCCAGTACATATTTGGACAGTTAGCGCAAGCTAACAAGCAGACTTACTCGAACATCGTAAGCAAAGGGCCAACTAATGGATCAGCCCCTAGAGGCGGATCAAAGGCCAAGTCGGCCAAGACGACTATGGCTGAGAAAGAGCGGCATGTCGTGACTGTGTATCCGAAGAAGGAGCAGGCTTCTGAGGATACAAGAAATGAGATACAGTCACATAATGACCCCACTAGGCTGAAAGTTGGCATCACCATGATGCGTAAAATCAGTAAGGGTGGGGTCATAATAGGCACGGACACGGAAGAAAGCTTGGACAAGCTTATAGCAGAGTTCAAGAAAATTGATGAGCTCCATGGGAGCTATGAAGCTACTAAGCCGATGAAAAGGAATCCGCAACTCATAATATACGGAGTTGCGGAAAAGATGAATAAAGATTTGCTCATTGAAAAACTTAAAGAGCAAAACCAGGAGTTGACGGAAAGCGAGATAAGTATTGTAGCCAACTACAAGGCTAAATACGGTGAAAATTGGATCATGAGTATCAGTGGACAGGCCTTCTCGAGACTTAGCGGCGTTGGCAAGCTCAAGCTAGGATGGCAAAGGTACTCCTTTAGGGAGTACATAAGGCCAAGAGTGTGCTATAACTGTTGGCAATTTGGACACATTGCCAAGGCGTGCAATAATGACAGAGTATGCAACAACTGCGGCAGAACGGACCACTGCTACAGTGACTGTAAAAACAAAGCCAGATGCGTGAATTGTCATAGGAACAATAAGAAAAATGGCACTAAGCAGGACACCTCACATTCCCCTACCGCTAATTCATGCTCGATATATAGAGCAGAGGTAGGGCGCATTGCTCAAAGAACCAACTATGGGGAGTAAGACTCCATGTTGTAAAAAAGTGCACTTAAATGTCAATAAAACGTATTTGGCTTCAAAGGAACTCGGCGAGGACGCCGTCGCCCAGGACCTAGACATCCTCTCAATCTCGGAACCGTACTATTCCAGAGAGGATGCTCATGTTACAGGCATACCGAACACCTATGCAGTAGTAGCACACAACAGCAGCCACAAGGCTGCCCTAGCTGTCAAGAGAAGGCACAAGATGCTCAATCTGATGGTGACTGAGTACTTGGTCGCGGTTCGAACCCAGCTACTGGGGGAGTGGTATAATGTTATCACAGTCTATCTACCCCCCTCCCCAAGGGGGGATGATGATAGAACGGAGCCCCATTTGAGCTATCTCAGATCGATCCTGGATAATAATAATGACGCAAAGTCAATTATTATGGGCGACTTCAATGCGAAGTTCACAGTTCGGGGCCCTAGGCCTACCAACGAAAGGGGTATCACGATCTTGGGCCTGGTTGCGCACTACGGGGCGCATATCCTAAACGACCCAAACAGCCCTCCCACTTATAACAAACCTTTTGGGATGGGATGGGTCGACCTGTCGATTACCATTGGTATCGACGAGGATAGGATCTCCAACTCGCGAGTCTCAGATGACTATGTGCTGACGGACCACAATGGTATTCTTTTCGAGCTTAGTGGTCTCAACACCGGCCACAGACAACCCAAATCCCTCAAATGGGATATAAGATCTATGAAATGGATGGAGTTAAGGGCGGAGCTCCATACCGATTCTAATAATCTCAAGCAAACGGTGGAAGCTCTCGATCCCGAGGAGGCTGTCAATGCTATTAATGACAAACTGCACACACTGTGTAGTAAACACCGTAAAAGAAAGGGTTGTCTTAAGACGAATGCTCATTGGTTGTCTCTAAGCCTGGCGATACTTCGCAAAAAAGTCAGAGCTCTCAGGAGGAGGGCTCAAAAGATCAGTGATCCCCATGAAAGGGCCCTGAACATGGAGATCTTCAAAAGGGAAAGAGCAAGTTATAAGCGGGCCAAACTGGCCGCTAAAAGAAGTCGTTCAGAGACTATCTCGAAGGGGTGACGTCCAAAGACATATTTGGCAATGTGACATTCACCATTCCTAAGAGTGGAAGGGGGACTGCGCCAAGCAGCTCAAAAAACCCGATGGTGACTTAACGCATGATGAAAGTGAAGTGGAGTTAATATTGGCTCAACACCACTTCAAGAATATTGACAATGTTCAATATCCTAGAGTCGCTATCCAAGAGACTCAAGATCCCATCACCAAAGATGAGATCGACTTTATTCTGGACAATATGGCAATAGGGAAGGCTCCAGGATTCGATGGGTTCACGCTCACGATAGCGGAAGAACTGCACCAAGTGGACGCCCAGCTACTGGGTAACCTATTTAACAAGTGCCTGACTACGATGAAGTTTCCTAACAGCTGGAATAAAGCGAAGTTGGTCTACTTCCACAAAGCGGGGAAGGACCCCAATATGCCGAACGCATATCGTCCAATCTGCCTCCTCCCCGTAATGGGGAAGGTGCTGGAAAAGTTGATCACGAACAGACTCGTGGAGTTCCTAGAGTCAAACGGGGTACTCTCAAAGGCTCAATACGGCTTCCGCAGAAATAGGAGCACTAACGATGCCCTAAAGAGGGTATAATAAAAATACTTGAGATTATAGGCGATAACAAGCGTAACAAGCTTTATACTTGTATGATAACACTCGACATACAAAACGCCTTTAACTCTATCAACCCGAAAAGGGTTATAGAGGCTATTAAGAAATTAAATATGGACACTAATCTCAAGTACCTGATTATTGACTATATCCAAGAACGCAGCATAATGCTTAGTCAAGGTGAGTGGAAGTATAACGTAGAAGTACCCCAAGGTTCCTCCTTGGGACCAATTCTTTGGCTACTCGTGATTAACGACCTCCTGAAAGCAGAAGAGGACAATGTGGACTTCCACATTCAAGCCTTCGCCGATGACCTAGTCATCCTAATCAGTAGTAAGGTAGTTTATAGGTTTACCGATTTAGCCAGCACTGCTCTAGCCAAGTGCGAAAGCTGGGCAAGCCACAATGAACTAAAGTTCAACATTGGCAAGTGCAACTTCACTGTTGTGGGGCCGAGCACTAAGAATCTTAGGAGACCAACCCTCAAGCTTTGTGGGCAAAGTATAAAGTACAAGAAAGAACTGAAGTATTTGGGGGTTATCATAGATAATCAACTCAACTTTAATGCCACCTTGACAACGCCAAGGAAAGAGCACTGGCGGTCATGCACAAGCTCTTGACGTACTCCAGGAAGACTTGGGGCATAAAACCACTCGTCGTTAAAGATATCTACCAGCTGATAGTAGAAAAGATTCTACTTTATGGAGTACCGTCGTGATATAACACCACAAGAAGGCTTAATGATAAATTATTGCAGATTCAGAGACCGTTTCTATTGCTCTTGACAAAGGGCTACAAAACGGTAGCAACGGACACTCTCGCTGTACTGGCGGGGTGTCTGCCTTTAGACAAAAGAGCAAATATGGAAAGGACACAGCACCTGATCCATAAGGAGAATGGGGCATATGACCTTAATGGTCTTGTGCTCGATGGTAACAGCTGCGAAGTTAGAAACTTCGATATCCATCATATCAAGGATATGAGCAGCATCGACTGGTCGGCCAAGCTTGAGCCAAGGTGTAATACCCAGTACTACACAGACGGCTGGAAGGTGGAAGGCAAAGTCGGGTCAGGTGTTATCAAGTATGATAATAACTCAAGGCTCTATGATCTAATGGAGAGGAACTCAGATCACAGTTCCTCTTATCAGGCTGAGTTAAAGGCAATTGAGATGGCGATCGAAGATGCAATAAAGACACGAACCAAGGAGTTCGATGTCTATACGGACTCCATGAGTGCACTGCAAGCATTCAAAGCCAAGAGCTTTAAATGTCAGTTGGTAGATAATCTGAAAGAGAGTATGAATAAAAACGGCTTAAAAATTACCCGGGATTGGGTGAAAGCCCATGCCGGTAATTGTAGAAATGAAGAGGTGGATGATGTCACCAAAAGTGCGACACAACTCCCCACCATTACCAACTTCTACAAGCGGACCAAAAACCAACTCAAAGGTATACTCTTGAAAGAAGCCATAAGAAAATGGCAAGACAGGTGGAATATGTCCACCAAGGGCAGGCAGACGCAGGAAATCTTCCAGCCTGTCAGCCTGGATAGAGTCCAAGGGAACTTCCTGAGGAACCAGGCGATCACTGGGCACGGCAGCTTTGGCCAGTACCAGGCCAAATTCTTCGAGAAGTTGGACAACTGCAGTTGTGGCTAGATTCAGACAGTCGAGCACTGTCTATTCGATTGCAGAAACTTTGATGACCTGTGCGTCGACCTGCCAGGGAATGCAAGAACTTGGAGTAAATATAAACTATATAACGATTACTACTGTTGTAAAGTAGTAAACAAAATCGTTAAAAGGCTGATGGACGAACACGTCCAGCAGCCATAGCTTGTCAATCTTGATGTATTTTGCTGTGATGTAACCCATTTTAATAAAGTATGTGTAAATAGCGAAAAAAGTCGTTCTGCAGGCGGTTGGCTAATGTGGAGCGACTCGGTAAAGTTCCATATGTAGCTAAGTGTCGGAGCTAGGGATGTACTCCTTCGCGACGACCGGTCTTCATAAAAACTCTGTTGGATGCCGTCAAGTTGGGACGATGTTAAGCTTAGACTTACATGGAAGGTTTGAATGTTCTAAGCATATTCGATTTATAGCTACACCCTTTCTAATGCTTGTCTGATTTTCTGACTCTTGTATTCCTTTCCATTCATTGTTAGTCGGGATGTGACCGTGGTAAACCACCGATTGTACTGGATTACAATAGGACAAAAGCAGGAATTGATGTAGTCGATGCAATGGGCAGCTATTACGCGGCATCCTGCATATAACGAAGATGGACTCTCTCATTGTTTTTTAGGTTTTTGGACATAATAGGAATCCATTCGCAAGTTGTCGCCAGATCCAATAAACCGGGCAGTTTTGAAATAAGGCGAGGGTATCTGCATTCTTTGGCCTTTAATTATAAATATATCTCAGTGTTATCAACATTTTATATCTTGTCATAAAACGCAGAATAATTATTTTCAATGTGAAAAAAAGTTTACTACAAAAGGAATAATCAAGGTTGAAAGAGACGTTGCACTTTGTGCCACGCGCGCCTGCTGGTGTTCCAAAAATTGGCGCGCCCGCTGAAGGGTTAAAGGAGCAAAGTTATATCTCCAATCTCATGGACAATCAATGGGTCCTGCCTTATTACGTCATCAGACCATTTAAACAGTTTGTTGAAACTGCAAGACTCCTCTAAATAAGACACGCTTCGAAATCACTCAATGGCATTCCCCCCTCTAGTGCCAGAAAGTAGTGGCGTCATGTGAATTGCTAGAGTGCAAAGTACGATGTGAATTTTGACAGTGCACAGTGCAAAGTGGAATGTGTATCGTTAGTGTGAGTAATTTTAGAGTCCACCCTCTAGAGGGTACAGATTTTCCGAATCCCATGTATAGCATTGAAATAGACGATGTACACGGGTGTCGTTTGATTTTACACGTAATGAAGGAAAATATGTTTGAAGTAGAAGGTGTCTTACTGATATTTCGACAGAATGGTGTATCTTGTCTATAATAATAAAGTATAGAGATTTTTCTCGACTTACGACCCAGATAGGAACGGAGACATTGATCGTAAGTTGAGTGGCTCGTAAGTCGAGTTTCAAACAATTTGTTTTCTTATATATGCACATACATATATTTTTTACTTTTATGCATATATACGTAATTTAAAATACAATATACTTTATTAAGAAGACATAAAGTATTCTTCGTCATCACTACTTATTATGTTAGTACCATCCATTGGTTCAGAATTTGGGACAGAAGATACAAGTTTTTTTTAACAAAGTTATCCAAGGTAGTTTGAACAGCTTGCGTGTTCTTTTCCTTGTATATCGTCTGGTAGCGAGCCAGATTTTCCCGAATACGACGATTTACTCTTGTGAATCTTTCTTCATTTGGATCCATTGCTTCTAATTATTGTAGTCCTTTATTAATATAATGAAAAGCCAGTTCTGGAGCCAATGAAGGTTTATTTGATTTATCATGTGGATATCGAAACTATCGCATCATACACTTTTATAACTGCGTCATATATTTTTGCAGCATTGCAGAATGTTGCATCATGTTTTTTAGTAATTATGTAGTACATATAGGTATGTACTGTACATTCGAGGAACATTTTTTTGAAATTTTTTTTTATTTAAAAATTTCGGTCGTAAGTGCTAGCGGTCGTAAGTGCGAGCAGTCGTAAGTCGAGGAATACCTGTACCCGGGTTTTAAAACATTTGCTCAATAAGTTGTTTGGCCCAAACCACCTCCTTCATAAAACTAGCTAATGTTAACGCAGTGGCCAGTTGCAGAATCTCCAACCAGCCTCAAAAGAAACCACACATTTTGGACTTTAACTGTTGCAGAACATTTGCTTCTGCAATACTAGATAGACTAAAAATAACCACTTTAAGGGTACGAAAATCCACGCTGACTGCACAAAATCCTTTGTCGAATCTAGGAAATGTCCAGAACCCCAGCTTTCTCCAGAACATATCGTTGTTGTTGTTGTTGCTTATGCCCCTTGACCTTCAGCAACATCAGTTCAAGGCCATTATGGGCTATTGGGCTGAGCGAGGCGGCTCCGGTTTTAAGCTAGCGCCACAAGGGTCGGAGTCCGACTTGGCTAAACGGACCGTTCCCGTAATTTTAACCAAAGTCAAGTGACGAGAGAACATATCGTTGACTGTCCAATCATCGTGGCTGCTCTTTTCAGGATTGTTTTGTGGCCGCTAGAATTCCTTCGACAGACCGCAAGCACCTGATCTGGTAGCTAATGTTATACAAGCTCTTGGTCAATTTAAGCCTTTTTTTCTGCGCTATTACTAGACAAAAAAAACAACAACAACAACAACAACAATGATCGGTTGCGGCCAGTGATCTGAACGTCCCTGGTTCGATGCTCGTCGATGCAAATCCACCGCCGTGTTCACTAATGGTGGCCGGGGCACGTAAAAAAGTTCGTGGTTGCAATGTCCTCCAAGTTCTCAAATTTACCGCTGGAGGTGTGGGATCAAGTGTGCCGGTCTCGTCACTTGACTCGGTTCAAAAATACGGGTCCGGTCATTTAGCCAAGTCGGACTCCGACCCTTGTGGTGCTAATGCAAAAACAGGAGCCGCCCTTTCAACCCAATAGCCCATTAGGGCGTGGTGAATGGAACCTAGAACCAGGGGGCATTAGCAACAACAACAACAACACGTTTTTGAGGACTTAAAAATGAAGCTTCTTTTTTGCTAAAACTCTTCCGGTCATTATACTTAACAAGGGATGAATAACCCCGATGTTAGATATAAAAGCCTGAGCTCGTAGAACTGGGCAAAAAAATGAACCGTACATATGCATATTTGTGATAAGGTTGCTGGGTATTAGCCCTAAAGAATTCTCTTAGCTCCATGTTGATCTATGGGGAAAATGTTTCCATGGATTGTCAACTTGGATTTAGAGATATTCCATGTTGAATTATACCCGTTATAGAGGAAAAATTTTTCTTACTCCGTTATGTTATCCATTTTAGAAATATCGTCCATCCAAGGAAAAGAAGTGCGTATGATGTGCAGTATAACCCATTTTTCCCCACCAATAATTGAAATTAAAAAAATATTATTTGCATTTTTTCAAAGACTGGAAAAGATATCCACGCAAAAAAATTCTCTATTACGTTTTAGAATTTTTTAAAAATAAAAATATGTCTTTCTATCGAAGACGACAAACATTGCGAAACTTCTTCTCCATAGGTTAATATTGAGGAGTAAGAATCCAACAGAGCTATTATCAAGTAGCCAAAACTAAACTCATAACATATGCAATGTGATTTCCATTTGAAACTAACTAGACAAAACTGAATAGGAAAGTTTAAAATGCACGCAATTCGATTTTGACTGGATTTCAATTTTCGACGCACTATACATAGTAACCCAGGCCTTCCGGGATTGAATACCTGCCAGTGAATAGGCTGACACTCCAATTTAAACCAACCACCTACAGGGGGGACATATAGGGGATCGCACTTTCTCCTACCCTCTCTGACATCATAGACTTTCCGGTGTACAGACTGAACGTGACCCTATCCGGCCTAGGTACTGAATGGCATCATCGGGATTCGAACCCAGCATCCTCAGTGCGAAGACCAACGAGCTACCATTAGGCTACATCGGGCTCAATCAAGTCTGGATTCAAGTCGCATAAGTAGAAAGGCAACATTTCCAGTTTAAATGCAAACATTCCTCAAAAGTAATGGGAAAGGTATATGTATATAATATTATCCTTCTGAGCTACTATTAAGTAGCCATGACTAGACTAAACTCATGCCATATGCAATGTTACTTGCAACGTTTTGTGTAATAACTAGACAGCACTGGATCAGAGTTTATGATCCACGCCATTTGATTTTGACTGGATTCCAATTTTAAATGCACCAGACATAGTAACCAAGGCCTTCAGGAATTGAATCCCTGCCGGTGAATAGGTTGCCACCACAATTTAGACCGAGAAACCCCACGGGTCTCACACGTTCTCCCACATTCTCTGACATCATAGAACTTTTCAGTCTACATATTTAACGTGGCCTAGACACGAAAGTATTGAATGTCGGGATTCGAACTGGGGAACCTAGTCCGAGGCCCGACGCGCAACCATTAGACTGCCTCGGGCCCATTCTAGACTGGATTCGAGTCGCAAAAGTATAAAGATAATACAGGGTCATCGAAAAAGGTTGGACACATTTCAAAAGCCCATAATTCTAAAATAAATGGAGCAAACGCAATAATATTCTTTTCAAACAACTTGGCAAGCGTTCAAGATTTCTAAATGTAACTGGTGACGTTGCAACCGTGATGTTGAACGTTGCGCAAAAGCTATGCGAGGTGGAAGAGGTCTTCGTTCGGCTTTCCGTCAGTGCATTGGCGACCGTTCAGGAGAAAGCTCAAGCGGTGGTTTATTGCGATAAACACGACGGTAATTTCGCTGAACTGTTTTAACAGATTTGTACTCCGCTAACCACAACACACATTGAGCGTTCTCCTGAACTGTCGCCATTGCACTGACGGAAAGCCGAACGAAGAGCTCTTCCACCTCTCATAACTTCTGCGCAACGTTCAATGTCACGGTTGCGTACCAGTTACATTTAGAAATCTTGGACACTTGCCAAGTTGTTTGAAAATAATATTATTTCATTTGGTCAATTTACTTTAGTATTATGAACTTTAGAAATATGTCCAACCTGTTTCGATGACCCTGTATTTCCAGTTTAAATGCAAACATTTCTCAAAAGTATTGGGAAAAGTATACCTACATCATGTCCGGTTTCCCAGGAATATCAAGCATGAACTTGGCGATATTTTTCTAGACCAATATTAATTTTGTACTACCAATTAAGCCGTTCGTGATTCGTTGATAAAAGGGGCCAACATTCCTGCCTTGAAGAATTGCTAGAGAATTTTCTTTGCTCTTAAAGGAAATAACGAGAACATATTAAGAAGAAATTAATTTCATTTGACTTTTAAAAGCGAGAGAAATGACGGACTATTTTCTTTTAAAAAAAATTCTCCTTTAAATGTGTCGAAGCACAGAGAGGCGTTTCATTCAGCTAAAGAAGTATCGAAGGAGTTCTCAGATTTCTTAGGCGCAGACTTTTAATCATTTTTTTACATAAGAAACTGAATACTAATTTGACAAGAAATTGAAATTTATTCGCGGAATTATTTTTTTTTACTAAGAATTTGAAATTCTAAGCTCTTTGTTTCAAATATGAATGCTTATTTAAAACGTAAGGTTATTAAATGCCTTTCTTGATTCAGTATGTTTGATTTATTCAATTGGTATGGCGAATGAAATATTAGAAACTAAAATTAATTACAACGTGTTTCTGAAAGAATTCCATAAACCATCATCGTAATTGTTGAAAAGAGGATAAAAGCCCGTCGAAATGTTGGAAAAACTAACAGTAAGGTTTAAATTCTGCGCATTTATCTCATGAATGGGTAGTCAACTGCCGGTTCAAAAAAGAACACAATTCAGATTTCTCATGTGTTTTCTTTGTACCATATTTTTTGTGCAAAACTTCTCGTCTTTTACCAATATTCCCTATTCTATACTATTTGTTGTTTTGATTTTCATGTTGGGAGATCGCATTGCTGCATAAAGTGAACAATGACTAAAGGTCAGGTAAATACAGTGACACTTCCCTAAACGACCATATTTTGTCTAGAACTGATTAAAGAATCCGTAGATCCAATGTTATGGAAGAAACCTTTTTTCGACGGCCACACCTCAAAATCGGACTTTTTTTCGGAACCATGACTAGCCGCCATAGAGAAGTTTCACTGTATATATGCTACCTTTTTCTCATGTTTTTCCATGCGACTGATGGATGGTCATGACAAACGCGGATATTACGAGAATACATAGACTAAAAACCTATCAACATCTCGTATCTGGTCATTTTTCTCATGTAATGGCATACCTAGGTCATATTTTGATCGTTTATAATCGAGTATTTCAATTATTAGAACTAAGGAACAAATTAAAAACTAATTAAAATATTTTACGGCTTGTAGGTGGGATAAATATGATTGGCGTAACTTTGAAGCATCATTTTAACTTTCGAAATTTTTCATAAAACAGTTTATGCATGTGCAAGGGATGTATATCCAAACACAAAATAATTGAAATAACTTTTAATTCCGGGAAAAAAAGAATTAGCCAAATATGACTTCCTTAAAGCATTAAGAAAAAATCATGGGTTATACAAAAATAGCGATAAGTTGCCGTTTATTACAAACCTCGCCCACTCTCAAATTGAAAGGCCAGATCGATTGGGACGCATGCGTCATAAAGGTGAGGAGCACTATTAGCCTTATACTATATGTTACGGCCACAATCCGAAGCCTAGACAGTACGCGAAATGGCTGTCCACTTCTAGGATTGGCCGAGTCACTTGGACAAAGCCCGATGTATTCGAGAATTGACGTTCGGGCTTTGGTCGGCCGATTTTCAATGCACCCGATGATCAATGTCCAGTTTACGAATTGACCAAGAGAAAATGGCCAAAGCTAGAAGTTCTGCGGAGTTGGATCATGTAGTTACGGGAGCTGATCGTACCAGCTCTAACTCGTAATATTACCACTGTGAAAATTCCTTTAGATTAGTCAAAATAGAGAAAAACACTTCAAAATCAAAGAGAAAAGGACAAATTTTCTTGGGCAATTCTCCCACTGATCAATGATTGTCGCGCGCATCGCGACTGGGCCAGTCAAAGGCCGAAATAGTCATAAATTCTTGATTATTTAGGCAGGTGACTTGGCCAATGCTAAGAGTGGCCAGCCTTTTCGCAAATCATCCAGACTTCAGACATTCACCGTAATATATATATATATATATATATATATATATATATATATATATATATATATATATATATATATATATATATATATATATATATATCCCTAGATCTACATGGTAGATGCGTTCCAAGTCATATCCTGTCAATCGAAACCGTGTAAAACAAGACCCAGCATTCCTATTAAAAAGGAGATAGGTGCAAGCCGCAGTTATGTTTATAATAACAGTGTCAAAATGGAAAGAGTTTATGCCGAAGTGAAGACAAATCAATTTAAGTAGTGTGCAATGATAAATTATTTATTTACATGTATGTATTTCAAAGATGAACGCCTTATCTCTTGTACAACTGAACTAGGAATGACAGTATGGAAATAAAACAAAATCTACTTTAATGACGCCAATGCTAAACGCGCCGCAATGCACTTGCGACGTCTGTGCAGATAATTAATGAGTGCGTTCAATGTAAAACACTCAAATAATACATAGATTTATTTTAATATATAAAATTTAGAAACCGTGTAAACCCAGTACTATGTAAATCGAGGGACAGGTGTACATACATTCATACAGACAGACACAGGCAGACAGACTGAGAGAGAGATAGTTTCTTTAAAGAAATTGAAAAATATTACAATTTCTGATCCTAACTGACTTGTACTAGCGGACCAAGACCCAGAGGTCAGAGGTTTTCATTTAGTTCATTCAGCTAAACTTGAGATTACAACTAAATATAGCGAATAATGCAATTTAACCTCGTTAACAAGCATTGCTTGAAAACCAGCAGTGCCCATAAACATTTAAGTAAATGATTTACAAAGCGATCCAAATACGTGATCTAATTAATCTGTTTTAATCAACGTTTAGAATCGCTTTATCTGAATAAAATCTGGCGAAGGAATAGTTCCTTGTAAATTTGCAGGTTATTCAACATAGCTCTTCGACTCGGTACTTTAGGAAACTGTAGTTATAATAGTTAATGCAAAATCGATAATTTTATTCTCTCTGTACCCCGTATCTTGTCACACTCTCCTGCTAACATCTTATGAACCAGTAAATCGATATATACAGTTTGCATTAATTCGTTTAGATGTAATTTGGAGACACGAAATTGCAATAAACGGAAAACCCTTCAATTTAATAATTGGGTGGTAAACTGTCTGTGAGAGTGTCTTCTTCAGATTATGTGATTGCAATTGACTTTTGTTTATCACGAATTTTAAATATTCGTGATTTTAAATATTATATTTTAAATATTGTATCTGGCAGGGGGAAAATGGATTTATCAGAAAAATAATGCACCTACCCACACAAGCTGTATAACAAAACTCTGATTCCAAAAGGAAAATATTGATATGTGGCAATTGTCACCCAGAAGTCCTGATGTAAACCCTATAGAGAATCCTTTTTGAGATTTCGAGAGACGACTTTACAAAAATGGAAGGCATTTTTTCCCAGCTTCAGAACTCAGATCTACGATTGAAGATGAAGGGTCCAAAACCAGTCCCGAACTGTGCCAAAAATTAATAATGTCCATGAAAGATAGATTTAAGGACACCACCTTAAGGGAAAATATTTGCGGTCATTAAAAGCAATGGTGGGTGCACAACGTATTAAGTATTTATTTCTTAATTTCTTCATTTTTTTTTATTTTCCTGTCCTTAAAGGTTTACACAGGCGGAAATAGTTTTTTTTTTGTATAATTATTTTATTTTCGTAATAAAATTTTACAGATAAATTTTGTTGACTTTTTCTATTTTTTCAACTTTATGATAGACATTATAGTATACTTTTTTCATCTGATTTGAAAAGCTGAAAAAAAGTATATTATATGAATCGAAAGATTACGAAAAACATTAAATTTTTTACTGTCCTTAAAGATTTTACACACACTGTATTTAATGCTATTGAGCTTTAAGTTTTAAATATATGATCCTTTGGTGAAATTTTTCGAGTTTTGTGTAGTGCCAACTAAATATTTTTATCATTTGGATCAGAGCAGTTTTCACACTCAGCGTTTCAATTGCTGCTTGCTCATTTTTGTAAGCTAATTTTTAGTTTCATATCTAAATACTTCATGTAGGTAAAAATGAATTAAAGAAGAAATCAGGTCATGTTGTTAATCAATGCTGATCATTTAGTATGAAAGTTGCACATCTAAATACTCTAGAAAGGCGTCTATTGTCAAATTTTAGGGATATGACGATTTCAAAAACATACAAATTATCGTCTTTTATCAGAGGTATGGAAATAAAATAAATACGTACTTCATTTAGAACTAAAAGTTCTATTCAGCGACAGATTTTTCGGGGGGGGGGGGGTAATTTATCACGTCAAATAACATCGTTGTTCAGAGAATGTTCTTTAAATTTTAATTAATGGAATAAATTTGTGAAAAGGGAAGTGCTTGGTTTTTAACTAATGATCTAACCTCTGTCTATACTAATAAATCAAACAAAGAGTTGTAATTATTTTTAATATGTAACGCCGGCGTCTGAGATCACGATAGAATAGAACCTATTCAATCATAAAACAGGAAGTTCGATAACCCTCGAGAGTACTACTGCCTCAGCCGAAGGGAAGTAATTTGAAAAGCATTCTGCAGGGAGGAATGGAACACTTTTCAGAATATTAAACATATCGGTAGTTAACAAACTCGTTTCCTTCTGAGATGGGCGAGTTTAAAGGGCCTTTTAAAACTTTCATTCAGTGGTTATCAACTTATTTCATGCTCGAATTACTTCCAGCAGTTTGTTTCAATTCTGTTTTATGGCAGCATAGCAGAAATCTTTTAAAGGGTGGAAACTATTACTCGCATCTTTTATGGGGTCGTTTTGAGTAGTTGTAATATGCACGTTGAACGTGTCTGCGTTTTATTTATTCATAAATGTACACTGTCACAAATTACAAACCCTTTAAAAAATTAATTTACAAAGATCAACTTCTCATTAACTGTAACTGAATCCTTTCGAGAAAATAAAACTGAACTCATCTTGATGAACTCATCTTTGGTCCTTAACTTCATCCTTACGGGGTGGGATAGCAGGTATTCCAAGAATACGGAACCAAGAATGAATATATATATATACACTCATGGACAAAAAAATCAGCGCACCAAGAAATAATTGCGGGATCGTAACGAAACTTGCAATGAAGGTACATGTCGGGGAGATATGCAAATGATTAGAAATGCAGCGTGATTGCGCATTACGTATAGTCGGTAGAGGGCGTTGAACATCGTACTCTGTGGAGTATAAAACAGGTAACCAAAACTTGTTTGAGTGTGCTGAATCATTTACAAAGGAAGAGCTGAGATAGACATGACATTACGCCGTGTTCGAAGACAATATAAGCAGTTGTCGCAGTTTGAGAGGGGGAGAATCGTCGGGATGATGGAAGCTGGGTGGTCAGCTAGGCGAGTAGCTCGTCAATTAGGCCGCTCTGATTGTGTTGTGAGGAGGTGTTGGGACCAGTGGACCCGAAAGATGTCATGTACACGAAGACTAGGCTCAGGACGCCCTCGACAGACCAGTCGTCGAGAAGACCGCCACATCGTAAGAAATGCACGCGTACAGCCAACTGCTTCATCGGCCGCCATCCAGGCACAGGTAGCACCTTCACTAGAGGACTCTGTGTCTTCTCGAACCATACGAAGGCGCCTAGCTGAAGGACAGTTGGTATCGCGGCGCCCATTACGTGTGCTGCCCTTGACGCCCACCCATTGACGCCTCCGTTTGGAGTTTTGCCGCGCACGAGGAAACTGGACTGCAGCGGAATGGAACCAGGTCGTCTTTAGCGACGAAGCCAGATTCAATCTCGGCAGTGATGACAATCGTGTTCGTGTGTGGAGAGCCCGTGGTGAACGCTTCAATCCTGCTTTTGCTGTACAGCGACACATCGCTCCCACAGCTGGTGTGATGGTATGGGGTGCCATTGCCTACAATATACGGTCACCCCTAGTATTGTTCCGTGGCACCATGACAGCCCAGCGGTATGTTCATGAAATCCTGCAACCACATGTGTTGCCACTCATGCAACGGCTCCCAGGAGCCATTTTTCAACAAGACAATGCTCGGCCTCATACGGCAAGGGTGTCACAAGACTGTCTCCGCACTGTTACTACCCTTCCTTGGCCTACCCGATCCCCAGATTTGTCTCCAATCGAGCATATCTGGGATCATTTGGGACGACGAGTTGGGCATCCCACGAGTTTGAACGAACTAGAGGCAAGGTTACAGCAAATATGGAACGAAATGTCTCAAGACATCATAAAGAACTTGTATGACTCAATGCCCGATCGTATCGCATTGTGCATTCGCGCTATAGGGGGTCCAACGGAGTATTAACTCCTCCGTTCTTTTGCCTTTTTCTGTGAAATAAATTATCCTTTTTCTTTGATTTTCTTATCATTTACTTATATCAAAGTAGTCATTACGTATGTAAAATTTCGTTTCATTTTGACGACTCCTTCTTGGTGCGCTAATTTTTTTGTTCATGAGTGTATATATATATATATATATATATATATATATATATATACATATATATATATATATATATATATACAATATCGGGTGCGTCATAAATTCGTGCAAAGTTAAAAAATTCTTAATAATAGAAATAGAGCTCGGAAAAATTTTCTGTTTGCGCGAATAGAATCAGAGGGACATTGAATTTTTTCTTCCATGTAAAAAAAAAGTTTACAAAACCAACCGAAAGAGGGCGTTTTTGCGTGACCACGTTAAGCCTGCATTGCAGGAAAGACATACGTTACTTGTTGTCACTTTCATGCAGGAGGCTGCCCGCCCCACATTTTAAGTGATATCAAGACATTCCTGTTGGAATCTTTCACTAAAGACCTAGTTCTATAAGTCGCGGTTCTATAGTTCTATAAGTACGGTTCATTGTCCCTCACGATCACCAGACTTGACACCGAGAAATTTTTAGTTGTGGGGATACTTAAAGTCTCATGTGTACCGAGGTTCCCCAACTACTTTGGTGGAACTGAAATTTGTCATTCGACAGACAGTCGCTGCCATCGATGCTAAAATCCGCTGTAATGGGCTTAGTGACGCGCCTCACTTGTCTATAATCTTGTGCTGGTAGTAATTTTGAACATCTGTTACTTTAAAATAAATGCACAGTCTCATGTTAATGTGATCTGTTTCATTTTCTGTTTGCGTTTCCCTGATTTGCATAAAACATCTCAGTATGACGGGTGAGCGTCCTCTTTCGGTTACTTTTGGAAACTTTTTTTTTTACATTGACAAAAATACAATGACCCTCTGATCTTATTGGCACAAACAGAAAATATTTCCGAGCATTACTTCTTTCATTATGAAATTTTGAAATTTGCATGATTTTATGACGCACCCGGTATATATATATATATATATATATATATATATATATATATATATATATATATATATATATATATATATATATATATATATATATATATATATATATTAATATATATAGTATACATAGGTATATATATATATACACACACACACTTATATACATATATATATATATATATATATATATATGTATACACACACACACATATATATATATATGCATATATATATATATATATATATATATATATATATATATATATATATATATATATATATATACATATGTGTATATATATACTTATACACATACACATATATATATATATATATATGTATATATACACACACATACATACATACATACATACATATATATATATATATATATATATATATATATATATATATATATATATATATATATATATATATATATATATATATATATATAGATAGATAGATAGATAGATAGATAGCGCCCCCTGAACGGCCGTTTTTACAAAGGGGGTATGAAATTTCCCGTTCTAAGTAGGGAATTGGAAAAATGGGCCCATAAGCTAAAGGTTAAGTGAAAATGTACTTGTCTAGCGTCTTCATCTGTTATGTCTTTCTGATGAGACCCTACCAAGGGCCGAACCTATATCCCTACTCGCTCGGAATATATAATTTTGTCTTTTGAAAAGTTTATATGATAAACAGATACTGACTATTGGGCGATAATGTCGCGTTCCATTTTTAAGCGTCACCAATTTCTTCAAATGTTTGCAATTGAAGGGTCTTTTAAAATTACTTAACAGTGGTTTTAAGAAATTGAAACCTTTAAAAGTACAAAGATGTTTAGAGTTTTAGCAGGTCGCGTGTTACGAATCTGAAACATAGAGCTTTTTATATACCCCAGTGTTGTGAGAGGTGTGGCTCCACATGCTTCGAACTAATGTCCATCATCAGGCCGAAGAACATTAGGTGTGATTATCAACATTAACAGTTCACAAACGCTCATAATTATAAGGGTAGCCCAAATGAGAGTCAGACTATTGTTTTAGATGCATTGGTTAAATACCCAAGTGTTTGCGTTTGCGCCAGTAGAAGACATGCTAAGAAACAAAGCTGCTATCGCCGTAAAGGGTCAGTGTGCTGTTTGAAAGTGCTTAAGCATGGTGACACTAAAGCTTCTATCCGTATCAGCGGAATTTGCCGTCGAGGTCTGTGTTTAAAAGGTAATGGTCGTCCGCAGAATACTCGAAGTATCGTTATCCAAGCTGAACATTTTAAAGAAAGGTATACTCAAGAAAATAGAACACGTAATTTAACATAACATATATTAACAAAACACATAAATATTAACAAATAGTATTTCAAAGGATATAAGCGGGGCTAAGCCTAGCTGCTATATTATAATCATCCTTTCAAAGACTAAACCATTTTCGTAGAGACTGTTCCTTTTCGCGCCATCTTGGCGACAACCCAACAACTTGCCACCACATTTGGCAAAATTCACGTTGTATAATTTTAGTTTTAGTATTTTTATGGTTATAAGTCTTACAGTGACTACGTACGTTCGTGACACGGATTCGTCCAAACAGGCCCGGCGAGTGTTTGTTCAATGTTTAAAAGTAGAAGGTATTAGTGTAATCGAAATTTATCGTCCTAAGAGGGGTGTGTTTAGGCAGGAGAGTCTGTCAAAGTGCACAGTATTCAGATGGTTTAAGGAATTTTGTAATGGACGAGTAAAACCTCTAGCCCACTTGACCATCACCATGGAATCGACTGCCATAGCCAGGATCTGCAGCGGCGCTTTCACTGGGAGGTCCTCGGTCACCGCCCTCTATATATTCCTGAGTTTTCCTGCAACCACCCTATCTTCGGCCCACTAAAAAAGGCGTCCAAGGGCCACCGGTTTGCTAACCATGCAGATGTCCTGGACCTCGTTCAAAAGTGGTTCCGCAGTAAACCACTGGAGTTCTTCACACATTGCATCCGAATAAGCACTTGGATACAAACTTAAACCAACAAGACGACTCTGTGTAGCGAATATGTAGCTCATATCTCACTGTATGTTAACATATTCCGACCAAAAAACCATTATAGAAAACAACCAAGTATCGATTTCATTTGGGTAACCGTTATAATATCACTCCCAATGTTCCAGTGCCCTGGCGATGATTTAATTATTAGTTTGAAAATTGTCCCCATTCCTCTAATTAAATCGCGAAATTTTTTTTCAAAAATTGTACGTGATAGAGAAAGACATTTTTGACCCTGACGCTTTACTCATTTTAAAAATGCCGTTCATAAAGTAGCCAGGAAGAGTTAGTGGTCAATAATAAACGACGAATGACTCAGGACAAGTGCCGCATTAAGAAAATAAATATCGACCGCCGAAAGTAGTTATTTGCGTTTAAAACACAGTATAACCCCTTTCCCCGACGAATCACACAAATCTAAAAAGTATTATTTCCTTTTCTTTTAAATAATGAAAACAATACTCGAGTGAAAAAGAAATCGATAGACATTGGAAGTAGTTTTTCCCGTAGGTTAAAAATCAGCTGAGCATATTCAGTAAGGCTCCGGACTTAAGATTTAGTATTCACAAATCTTTTTATAGATTTGACATCTTCATTAACTTATACGGAAGTTTTAAATACGTATATGCCACTAAAATTTACGAATTTAACTCTTCCATAAATCTCTTCAATTACCGACGCCTACTTCATTCTTTTTAAACATCTTTTTGCTAGAGATCAAATTGTGTATATCTGTACTTCACCTACCAATAAATATTTGAATTCCCATGCAAATGACGATATTTGTGGTACTGATAGACGTCACGTCCCCCCAACCTCGCACCGTTAAATATCGTTAAATATCGTGTAGAAAACAACATTGGCATAAGTCGCATGCAAGATGCCACGAAGTGCAGACTTATCTGATTTCGAGAAAGGTGTAATCGCCGGGTATCACAGAAATGGCCGATCCTTAAGGGACATATCTAGCGAGCTGAATTACACAAAAGGGACAGTGGCCTATGGGATTGTACGAATGTTCCCATAGTCGGCAGACCCACGAAACTGGGAGATAGAGACCGGCGGGTGCTGTCCAGAGAAATTCGGAAGAATCGCATCCAACCGATGGCCCACAAAATTCAGGAGTTTCAACAGGCCTACGGGAGTGTTGTTTCGATGAATACCATCCGTAAGGAAGCACACATCATTGGTTTTCAGAGTCGTGCTGCGGCCTATAAGCCTTTGATCCCGAAGTCTAACCGAAATGCTCGGTTAATGTGGTTCAAAGCACGTCTAAAGTGGACCGTAGATCAATGGAAACGAGTTCTCTGGAGCGACGAATCAAGGTTCACCTTCTACCATTCGAAAAGTCAGGGTCTGGGTCTGGTGTCTGCCTGGAGAACGCCTCCTGCCAGCACTGTGGAAATATGGTCTGAAGGTGTTTCTCCTGGTATGGACTGAGACCCTTGATCTCAATTTATGGTAAGCTCAACGCCGACGCCTACTGCACTATTTTGGATGACAGAGTGATTTCTACGTTGTGGCAGTTTTACAGGTTGGACCCATGTTACGTCCTGGTTTGCAACGCCAGCTGTCATGTTGCGAGGTCCACCATGGATGGGTTTGGTGACAATGGGGTTAACTGAATGGAATGGTCTGCCCAGAGATCACACCTGAACCCTATCGAGAACCACTGGGACGAGTTGGATCGCCGAATTAAGGGGTGCAACAACCGTCGAAAATCGGTGAAGGAACTTACATGTCTTTCCAAGCCCAGTGGAAGAAAATACCACTAGCCGTCATGCAAGGACTTGTGGTAAGCATGCCCTGGAGGGTTGAGGCTTTAATTGCCTCTCGTGGAGGCTCTATCAACTATTGAATATGAATAAATTTTGTTTTTATTTTCTATTACAGGTGTTCAAATACTTACTGGTAGATAGTGTATATTTAGTTCCTTTAAACAATGCTAAAGGGGTATCAGGGGTAAGAAGATAGAGTATAAATACGTATATCACATATATAAATACTTATAAATACTTATGTGTCACTAGAAGTGATGAACTAAGCTCTTATATAATTCTCTTCAATTATCGACCCTTATTTTGGTTTTTATATGTTTTTTGTTTGAAAATATAATTATTGTATTTACATATTCAGTTTAATTTTAAAAATGCTATAGGGGCATCAGTGGTAAGAAGACAATGTATAAATAAGTATTTGGCATATATAAATACGTATATGCCACTGAAAGTTACGAATTAAACTCTAACACAAATCTCTTCAATTCTCAAAGCTCACTTTACTTTTTAACACTTTTTTTTGTTCTAAAACATACTATTTGTGTTTGAATATCTAGTTCCCTTAGAAAAATGTTGTAGATTTATCAGTGGTAAAAAGACAGCGTATAAATACATGTATGGAGCATAAGTATAAATACGCATATACCTCTAAAAGTTAAGAACGCAACTCTTTCACAGTTCACTTCAATTATTTATCAAAACTTGATATATATATTTTTTTAACATCTTTTTAGTTTGAAAATATACTGAGTGTTTTTAAATATTTAGTTCCCTTTAAAAGATGTTATAGGGGTATCAGTTTTAAGAATACATCGTATAAATACGTAATGCCACTTAAATTATCATTTTTTTAAACATATTTTGCTTGAAAATATGCTAGCTGTATATAAATATTTAGTTCCATTTATAAAATATAATAGGGATATCAGTGCAAAGAAGACAAAAAAAATGTAATGAAAATTGATTAAAATATTTTAAGCAGTAGACTTTATATCCGTATTTAAAAATATATGCAATTTTAAGCAGTAATGAATAACTGAAGTGTAAAATATTTGGAAATCTAAATATTTAGTTCCTATTGAATATATTTTAATACTACATTTGAATAAATATTTACGTATAGGGATTTAAATGAAACTCTTATATAACGGAATAAAACGTCCAAGTGTTTGTTGAAAGAAAACTCGTGGCTGTTCAACAAACTGTTAACTATTTTCCGAACTTGAAAAAGCGAATCAATAGATAGAATTAGTAAATTTATTTTCGTGAAACTAGTACATAAGCATATTTCATTCTACGACTTGAATCTACCGAATACTTCCAAGGACCGAAAATATTGAGATGTATTCTTGAAGTAATTATCCATTTCTACTAACTCAATGTTTGAAAGGATAGCATTTAATCCAATAGATAAATTTCAGATATTATATATATATACAAAACGACAGTGGCCTATGTGATTGTCCGAATGTTCCCATAGTATATATATATATATATATATATATATATATATATATATATATATATATATATATTTATTTATTTATTTATTTATTTTGAAACCCCGATTTAACGTAACCCGTATTTAACAATTTCCCGTATATAACGTCATTTTTCATTAGTCCTAATTTATTTCTTATATTTGTAATGTTAAAAAATCTCAGATTTAACATTATCATTTCAAAATACAGTGGAACCTCGCATAACGAGCATAATTCGTTCTAGAGTCTTACTCGTAATGCGAAACACTCGTTAAGCGAAACAATTTTTCCCATATAAATTAATGTAAAATACGATAATGCGTTAAATGCCAAAAAAATGCTCAAAATTTTTAGGCGTAGCGTTTATTATTTAAAGAAAATTACTTATACATAAATTCTTAAGGAGCAAAATAATACATATGCAGTGTATTATTTACGAATTTATGACACATCTAATTTTTTTACTAGGAAGCTATCTAGAGACATTTGTTTTTCTCGGCCCTTCAAAATTTGCTGAAAATGTGTCGCCGCATTGTCATTGAATAAATTTATAGCGCGCATAGCCTCCGTCTTATCAGGGTGATACATTGTAACTGACGATGCAACAGTTTCCCATGCTTTTATTGTGCCAGGAGATTGTTTCTTTGCTGTTTCTTCGTCCTTCTCCACTGACAAACTCTCCTCTACAACTGCTTGCTGTGAAAGACACTGCAATTCTATTAACTGTTCGATAGTCAGCTTTTGGTTGTGCTCTTCCACAAGCTCCTCAATATCATTGTTATCCTCCAGTTCCATGATATTTGCTTCTCGAACCACCCATGACTACCCTTAAATACTTATTTTTCGGCCGTTGATGATCCCGGTGACGTGAAGATCCGGGTGACGTGAAGAGGAGACTTCCTTCCACGTCACTCGTTATGGGAAATGTTGCTCTTTAAGCGAGCCATTTTTTACGATTTATTTTGCTCGTTATGTGAAATACTCGATATGCGAGGTGATCGTTAAGCGAGGTTCCACTGTATATATATATATATATATATATATATATATATATATATATATATATATATATATATATATATATATATATATATATATATATATATTTATATATATATATATATTTATATATATATATATATATATATATATATATATATATATATATATATATATATATATATATATATACACTGCTCAAAAAAATTATGGGAACAAGCAAAGAAGTTAAGAAAACCATGCGAGACAGCCACGTATTGGCATAAAATGGATAGTACACGCGTATCAATGCGCAATACAGAAAAAAAGAGGTAAAAAAATTTGTAATTTAGCTTTTATTCTTTGAAAATATGTAAAAAACATGAAAAGATGATTTAGGGCAACAATTCAGTTACATGTAAACGATAAAAAAAAGTATTGTTTAGAAATGATGCAAGATTTTTAATATGGCGTGTGGTCTCCTGGAACAGCTAAGACTGCTGCACACCTGTTTCCCATGGATGCGATGATGCTATCGATAAGACTTTGGGGAATACTGTTCCACTCCTCAAGAAGTGCAATCTCCAAGTCTCGGAGAGTAAATGGAGGCCTTAGTCTCGCAGCAATGCGTCATCCGAGCATGTCCCAAACATGTTCGATTGGATTCAGGTCAAGAGAACACGCTAGCCATTCCATACGCTGTATTGTTTCATCTTCAAGCATGTTCTCCACAAGACGAGCTGTATGCGGTTTGGCATTATTATTCTGAAAAACAAAGGAATCTCCAATGGCTGCAGTGTAAGGTATGACATGAGGTCTCAGTATCTCGTCTGCATACCTTCGGGCCATCAAAGTACCATTCCGAATGATATGCAGGTCCGTACGTCCACCTATGCTGATTCCACCCCATACCATAAAACCAGCTCGTCTGTATTGTGACCTTTCACGAACGAATGTGGGGTTATTTAGAGTGCCCCTTTCCCTCCATAGCAAAACACGTCGGGTGTCACACTCCCGACTCAATCGGGACTCGTCTGTAAACAGCACTTGGCTCCAATCATGTTGATTCCAATCTCAATCTTCAGCAGCTCATCTTCTTCGGGCCGCACGGTGGCGTGAGGTCAACGGAGTGCAGACCATTGGCCTACGTGCATAGAGACCTCCCTGATGAAGCCTATTACGTACTGTTTGGCTGGACACCCTTCATCCTGTTGCCAAGTGCAACTGTCTTTGCAATTGAGTAGCATTGTCTGTTCTGTTTCGACGAGCTGTTAACAGTATATACCGGTCATCAGTTGCTATAGTGGCGCGTGGCCGACCTTGCCCTGGTCGACGTCTAACATTTCCAGTTTCTTGGAATCGATTCCACAGCCTTGCAACGACACTTCTGGCGACTCCAACAGCGTCCGCGACACAACGTTGTGTTTGCCCGGATTGAAGTCTGCCTATAAAACGCCATGGATTCCGGTAAATCACGTTGTTGAGACATTTTCAAGTCACCTTTTCTCAAAAAGAATAACTGAGCAATCGAATTTCACAGTTAAGGCAGTGAAACAGACGTTTCTGCAACATCCCGATTTCCGCCCTTATGTTCTTTTTCTGGTTTTTGACGTCATGAACTTTGATTTGCATATGAAGTTTTCTTCTGTTTCCTGCTAGGCTTTAAATTATGGATGATTTATTTTATGTTACTTATCGGTGTAAGTATTTGCGTAATTTCGTTAAAACCATGTGCTCCCCTAATTGTTTTGAGCAGTGTATATATAAAAGTGACAGTGGCCTATGTGATAATACGAATGTTCCCATAGCAGTATATATATATATATATATATATATATATATATATATATATATATATATATATATATATATATATATATATATATATATATATATATATATATATATATTTTAAAACCCCGATTTAACATAACCCGTATTTAAAGATTTCCCGCATATATAGTCATTTTTCATTAGTCCCACTTTATTTCTTATACTTGTAATGTTAAAAAATCTCAGATTTAACGTTATCATTTTTAAATAATTCCCGGATTTAAAGTTTTTTCAGAGGAATAAACTCAATGAAATTTTCCTGAAGTAGTCAAAAATTGTGATGAAAAAAATATATATCTTATCAAAATGTGAAATACTCGGAAACTCTCCTCTCTTTGTCCTTTTTTACCAAAGTTCAGGTAAGTTCGTGCAACAAGCATTCCCATAAATGGTCCCGATTTGAAATAAAAATTTCTTCAAAACTGGGAATTTTAGGATTCACAGCTTTGAATGGTTGGATAGACAGCCTTAGAAAAAGGCACAAGTAATCCTACAAATCTATTTGTGGCAAATCTGCTGGGGTCGATCTTCGCAAATTGGACAGTCAAACGCGCTTACAGAAACGTAAGATTATTTCGTTTATTGATCAATGTACAACCCATGTTGTACATTTAAAATTACAAAATGTGCGAATGGAATTCTCTCCTGCCAATTGTACAAGTAAAGTTCAACCTTGTGATTTGGGTGGGGATCATACGATCGTTCAATGTAAATTATAGAAATCAAGATTTTAAAAAAATCTCTTCTTAATATAGAATTTAGAGGTAGGAAAAAATCGATAAACATTCTAGAATCTCTTCATATGAATTCTTCAGCTTGGGAAAATATATCAAGTCCTATTGCAAAAACTGGATAGTTGCGTTAATCATGAAGATGGGGAACATGGACTTCCTTCTGCGACAGAAGCATTTCAAGCTTTGAAAACAGTGGAATCATTCTTTTCAAGTAGTGAAGGCCAAGAAAAAATCTTACATATCTCCTTTTCAGAATGCGATTTGTGCCATAAACAGGACTCAAAGTAAAAAAGGCGATTTATTTAAAGCATAATTTAGAAAACCGATGTCTAAACCATTTGAAAATGAAGAAATAAAAGGTATGTTACCTAAATTAGTCAAATTTTATGCTAAGTGTTTGGGTTTTTGTCTTACCTCGATTTAACGCTTTCCCGCATAAAACGCCATTTCCTTATGTTCCATTGAATAACGTTAAATCGGAGTTTCACTACATATATATATATATATATATATATACAAACACTCTGTCACAAAAAATATGTGCAACCAGAAAACAAACGAGCTACTATCACGAAACGTAACATCTATGTAGTGTATGAGGAGATAAGCAAATGTTTACAAATTCAGAACAGACCATTTTATTAAGAAGATATTGCATGACAAAGTTTACAAATCAGTAAGTACTAAATATACCACTGGCAGCTATACAAGCCCAAACAAGGCGTGGCATCGAATCAGTGAGGTCACCTATGACCTCCTGCGGAAGATCATGCCATAATCTTTGCAACTGGGCAGTTAATTCCCCAGTATTCCGGGACGGCTGCAGTTGCATTCCAAGAACGCCCTAGACGTGCTCTATTGGCGAGAGGTCTGGTGACCTGGCAGGCCATGGGAGTATGTTATATCCTTGAAGACATTTTTGGGAGAGTCGCGCAGTATGTGGACGAGTGTTGTCTTGCTGATAAATGGTATCTGGGTGACTTGATAGCATAGGCAGTACAACTGGCGTTAAAATCTCGTCCACGTAAGTACGTGTTGTCAAAGTGCGTTGAAGGACGACTAGAGGTGATCGTGTGTCCCAACAAATCGCTCCCCACACTGTCACACTTTGTGCAATCGCCGTATGCCTCTCGACAACAAATGCCGGATCGGACCGGTGGTCTGGCCGCCTCCACACACATATGCGCTGGTCATCAGCATTGAGACTGAATCGGGATTCTTCTCTGAAGATTACACGCCTCCAGTCGGTCCCTCTCCAGCTTGCCCGAGTTCGGCAAAAAACCAATCGACACTGCCTATGATGTGGGGTCAGTGGTAGGCGTCTTAATGGACGTCGGATCCTTATACCTTGCGTTGGCCAGCCGTCTCCGAAAGGTTTCCCTTGATAACACCGGATGTATGGAAGGTGGTAAATGGCGTCAAACAGATTCTAGCGACATTGTTGGTGCGGACGTGGCCGCTCTTATGATTGATCGAGGATCACGCACATTTGTGTTCCTGGGTCGCCCTGACCCTCCGCGACGGTAGACTGTCCCTTCCGCGATCCATTGTTTCCAACACCGAGTAACTACCGTATCGCTCCAATCGATGTGGCGGCCGATACTCCTGTTCGACCGACCTGCTTTTCTGAGGCCTACTATACGCCCTCTCTGAAAGTCCGAGAATTGTTCGTAGAGTCGCCGGTTACATCTCAGAGGCATTTCTAGTCACAATACCGTCCATCCAAGTCGACAGATTTGTTTGAATAACCCTATGGCACGAGCAATCATGCTTTTAAACTCTCCCAGCTGAGCTTACCCTTATCTCATCAGCGTCAAAATTTTAATCATTTGCATATCTGTTACCAGACTACATTCCTGCCAAGTTTCGGGATAGTAGCTCGATTTCTTCTGGGTGCATATATTTTTTTGTGGCAGGGAATATATATGAGTGTGTATATATATATATGAGTGCTCGATTTCTAGAAATAGAGGTGCCGGAACTGTAATTTTCCGGGGTGTGTGTGTGGGGTATTCCAAATTAAATTATATGTATATATATATATGTGTGTGTGTGTGTGTGTGTGTGTGTGAAAACATTAATTGAGAAAATTACTGGGGGCTTTAGAATAACAAAACTTAACATTAAAATCATTGTCAAAATGAGTTGAAAAAAAGGGTTTTTTCAACGCGTGGAATTGGGAAGAAACCATGATTCGCGAAAGCAAATTGAAGTTCCATCGAGGGAATCTATTTTAAATGTATTTAATTTAGCGCGTATGTATTTAAAATCTATTTAATTTAGCTCGAAGATATAATGCTGACATAAACAAAAGACGATTCTGGAAGTTTCCACGCGGTGTTTCGAGCATGCGCGTTAGGGGGAGGGGAGGAAGCTCTAAGGAAAATATTGAAGTAGTGGCAGATTGAGCTGGAGAGACGTTGCTAACGGCGCGCTGCTCGGCGCCGCGGAGTTTTTGAAAATGTCGATGTTAGAATAAAAACTTTGAGCGTGGTTCTCTCAAGAAATAAATAAATAAATTGACTTTGATTATGGACTGTTTATTTGAGCAAAGTGCCTTCCACTCGCCAACCTTGTCACGGAAAAGTTGACTGCAGGTATATTTATTATAACGGGTGTTAATCCAGCGCCCGTCAGTTACACACACACACACACACACACACACACACACATATATATATATATATATATATATATATATATATATATATATATATATAATAGGCCAGGCCCGTTTACTATCGACACAATAATTATGTGATTGAGTAAATGTTTTTAACTATCGTGATTTTCTTTCGAAAGACAGGTAAAGGAAAGCCGTTCCAGTGCGCCTCAAATCGAACCCTGTATATATATATATATATATATATATATATATATATTGTGTGTATATACAACGTGTCCCAAAAGCAATGTTGGGGTTTCAAATGGCTATAGTTATCAAACAAGAGTCATAAGTAAAACGAAAGAGAAACGCTCCAAGGCATATGTGTGCGAAAGATTAAGTGCAGTCTCCAACAGACTCCCTGACTAGCGTCGGAAAATTCTGTTTTTCAGTTAGACGGAGCTCCTCCACATCTTGCTACAATCGTGTGGGAATTTCTTAAAGAATCATTTCCTCGGCGATGTGTCGGACGAGAAGGGTGGATTGTCAGGCCTCAACGATTGCCGAACCTTACCCCCACGGATTTCTATTTTCGGGGTTATGTAAAACCACCAGTATATTCCTTTCATGTCCGAAATCTGGACCATTTAAAAGAAAGGATCATGTTTCGACTATTACGCCGTATGTTTTCTGCCGTGTATGGAAAGAGAATGAATATCTTCTCGACGCATGCAGAACAACTAAGGGAGCACACATCGAAGTCTGCTGAACAGATATGAAACTTGGTGATTTTCTCTTCCATTTACGTATATTTCGTCTCTCTACAATAGTTTGTTTCGAACCTATAACCATTCTAAATCCGACTATTATTTTTGGGAAACACTGTATATACATACATATATATATATATATATATATATATATATATATATATATATATATATATATATATATATATATATATATATATATATATATATATATATATATATATATATATATATATATATATATATATATATATATATATATATATATATATATATATATATATATATATATATATATATATATATATATATATATATATATATATATATATATATATATATATATATATAGTGGTATCTCCATTGATCGTTCTACGAATCATCGTCTTTCGTATATGTCGTTTATTTCACCCACTCCCGATGATCATGCTGCTTTTTTATGTTCCCACATCTATCGTTCAGTTCAATCGGTCCCTTGAAAAACGTTAGATGGAGATTCCACTATAAATAAATAAATAAATAAATAAATATATGTATATGTGTGTGTATATGTATATGTGTGTGTATGTATATGTATATGTGTGTATGTATGTGTGTGTGTATGTATATGTATATGTGTGTATGTATGTGTGTGTGTATGTATATGTATATGTGTGTATGTGTATATATGTATATGTATATATATATATATATATATATATATATATATATGTGTGTGTGTGTGTGTGTATATATGTATATGTGTGTGTATATTTATATGTATATATGTGTGTGTATATTTATATGTATATGTGTGTATGTACAAGGTGTACCAAAACGACCGCATAAACTCTGCACAGCTAGATTCCTCGTTGGGAGTACATAACAACTGCCCAAAGAAGCGTTCCTGTACGATCCATAGTTTACGAGAAAAATACGAAAAACAAAGTATGACGTCACTGTCAGTGCAAGAAAAAACACTTTATTGAACATATCAACAGCATGCACAATTTAAAGCAGATGTTCAAAGTGTCCGCCGTGCATGTCGAGGCAGACTTGAGCACCCCGTGGAATGGCTGTCATCACACGTTGCAGCATCGCGGGGTCCACCGAAGTACAAGCAGCATGCAGGCGAGCAACTGCATTTATGTTGTCCATTTGTGTTGTCACTACGTCTCGATACACCAGTTCCTTGAGATGGCCCCATAGGAAAAAATCCAACGGTGTAAGATCTGGCGAACGTGGTGGCCATAGAACCGGACCCCCACGTCCGATCCAGCGGCCGGGGTATTCCATATCCAGCCAACCACGTACAGGAGCACAGAAATGCTCCGGAGCCCCATTATGCTGGAACCAAAGTCCCTGTATTGCCGCTAATGGTATGTCATCGAGGAACTCGGTTAAGACCTCATTGAGAAACACCAAGTACGACTGTCCCGAGAGGCGTTCAGGCAACAGATATGGTCCAAAAAAGCGATTCCCGAACGTTTTAAACATTATCGTCTGGAAAGATATGTAAATATTGTTGTTGATATGTCCAATAAAGTGTTTTTTTCTTGCACCGGCAGTGACGTCATACTTTGTTTTTCGTTTTTTTCTCGTAAACTATGGATCGTACAGGAACGCTTCTTTGCGCAGTTTTTATGTACTCCCAATGAGGAATCTAGCTGTCCAGAGTTTATGCGGTTGTTTTGGGACATCCTGTATATGTATGTGTGTATGTATATATATATATATATATATATATATATATATATATGTATATATGTATATATGTATGTATATATGTATATATGTATATATGTGTGTATGAATGTATATGTGTGTGTATATATGTATATACGTGTGTGTATAATATGTACACTGGTGAAATAAATTAAGAGAATTTGGATATTTTATCGAATTTCATGAAAAGAACTGAACTGAATGTAAAACCACTGCTTCTAGACAAAAAATGCAAATCTTGTACGTCGAATATGTAAGCGTACACGTGTGTGTAGGCGGAGCCAGCAGATAATCCGGCTTTATAATAGCGGGTAAGTGAAGACACATTTCGTACGCTAGCACACCTCGGCGAATTCCTTGGTGTTATTTTGCAGCAATCGGTTAATTTCATATTGTAACAGTAAAAATGAGTAACCACCAACGTTTAGATGATGGAATGAGGTGGCGAATTGTGGGGAGGCTAGAAGAAGGCCAATCTCAAGTCCAAATTTGTAGAGAGTTCAATTTAACGCCCAGTGTCGTGTGTACCTTATGGAAACAGTTCCAGGATACCGGATCCATCGAGAAAAAGCCTGGGCAAGGTCGTCCAAGAGCCACGACGGCCAGAGAACCACATGAACCCGTGTATCAAGGGTGACTGTTTCCAAAAGACTTCATGAGAGAGGGTTGTTTGGAAGAAGACCTGCTGTTTGCGTCCCGCTCACTTCTACGAACAGGAGAATCACGGTGCAGAGAGCATAGATTGGAGTATGGATGAATGGGCGACCGTTCTCTTCACTGATGAGTTCCGGTTCAGCCTAAACATCGATTCTCGCCGTACGTTCATGTGGAGAGAACCAGGGACCCGCTACCTACACTCCAATGTCCGCGAAATCTACCATTATGGCGGAGGAGGTTCTTAATGGTCAGGGCAGGCATCATGTTGGATAGCCGCACACCTCTCCATGACTTTGAAAGAGGCACTGTGACTGGTGTGAGGTATAGGGATGAGGTCTTGGAGCCCTATGTTCGCCTTTATGTTAGCCGTATATTCGCCGGATGGATTGGTCAGCTAGATCTCCAGACCTTAACCCTATAGAGCATGTCTGGAACGCTCTGGGGAGGGCAATTGCAACTCGCAACCCCCTTCCGAGAACCATCCAGGGAATGAAAACAGCGTTGCTGAACGAGTGGGACCAATTGCTACAGGAAATGATAAACTGCCTTATTTCAAGTATGCAATCACGCTGCGAGACCTATATATCTGTAAGAGGGGACCATACAACCTATTTAGCCATCAATTAACCCATTTTTTTGTTTATTCTGTAACCACTGTTTTATACCTTCCGACTCCAACGAGTGTTACGCACGATCATGCGTGTGTATTACAATTATTGAATAGTTATTTGGTTTGTATTGTATCAATGTATGTACATATCAAATTTCATTAAAATCGGTACGGTAGTTCTAGAGATAATCGACCAAGTCTGCAAATTCTCTTAATTTCTTACACCAGTGTATATGTGTGTGTATATATGTATATGTGTGTGTGTGTGTGTGTATATATATGTATATGTGTATGTATATATGTATATGTGTGTATATATGTATATATATGTGTATATATATGTGTATATATATATATATATATATGTGTATATATGTGTATTTGTGTATATGTATATATATATATATATATATATTAGCTTATAAAGTTATTGTGTTAACATTACATCAGATTTTAAGTTAAATCGCCGAATCTAAGGGGAAAAAACCCTCTAAAAACATCCAGCTAAGAACTCGATACCCTAAATAGCTCTTTCTTATTTGCATGCTTTAGCAGCGAAATGGTACTAATTTGTGTTTTTTTACCTAACATCGTAAAAAATAGTTATTTTCGTTACATAAATCGGGGTACTTAACAATACACTCAGCCTCAATTACTCAAGAGACTTGTTTCTTGCGCGAAAAAATTAGCACTTAAACCACAAAATTTTAAGCAGTTAAATTTGTATGCAAAAAAGGATCTGGAGGCTGTCAGTATCCGTTTCAGGGGTTGTCGAAACAAAGACAGATCCATCAGGGTGGATTAGGGCATTTAATGGGTCTCGGAAGAAAAGCTTAAAAAGTTTTCAGCCATGTAATAAGTTTGGAAGTGATACATAAAGGGGAGAGTTCAGAATAATTTAGACTAGAACTTTACATTTAGCGCTAGAATTCTGTTAAAAGCTTCCTTAGTATGTTCAAAATAAAGCAATAAAAATTTCTTTTTAATATTTTACAACAATGAGAAATATATGTAGCGCTTATATTTTTCAGTATTCGAGAATATGCGCGGTTTTAACGAAACGTTTAATTTAATAAAATATGAGTAATTTTGACTGTGGGTTAAAAAAATGACACGCGTTTTGAATGTTCCTCATTTTGGCTGAATGTATTTGTCATATTAACTAAAATTAACACATTTTCAGTTGACAACAGCGCTATTTCATTAACAATTGATACTCGCAATGCCCGAGGTATCCTAAATGCAGTCAATTTCGTCTGCGAATTCCTCCACGTATTCAACAGAGTACAGTTGTATGTTCGAAGAATGACAACGTACTTGATAAAAAAAAAAAAAAAATCACTCGAACTGCATGAAAACTAAATGGCATGAAAGCTTTTCACATAAATTTATACTTAAGTTAACATAATGCCGGTTCAACCACTTCTTCCAAAAACATTTTAAAGAAAAACAATACCGACGAACCAACAAATGATCAAATGAACACACACAGAGCTTCGTTACTCGTTCGGCACGTCAGTCATGACCAGAGGAAGGAGGACTTCCACGTTTCTTCCGAAATTTGCATTCCCGCTTCCCAACACTAGAGGAAGCGCCTGGGTTTTCGGCGCTGAGGGTGCTCGGATCGAATCCTGACAAGCACCATTAAATACCTCCGTTTCTAGTCTGGATTTGGGCACCTTAAATCCATGGGAGTCCCTCTATAACAGTGGTCCCCAACCCGTGGAAGTCTGTGGACCACTAAGCCAGAATTTTAACCATGTGCGGACCCCCCACACTGACTTCAGGGGGGAACCATCCTGGGGTATGGGGGTATAAAATATCCCTCAGGCAAAAGCTATACAGAATTAACGTACTCGCATTCTAACTTATCGCATTCTAATAATGAAATAATTATGTTAAACTTTTAAGACATTTGAATTCAACACCTGATAGCTATCGGATGTATTCCGCCCATCTAGTTCAATGTACATTGCTTTCAAAATCGCCATTTATTTGTCTACTTTTTTATATGGGGTGCCGGACCACTCCTGAGGCTCTCGCGGACCACCGGTTGGGAACCACTGTTCTATTAGGTTTGAGAAGGTGGGAGAGGTTACGATCTCCCCAGATGTCGCCTCTGAGGATGATCGGTCCAAATTGAAGTAGCCCCTAGGTAAGACGGACTCGGACCCTTGTGATTAGTGATTGCAAAACCGGTAAACCGGTATATCGAAACCGGTATTTCGTGGTATTTTCAATTTTGCAAAACCGGTATTTGCTAAAGATAAATACCGGTATTTTTGTATTACTATAAATAATAAATATTTTTATGAAAGTATTGACTTCAATTATTGGCCATCTAAAGTTTTTCGAAGTAGGTATTTTTTGGCAGTACTAACATAAATCATTTTCTTTACGTTTCGACGAGTGATTTCAATACCGGTATAAGATAAAAATTTTTAAAAAAATGTTACTAACAATGATACAAATGTAAGGCAAAAAATTTATTTATCCAAAACTGTCAGACGAGAGACCAAAATGTTAGAAGATGGACTACGAGGCAAATATTTAGAATAAGTATACCACTCATTATTACAAGTACAGTCGAACCTCGTTATAGTATGTATATATATATATATATATATATATATATATATATATATATGTCAAGGATTTAGTGGGAAAAGAATGATTATTCTAAATTTAAAGGGGGCTTAGTAATTAATTTATTGTCGTGGCGTAATTCGCCACTATTCTCATATCTTGGTTCGAAATGCATCGAGAGAAATCGGGGAAATTCCCTTTGGATTGATTGACATCTGTGGTCCCGCCCATGGTCCATCTCCGGTGTATGCGTCACAGAGATCATGTGAGCATGCGCGGTGGCTTTGGATTGCAGAAAAACAATAGCGTTTAATCAGACGGCGGCAATCCTTGATGGAGATAGTCACGCGTCGCGTGGCAGCTTGATGACTCTTGGATTTAATTTATCAGATTGAATCAGGTAGCTTAAGATTTTGGAAATAAACGATGTTAGATATATAAATTGTAGTTCTTTGCCACCGGCCTTTTAATTCATTGACTGCTATAACATTAATAATTAAGCGAAGATAGATTAAGAAGGAGAAAAGTTTGGATGTAAGACGACGTACTGGGAAGGGTGTAAGTAGCGAGCTTGTCATATATATATATATATGCATATATGTATATATATATGTATATATATATATATATATATATATATATATATATATATATATATATATATATTATATATATATGTATATATACACTGCTGGCCACTGTAAATTCCACACCCTGAAGGAAACATGCAAATAACATGAAATTTACAACATGCATTAGCGGAGGTGAGATATGCAAATGATTAGAATTTCAGCGCAGACGCACATCACGCGTGCCTGTGGCGCCACTTCAAAGCGATATTTAAGGCTTGGAGATTTCGACGATTTCAAGTTCGGCAATTGTGTTTTTCTTGTGGTTTTTTCAAAAAAACGATCAAATATGCCTCGTCGAAAACAGCGATCATCTTTTGATCAAGTATCCGAGTTCGACAGACGAAGGATAGTGGCCCACCGAGATTGTGGATTATCTTTCAGGGAAATCGGTAGTCGTGTTGGACGAAACCAAACAACTGTAATGCGGATATGTGATCGTTGGATGCAGGAGGGTACGACGGACCGGCGTGTTCGATCGCATCCACCTCAGCGCACCACTTCACGTGATGACAGGCAAATTGTGCGCATGGCAGTGACGGATCGCTCAGTCACATCACGAACCATAGCACAGCACATGCAGTCTGTAACGCATCATCCAGTGTCTGCGCGTACCATTCGACGCCGTTTACAGCAGAGTGGTCTGTCCGCAAGACCTTACATTGCTTTGTCTACCCTTGACGCAGAACCACAGACGTCTCCGCCGCCAATGGTGCGATGACAGAAGGATGTGG
Organism: Dolomedes plantarius; assembly: GCA_907164885.2. Taxonomy (NCBI): domain Eukaryota; kingdom Metazoa; phylum Arthropoda; class Arachnida; order Araneae; family Dolomedidae; genus Dolomedes; species Dolomedes plantarius. Next base: position 133,321,848 of record OU015490.1, on the reverse strand, counting down.
ACGGCAGAATGGAATGAAATTGCCTTTACTGACAACCACGCTTCTGTCTGCAACACCACGATGGTCGCATTCGAGTCTGGAGACACCGTGAAGAGAGGATGCTGAACAGCTGCGTTATGCACCGCCACACTGGTCCTGCACCGGGTATTATGGTATGGGGCGGTATTGAATATCACTCTCGCACACCTCTAGTACGCATTGCCGGTACTTTAAACAGCCAGCGCTACATCTCCGAGGTGTTGGAGCCAGTTGTCCTTCCTTACCTTCAGGGCTTGCCCACAGCCATATTTCAACAGGATAATGCGCGACCACACGTGGCACGCATTGTCCAACGGTTCTTCGTCAATCGCCAGATTGAATTGCTTCCCTGGCCGCCTCGCTCTCCGGATCTTTCGCCGATAGAAAACATGTGGTCCATGGTTGCTCTACGATTGACCCAGATTCCATCCCCAGCTGCCACAGCAGATCAACTTTGGCAACGTGTGGAAGCTGCATGGTCTGCTGTACCCCAAGAACTCATCCAAAGTCTCTTTGAATCAATGCCGAGGCGTGTGGCAGCGGTGATCTCCAACAATTGCGGCTTCTCTGGCTACTGATTTTGGCAGGAACCACACTTCACAGAAGTCTAAAAATTTAATCATTTGATAATTGGTCAACATGTTATCTACAAAAGAAATTTTGTTGTGATATCTCTTGTCTTTCTTGGTGTTGCACAACAAAATTTATGTTTTAAATTATGTGTTTGAAAGTGCAATAGAAGAAGATTTGTTCATAGTATGTTGTGAGCTCTGATTAGATCCAACTCCAAGGATGGATTGGAATGATCTTAAAGGCTTGATTGAAAATTACCAGGACTACGAAACTGACCCTGACTTTGTCAGTAGTTTTATACAGACAGTAGTGGCAGACCAAGAGGAACGCGAATACAGAAAAAAGGCTAAAATATTTATGGAGGAAAAGAAACTCGAGATACAGAGAATGAAGAAAGAGCTTCAGCTAGAATATAGGAGGATGGGGTTGCCGATCCCTGGTATAGTTAAAACGGAGCCCTCTACAAATGGGAATAAAGAGAAATTAGAAAATGATAGAAAACGTGAAAAAAAGAAATTAGAAAATGAGAGAAAACAGGAAAAAGAAAAATTAGAAAGTGAGAGAAAACATGAATTAGAGCTCGCTAGACTTATGGCTGGAAGAAGAAATTTATAAAAAATTTTGGCCGAAAGTTCGTGTGTTTTCCCTGAACGCGACATGAAAGAGACGAAAAAAATGAGCTTATCAAAAGCCACAAGGGAAGAATTCATCCCTACAAACGAGCCACTCCACTCTACTAATGCAGAGAACTCGTATGAATTTTTGCCTAGCGCGAAGTTCAGTGATCTTCCAGAATCACCCCTCACCGAAAAGCCAACGAGTGGAAGCGACAATAGTGAGGCTGCTTCTCTGATGGTGCATTCACATTGGACAGAGTTCTCTCCCCAACTCCTGTCACATCACTTAGTTACGGTAACATTAGACACGGTATTTAGAACCACCCCCCTTCCCGCTCTTGATCTCCCCCGCTCTTGGTGTATCCCCCGACCCTGCTCGACACCATTTGACCCGCTGACCTCACTCTGTTTCTTTGAAGGACCGCCAGAGAAGGCGATCGGGCGCAGGAACAGAGTACAGAAACACATAAATCACTGGCAGAGGGAGAGAGCGCTGTGCAAGTCTGTACGCGCTATGAAATGTGACACCAAGAGAACCATGCAAGACGGAGTGTCCGAATTTACGAGCGAGGGGGAAAGATCTCCATTGCACCCCCGCAACGAACCCCCTATACCCCCCGTCGAAAGTGGAAAAGAAGTGAAAGGGAGGAATGAGTTCGGTGATAATCGGAGTGAGGCAGAAATAAGAAGTTTGTGTTTGTTTGACAAAATAAAAGATGTCTCCTTGAGGGAAGTTGACCGCAACCATGTTTCGAATGAGGGAGATGAGAGTTCATTGACACTAGCTGCGGACAGGGGAGAAAATGAACTTTCTCTTCATCGAGGAGCTGATAAGACTTAACCCTGATAAGACTTAACCGGCACTAAACTCTGTTGTGAATAGTGATGTTTCTCCGATATTCGAAACCAAGCTTGACCGAAATGATACGGAAATTAGAAAAATGTGTGTTTCTGAGGAAATAGAGGGAATTTCTCTGGGCAAAAATGGAAGTGAAATTGATACTAAGGAGAGCAAAGAAAATGTGCTTCTTGTTAGTGAACGCAAGTCATTCACCGTAAATGCTACAGATTTAGATAGGTCAGCAAATTTGAGTGACGAGCCCTCGAGATGCATTTTTCCTGAACAGAATGTGGTGGAACGAGAGAGTAAAGATCACAGAAATGTGTTAGTGATTAAATATAGGAGGATGGGGACAGACAATAGTATTACTTTTTAGACAGACCACCGCCGACTTCGCAGATCCAATTAGGCTGTGTAAAAGTGAAATATGGATCAGTGTGATTATGTGTGTACGTCAAGTATTATTTATGACGGGCAGTGCGATTGTCAAAGGTTCTGGTTAGCCTTTGTTGTGGCCCTAAGTGTCATCGAGCGACGAAATGTTATTTGTTTTTAGTGCTTTTTTGTGTGTGTATTTGTGATCACGTTAAGTGATATGTTCACCTCATCGATTCTTGCTGCAAAACTTTAGTGAAGTGCATAGTAACTATCTGTGGTGTTTCGAGACATTCTAACTGGTAAGTAAAGCTGTCTTCTATTGTGCAAACTTTTAATATATGAGTGTTTACTTGATCCTGAGCATAGTGTTTTACATGATCCTGATTAACCAAAAATGTGTGTGGTGTCTTCTGTATGTCTGTTGAATACCAAATAGTAGTACGTTATTTTTTTAAGTGTTTTGCATGATCCTGAAGTGAATTTTGTGTGACGTCATCTTTACATCTGTTGGATTCCCTAAGTAGTATATTATTATTATTATTATTAACGTTAATTAGTGTTTTGGTAATATTTTTTTTGATAAGTTTTAATTTTGTGTATACTGTGTGGTGATTTGAACTGATGATTGTTGTTTAGTTTTTCCTTGATATACTCAGTTGATAATGCTTAGGCTCTAACTGTTTTTAATCATTTGATGGCTAATTACATTATTTTAGTCCCAGTTCTTTGGAAAAGGAGTGTTTTAATATTTATATATATATATATATGTATATATATGTATATGTATAAATTAGCGATTTTTCCTTTAATAATATATAGTATATAATAGACTGCACAACGAATTTTTATGTGATATTTACTCTTCTCAATAATAATACTAAATTTTTTATTACTTCCTTTTATTGTAATACTATAGTGGTTTATTTTAAAGTAGGATTACATTCCTCAATAACGGTCCTACCGGAAAAAAATTGTCCGTCCTGCGTCGCGAGTTATAATTTTGGCAGCCCGCCAAACCCAGTAGCAGTAAACAGTTAAACAGAAGAGTACCAAACTGCGTTTAAAAAAAGAGGTAAACAAACGATAAGTAATCCTACGTTAATAACCCGCCGTAGTTTCGTTAGAAGAGACTACCTGAAATATATTTTTATTTATATTTTTTGTTTCTAATGTTATAAATTATTATTTTACAGCTATTAATACTTTGATTATAACATTTGCTCCGTTATTTTATATTTGTACATAGCAAGATTGTTTATATTTTTATAGTTTATACATTTTTTTGCAAAAACTAATGAATGTGGCGAAGAAACAACTGTACTTTTATATCTTTTTTGAAAAATTCGTAATATCGGTATAAATACCGATATCCTGGTGTAACGTTTGAAAAATACCCAATACAGGTATTGTATTTTTGATCCGGTATTACAATCCCTTCTTGTGAAGCAATTTTATACACCTGGTTTGGAACTTCCGGCGCGCGGATATTAGAAAGAACTACCGCAACGTTAATATGCACAGGATAAAGTAAGCGAGATTTTGTGGTTTTGTGTTCGCTTTTGTTAAGTATAATACTCAGTAAAATGTATATGACGATATAAGTGCTACCTAAGAATTCCTTTTCAGTAAAGTCTAACCAAACATTAAAAAAAAATGTTGTTACAATTTTCCTGGAAGTTTTTTTTTGCCATGTGTCTGTCTCACGGAAATAACCAACGTAAACATGTTATGTGTGTCTGAATAAATTTGGATTCGTAGGCGATGTTTTTCCGTCATAAAGTGCCTGATTTGTTAGATCAACATCTGTTGGTGTATTTTTCATACGAGCCCTCGATATTTGTAGAGCTACTTGGATTGTGTTAAGCTAAGTGTCCACTTGTGACAAAACAGTCCCGAGAGTAGTCTCGAGACTAGACTCACAAATGGATAAGGGCCTGAGAGCAGCTTCGGAGACAAGCAGGGGCAAGTATCAGAGACTGCACCTGTCTCAAGTGGACATGCTCTCCTGACGTAGTCTCCAGTCTTCCGTCATTGTTGGAAGATTTTTGTCAGAGCTTAGACTCGATTCCGTTCTTTTATTTAAATTTTATTTTTATTTTGAAATAAATATAAATCGGCAAATAACTTTTAAAAATGAGCGAAAAGGAAGTTGTCTCAGATAAAAGAGAGTGGACTGATGATGAAGTGTTGGAGTTAATCCATCTTTATGAGGAACAGGAGATTTTATGGAACGTGAAACGTAAATTATACAGGAATCGCGATTAAAAAAATGAGCATGTACGAAGAATTTGCGACAAAATTTAAAAACTGTGATGGTCATTTTCTTTTGTTTCCTTCCCTTCAGTTGTCAGTTGGTAGCTTTTGCGTATTATTCGTTTATTTGTGAGTCTGTTACAGCCATGTTTTGTAGTGCTGTACAATAAACAAATTTTGAGTTTTAATCACAAAGTTGTTTTGTTAATCCTATTTTGTTAGGTCAAAAACTTGGATCTACGTATGTAGTTTGTAGTATTGATAATAAAATTAAGCTGAAGGAAAAGATGTATTCATAAAATAGAGACAACATAGCTAAAATATGTAGCGGGACTCTACTGTACTTGAATATTCGCTTGAATATGCTTACCTGAAGCCAGAAAACAAAGTGTGACCACCAATCTGTCATGAACAGAAATTGCATCACGTAATTTTGTATCTCGCTTGAAAATCTGGTGTTTTACTATATTTAGAAGCAGTTCAAATTGCCCTGCAGACATCCGAAGAAAATTTCTGAACCGTTGCGCATTTTCCAACTGCAACTCATTTACGAGTGTTGAGCAAGTTCCGAATTCAATTCGTCGATCCGCCCATTTTCTTACCTAACACTCTTTTTTTTTTCATTTTCAGCATTTTCACAATTTTATACGCAATTATAAAAGCTAGGGCCTGACGCGAATCCATTTGAAAAGAAAAGATAAAAATAAACAAATTGCGATCAAATCACACAACTGACTGCGAGTTGACTTTCAAGTTGACACGAAATGTTCCTGGTCACGAGACTGTAGTGACTGTCGAGTGTCACGAAACTGTCTCGAGAGCGTAAGTGATCTCAAATGGACAACACCCTGAGACTAATCTCGAGACTTTCTCTCGAGATTTTCTCTCAAGTGGACACTTAGCATTAGGTACATCTTTTTCAGGTTCTAAATAAGTTTTCTTAGTAAACATACATGCTCGTCTGGATTTGATAAGGGAACCAGGATGTGAAGGGAACTGTATGTGATAAGGGTAGGATGTTTAAAATAAATTAGGTGCCTATATCGCGGGGAAGGATTTCATGTGTTCCAGCGACAATAGATGCTACAGTAGTCAAAGCAAACCGAGACATTTCGTCAATGAAAATGGGACTGTAAAAATTTTACATATTTTTACATCAAATGAAGATAATTTTACATCAAATTTCAATTAGAGATTTAAAAATACTTATTTTTCTAGACAGCATTTTTATTTTAACATTTATCTCAAAAAATAAATCCTATAGTGTAAAACCTTTTTTTATTTTTTATTTGAAAAGGGTGTATTTTAATCATGCAAAAGGCTGTACAAATGTCAAAAATCTTTCGCAATCTTATTCAGAAACTCGTAAATAAAGTATTTTTTTATATGAAAATTCGATTACGCTTACAAAGACGAAGAAATTTTTTTTCTATGTTGCCAAATGGCAACGTCAGCCAATGTAGGGTTAATGTAAAAGATTTCCTCATTGAAACTAGGTGTATAGTAGCTAGAAAATCCAATTTACTTTACAATCCATTAAGCATCTACGTCAATATTGCAACACCTACACTTAACATTACCAAACATTCTTTATAAATGTATTTATTTTTTTAGTCAGTTAGATTCAGATATTCTGATTAATTATAATCCTTTCCTTGTCGGAATCAAAATTTTACTTCTAGCTAAAAAAAAAAGACACACTTGGGCTTTTGATCACGAAGTGCGATATCTTTTGACTCTAAAAGCATTTTAAGATTATGTTGATTTGCTTTGAGTCCTTTCCGGACACGAGTCACTATCTGATTCCAATTTCACCTTGTACTACTGCGACGATACAAATAATGTATAGCATTAATTTAATGCAAACTTTGAAAGTAAGCGAAAAAAATATCTATTCACAATGTTTCTTAGAAACTTTCATTCGTCAAGCAAAAGTGTCGGCATGCGGCAGTCACTTAATGAAAAGTAATTCAGATTCTGTGAATTAGAGAGTGTATATCATAAAAAGGCAATGAAAAAAAATGCTTTACTTAAAAAGAAGGAAACTAATGATTTCATTGCATTAGTTGCTTGATTCAGTGTGCTATGATGGAACTTGTATATGTTACTGAGAAGCCTGAAATATACACTACAGAATTTTTTTTTCGAAATTAAAAAAAAAAATTTAGAATTGTGTTTCTCTAGAGGGAAAAATTGATACATTAATGTATAGATTTATTACAATTAGTTCTAACGGTTGGGATTTATACAGTAATATTCATCTATATACAGGGTGATCCAAAATGAATATAGCGATTATAAACGGCTATAACTATTTAATCGAAAATAATTTATCGATATGAATTACACAGAAAGTTCAAAATTTTGTTTACATACTTTATAAATGTTCTATGCCACTACCCTTGGTCACACGGACAACATGTACACGGTAGTCCATTTCACGCTATACATTCTGAAGAATATGTGACCAACACAAACCAACGCCAATTTTTGGAACAAGAGCTGGCGCGTGTGGCACAAAGTTCAACCTCGATTTTTTTTGTGATAAACTTTTTTTTCCAAATTTAAAATAATAATTCTGCGTTTTATGACAAGATACAAAATGTTGATAATATTGATATATAATTAAAGGCCGAAGAATGCAGATACAATCGCCATCAATGTCCGGTTTATTGGATCTGAGGACTACTTGCAAATGGATTCCTATTATTTCCAAAAACCTAAAAAACAACGAGAGAGTCCATCTTCGTGATATGCGGAATACCCTGTAATAGCTGCACATTGGATAGAGTACATCAAATCCGGCTTTTGTCGTATTGTAATCCAGTATAATCGTTGGCATACCACGGTTAAATCACGACTACAAATGAATCGAAAGGAATACAAGGGTCAGAAAATCAGGTCTGCATTAGAAAGGGTGTAGCTATAAATAGAAACTGCTTAGAAAATTCAAACCTTACATGTATAAACAAACCATTCAAAATTACGAAAATGTTGCACTCTGTACACGGGCGCGCTCAATGAAAGGTTAAGTTAATCAAAATAGGGCGGTATGGCAATAATTTGCAGCATTCTGTTCAGTGGATCCCTGCTTCCAAAAGAGGGATTTCGAAGGCTTAACTGTCGCTTCGGTAGTTAACTTGATCATCAGTTATGACTATGAAATGCTATATTTTTTAACCGATGGGTATCTGGTTTAATGTCGGTTTAAAGGACGGTTGAATGATTTCCAGTGGTCTAGTCTTCTTAACTCATACGAGAGGATTTTTTTTCACATTTTGCATGGCCTCTCTACCAGAGTTAGTGACGTAATATAAATCTAGCTGAGGGAATAAGGAGAAAATGCCAAAGAGTTCTGTTAAATAAGTTTATGTATGCGTATGTATGTATCTACATATGTTTATGCAGTTTTGAGTATATATATATATATATATATATATATATATATATATATATATATATATATATATATATATATATATAAATGAATGTAACATGACGACGATGATTCACTTTAAACTCAGTGTAGAGGCCAGAGTGAAGAGACGCACAACAGGAAGCAATGGAGATACATTATTTATTTCATGATTCCCTATAATGGAGATATTCCGCAGGAGTAACACAGAAGATTTAACGCATCGAAGGTACATGGTAATACATAGTTGAACATTAAAGACGAAATAAGACACCGAGCCGGCCGTCGGAGCAGGGAAAAGACAGAACGTCACATCATAGGACAGTAGCAGAATCAGAACACGGACAAAATCCGAAGTACGAAAGACATGTGAGGGAGGCCAGCCAGAAGAGCAAGCAAGTAAGGAAGCCACCGAAAAACGCTGGTCAACGTTTTTATACCATTGGGGCGCTAGTCTGAAATTCTCTCAATTGGCCAGAACCAAACAAGTGAATGTATGATGCAATGTCGTAAGATTTTTCGCGCGGCGACCTAAGCACACGTGTCTCTGACTCATATCTAAAAATAACTTTACCGCACGTTTGGAAAAGGGGTAGATGTCTATAAATAACTTTACCGCGCGTGCAATAAGGGACTGTACTTTATTGAGAGGAAACAAGGATAATTTTGACTCTGCGTTAGATTAATAAAGATCGGGCGTTGGGGCATTATAGTTAGATATATATATATATATATATATATATACACACACACACACACTGTATTGTCACTATTACCGCATGTACAATATATGGCTATTTTCATAAACAGTAATCACCGCTTATAGTGTTCAGTGGTTATAAGAATCAATCGTTTATAAGAATCAAAATCGCAAAAAACAAAAACAAATGTATTATTTCAATGTTAACATTTTCGCTTTAAAGAATGAATCCACTGGTTTTAAGAATCAGTTTACACTATTCGCTTTCCTTTCATTTTTCCAAAAAAGCCACTTAAACCCTCAAAAGGTACGAATTTCTTCCTTTATTTTATGTTAAGGAAAAGTGATAAGATGGGATGGAATACAGTCGTAAAATGCATCCCTTTCTTTGTTAAACATAACATAATAGTTTCCTCTTAAACGCTTTAGCTAAACACTGTCCTATTTGCTTGACTCTGCCCGTACGGATCCGATTTCACTTTTCTCCACTGACAAACAAAGACAGGTACTCTTTTTTCCCACCTCCCACATCCTGGTTGCGGCTTCCTAGACCCCGAAACACATAAATCTTCGGGGAAGTGTCCACTATCACTTAGGCAAACGTGTCATTAGTAGATTCAGCACGTTATCAAACCTTGAAACGTAAGCTAGAAGGTAAATCTTGGTCTGAGACTATTGGTATTGAAAGAGGTATAAACAGCCTCCTGAAAACTTCATTACGTCAAACTACCATAGAAAACTTTTTCTTGCACCCTTCCTGTAGTTGAAATGTTAAACTGTTAAGCAGGCATGCTGTAACAAATATTGGATTTTTTTCTTCTCTTACTATAATCATGTCTATCTACTTATAGGTCTAGAAATTAAGTTGTATTTTTAAAATTATAAAAAATAATTTTAATAAAAGATAATTAACGTAATAAAGAGAATTTTATGGTAAATTTTCTAATATATGTATATATAGGTGTGTGTGTTCCTGTCCAAAAACCTAAATTTCGGCTATAAGAATCAACCGCTTTTAAGAATCAAAATCAGTAATAACAAACGTGATTCTTATAAACGGAAATCACTGTATATATTACTATATTTATTTAATAATTCTCTGTGGAAATGTTATTTTCCCCATAACACCTGCTTCTCCTACAAATATTGACACAACGTATTATGAAAAGCCGAATCTACAAGACCAAGTGCTAAATATATTTTTTCCTCGACTCTAACATGCGATCCATAATTAGATTTGTTTGGTCGAATTCGGACACTTACATACATATATATCAGAAAAAAGCATTAATCTTCCAACGCAAGATAAGTAACGATAACATCCATTACTTTTTACTTCCGACAGGCAAGGAGATGCGGCAGGATTCTCGTAGATTTCAAAATTAGATGAAGAAATTCCCCACTCACATAAGCACAACTCCAAAGGAAGTTGCTAATTTATGATCGATAAAAAAATTCTAAGTCTTATTTTAAATAATTTAATTAGAGTTTTCTTTCACTCTGAAAGCACCGGGTGGCGTTATGAAGTCATCCGACGCCGTTTGAAGTAAGCCGTCCATCGGAACATTGTTTCATGTGACTCCGTATGTTTCTGTAGTTAACAAATAGTTTCGATAGTAGTTTAAAGGGGAACAGCGAGCAAATTTTAGAACCAATTAAAACATTCTTTTCTCACTTTTTTTTGTTGGCAATAATAGGGGCATGTTAGGATGTTTATTGAAGCCAAACTTTTTTACCTTTTGCTAAAAAGAGGAAGTAATGAATCCTTTATTATTTTCAGTTTCAACATTTTGACAGAAAAAGCATTTTGATATAAAGAATCAAAATGTAATTATAGAGACAAAACACTTTCTCAGATCTACGCTTATATATATATATATATATATATATATATATATATATATATATATATATATATATGTATATATATATATATGTATATATATATATATATATATATATATATATATATATATATATATATATATATATATATATATATGTATATATATATATATATGTATATATATATATATATATATATATATATATATATATATATATATATATATATATATATATGTATATATATATGTATATATATATATAGTATATATATATATATATATATATATATATATATATATATATATATATATATATGTATATATATATATATATGTATATATATATATATATATATATATGTATATATATATATATATATATATATATATATATATATATATATATATATATATATATATATGTATATATATATATATATATATGTATATCTAATATATAAAAATGAATGTTTGTATCTCTGTAATTGTATAGAAATCCACAGTTTAGGAGCAACGATCGTGAAATTTTACATACAGGCGTCTTTAAAAACAGCCGAGGGTCTGAAGAACTTCAAAAATCGAAATTAATTACCGTTGATTTTTAATTAATAAAAAACCAAGAATTTTGAAACTAAATGTAAGCTGTTACACTTTGTGGAATCACCCCTCTGAATATGGCGTCCGCGTTAGGGTTAGCTGGCAAACAGCGAGCGAAAAGATAAAAATAAATAAAATCAAAAAGTTTCAAGTTATATATTAAACCAGAATAATAAATGAAAATAATAATCTTTCAAGTCAGATTTTATACTCTAAAATAAATCGGATCCAACGGCATATTGACACTACCACACGCGATGGAAAATTCGAATCAACCACGCTAAGTGTCACGAGATCTTTTTTAATCGCTACTACAACCCCCCTCGCTTATGTCTTTGTGTCTATTGAAGAGTTGAAGACAAAGCTTCTATCCTGCTAACTTATTTCTGACTTAAAACTCCTCTCACTCCATAAATACATGTATATTCACCAACCCATAGCAACTTTCCAGTAAACTTAGTCAAATATTTTCCTCTTTACGCAATAAAGTAGCATGTCATTGTGGCGCATTCAGTAAAAGCGTTCATTTACCACGCTACACGCCGCGGGTTCAAATACGGATCGTTCACATTTTGCTAAACCTGTATTTTCAGCTTTTTTATAGAGGCTTTTTTATTTCAGCTTTTATTTTATTATTTTTTAAATTATTATTATTATTATTATTATTTATTTATTATTTTTTTTAATTATTTTTATTTTATTTTATTATTTTTAAAAATTATTATTTTTATTTTATTTTATTTTTCATATTATTATGTGTATAACATTTCGTATACTTTTTTTTCTATGTTATTTATACTGTGTTTAGTTTTTTAATGGATTTTGGTAGGTTTATTATAAATTTATATATTTTATGTTTTACTTTTCTGGATTTTTTGTCCAATGTTAAAGGCTAAATCTTTTCTATGTTATTTATACTGTATTTAGTTTTTAAATTGATTTTGGTTAACAAACATTCGACAATTTGACATTTTTACTTTTCAGCTTTACTTTTCAAAATTCTTTACTTTCCTAAAGACAATTTGACATTTTTCCTTTTCAGCTTTTAGTGGTTTATTATAAATGTATATATTTTATGCTTTACTTTTCAGGGTTTTTTTGCTCCAATGATGAAACGCTAAATCTAGCTGAATTCTGAAGAAATTATTGTAAATTTATGGTTTTTTATGTTGGGTTTTCTTTTTATTCATGCGTATAACATTTCACATGCTTTTAATTCTATGTTATTTATACTGTGTTTAGTTTTTAAATTGATTTTGGTTAACAAACATTCTTAAAATCCCGGGCAACCCGGATAAATTATCACCTGTGTAGGTTGATAATTTATAAATTTTAAAACTGTTACCACATGTATATTTACAGATCCACAAGAACTTTCCAATATTTTTAATTAATAAATAACCAACAACTTTTGAAAGATGCGATTCTCGATTCACAGGTGTTCAGTAGATGGCGCCACTATTTTAAACTTTTAGTATTCTAACCATAAGACAAAAAAATATATTTTTTTAAAAATCGTAAGGGATATTTTTATAGACAAAATAATGTAGAAGAAAATATTGAAATTAAATCTAATAGGACATACTAAAGAATATAGTACAGTTTGAGGAACATATCTTTTACTGTATTTTAATATTTTTTGGATAATGTCCAATCGTTTGCCGCATTAGCAAGAAAAAAAAATATTTTTTTTTGTCAATTTCGTTGTTACGTGACGATAAATTTATTTAAAGTACCAGATAAAGATCACATGATCAGCGTTTAATAAATTAAATTGTAAAGATTAATCTTTAAAAATTCACCAAAAATTAGAAAATGGAGGTAAAGATTTGAAAAGAATTTCATTTTAAAGGAATTTTTATGATCTTTTTCGTGATATAAATTTTACAACCGTCAAATTATTATTTTAAATGCAAACTTGAAAAAAGTTACAAAAACAGATTAAAAATTTAATTTAAAAAAATCTAAGAAATTTTTTTCAAAAATCTTTATTAGTGCACCCCTACATTATAAGAAGAATCGCCATGCAAAATTTCAGTCCTTTAGGTTCAGCGGTTTGGTCTGTACTTTGTATGTCAGTCAGTCAATCAGTCAGTTAGTCAGTTACGGAACTGTTTTATATATATAGATTTTTATTACTATTTTTATATCGTAACGTTTACTTCATGCGCACACATTATTTTCCTATGCTTATTTTTATTATCTTTATAATAAGCGTAATTTTTATGATTTTAAACAACAATCGTTTTTAACTGGCATTCAATTGGCTGTTAAAACTTTATATTTACACCCTATTTAAAAGAAGTAGGGTGTAAATTGTAGGGTGGAAAGTTGGTAAAATCAAAATTTTGTGCAATGTATTTAATTTCTCGATTAAAAGTAGTTTTTTTCTAAAAATTAATTTATTTCGCTTGAAAAGCTAAATATTTTATGCACGCGGTTTATATTATTATTACTATCTTTATATCGTAATGTTAACTTCATGCGCGAGCATTATTTTCTTATGCTTTTTTTATTATTATCTTTATAATAGCTTTATTTTCATATGGTTTTACACAACTATCGTTATTATTCATATTATGTTGGTTTTTTATTAATTAAAAATTAAGGGTAATTAATTTCGATTCCGGAAGTTCTTATCTTTATTTTCATATGCTTTTTCATTTACGAATTATTCAAATGTTGGTTAAAAAACTTTTGCGTAATTTATATATTTGTGTGTGTTTAATTATTGAAATTAATAAATTTATATTTCTGGAGAGGATGTTTCAGTTTTTAGTGGTACTATGATGAAAGGCTGAATATACCAAAATTCTGAGGAGTTTATTATGGAGAGAAAAGGAATTTAATATGTAGAGGATGTTTATAGGAGTTAAATGTGGAGAGGAGTTGAATGGTTTGCAGCCCTCAATCAAACACTTCATTTTTTAAGAGGCAACGCTGCAGTCATATCATTGTTCTATTGGAAATTTCTGCTGAACCTGTAATTGCAGCTTCTTTTTTTTACCCCAATGATGAAAGGCTGATTCTAGCTGAATTCTGAGGAGTTTATTATAAATTTATATATTTATAGATTTCACAAGGATTTTTTCTGTTATTTATACTGTGCTTAGTTTTAAATTAATTTTGGTTAACAAACATTAGAGAATTTGACATTTTTACTTTTCAGATTTTAATATTACAATGATGAAAGGCTGAAAATCTGAGACGTGTATAACATTTCACATATATTTTTTATGTTATTTATACTGTGTTAATTTTTAAATTGATTTTGGTTAACAACAAACATTCTTAAAATCCCGGGCATCGCCGGGTACTTCAGCTAGTATATATATATATATATATATATATATATATATATATATATATATATATATATATATATATATATATATATATATATACACACATATATACACACATATATATATATACATATATATATACATATATATACATATATATATATAAATATATATATATATATATATATATATATATATATATATATATATATATATATATACACTGAAGTGCCACTGAATTAGGGATACCTACCTAGTAACGAGTTGGGCTCCTCTGGCTTTGATAACGGCTGCCACACGACAATGCATAGATTCAACAAGTTTCTGGAAACGTTCCACGGGAATGGCTTGCCAAATATTGGCTAAAGCTGTCCATAATTCAGTAAGGTTGTTTGGTGCTGTGTGATGGCCTTTCACGCCTTGTTCCAAAACATCCCAAAGATGCTCAATAGGATTTAAGTCTGGGCTTCTAGGTGGCCAATTCATGACAGAGAAGTCAGAGGAATGCTCATACAACCAGCCAGTAGCCAACCGGGACTTGTGAGAGGTACAGTTGTCTTACTGGAAAACTCCATTACCGTGCGGATAACAGAACAGCATAAACAGATGGAGGTGATCACCCAGCAACTCTACGTACCGAATTGCATTGAGGGAGGTTGGTACACGCACCAAAGATCCCAAACTGTGCCACGAAAAAACACCCCAGACCATGATTGAGCCACCATGCCCTTGTACAGTTCCAGCCAGGCATGCAGGATCCATGGCTTCATGAGCCTGACGCCATATTCTCAGCCTCCCGTCGGCGTTAAGTAGTCGGAATAGAGACTCATCACTCCATGCTACTCGTTTCCAGTCCTCTCCACTCCAGTCTCTGTGCTCTGTTGCCCAGGCAAGACGTGCAGCCCGATGGCGAGTATAGAGCAATGGTACTCTCGTAGGTTGACGGCTCCCGAAACCCATACGGTGAAGCGAGCGTTGCACAGTCCGTTTACTGACTGTACGACTGGCACCGTCATTAAACAAGGTGGTAATTTGAGCTAATGTGTTGGCTTCGCTGGCTACGTACAATACGCCTGAGCCGTCTCTCCCCACGCACTGTCAAGGCTAATTGTTCTTTGCAGTTTGCCCGATAGCTAGTTTTTTTTTCCACCATCCATGTATTCTTGGTATACTCTTGACACTGTCGACCTTGAAAATACTAGCTGTCTGACGATTTCGGAAATTGAATGGCCCATGCGTCGCGCACCTACGATTTGTCCGCGATCGAAGGCGTCTAAATCAGGCAGTTTACCCATACTGGCAATTCCAGCAACTAATTCAGAACAACCACAGTACGCGCTATATATGCAGTTACCACAGCGCCCTCACTTGCGCATACATGATGCGCAGCGCTACACAATTTGCATAGGCTTTGCTATCCCTAATTCAGTGCACTTCAGTGTATATATATATATATATATATATATATATTTGGCATTAATTGCATACATTGACCGTTGTATTTAATTTAAATGTACTCCGTCGCGACGCACGAGTATTCAGCTAGGATATTCATAAAAAGGCCTGTCCTTAAGGTGTTAACAGAATAAAATTCAATTTTCCGAGCAAGCGCAGGGGTCAAGTCTCAATACCTTTGTTTAACAAAATCCACGAAATTACTGTCTACGTTTCAATAAGCAGAATTAGAAAATTTTACATTTTTTCCCGATATATTTATGGCGCTTAAATGTCAATAAATGCACGCGTTTAAGAAACACTCAATACACAGATCTACGTGCATTTATTGCTATCGTCTTATAGGAGTGAGAGATATTCATCATCTTTTGCACCACATAAATCCTACTCCTCCGCTGATATCCTAAATCTTCTCACTCGGGCCTCTTACCTTCCCCACATTTGCAAATATTAACTCAACTTTTACTCGCATTTTCATTTCGAGCGAGATTTATGACCGCTTTTCGTTGACACGGCCAACAAACACAATTAATCACTTGCATCGAATTTCTGTAGAATGGAATTATGAAACGAGCACCGCAAATGTTATCAGCACCGCGGAAAACTCGGGGGTATTGTTCCGGGAGTGAGAACTGAATGGCGAGATGGTCACCGGAAATAAATTAGAAGCAAAGTGATTGCTCGGGAATTGACTCATCTAGATATCCCCTCTTTCTACTCGGAGCTGATATATTTATCTCTGTGTTTTGTTTAATCGATGCGGGGATGACGGTAAATAAATTATTTACCACCCCTATCACTGCAGACAAAGGGATGCGGTGCTGGAGAAATATGGCCTTCATTTCGGTGGGCTGATTAATATGTGCGTTCCTTTGGCTGTAACAGTGACATCAGATAAAGCAAAAATTATCAATCTATCTGGAGGAAAGGAACATCGACGAATATCTGTTTACTAGTCGTACAACAATGCAAGCGATACAAAGTGAAGATAGACTACAGATGAAATAAATGTTAGTCCAAGGCAATTTCGAGTTTGTAACTTTTCTCATATCGTATCATATCAATCAAAACATTCATACATAAGCGCGCACGCACGTACGCACGCACGCACGCACGTACACACACACACACACACACACACACACACACATATATATATATGCGTACACCACTATACACATGCATACATACATGCATGCATATATATGCACACACAAAAATCCCATCCACGTATACACTATCAACGAATAAGTATTTGCACACCCATGCAAAGGACGATATCTGCAGTCCTGATATACGTCACGCCCTCCGCCGTTAAATATCGTGTAGGAAACAACATTGGCATTAGTCGCATGAAAGATGCCACGAAGTGCAGAGTTAGGATTTCGAGAAAAGTGCAATGATAGGGTATCACAGAAATGGCCGATCCTTAAGGGATATATATATCTAGGGAGCTGAATGACCCAAAATCGACTGTGGCCTATGTGATTCAGAAGTGGAAGATGAGATGTGATGGTCGGAATATGCCCCGAGTCGGCAGACCCACGAAACTGGGAAATAAAGACCGACGGATGATGTCCAGAGAAATTCGGAAGAAACGCACCCAACCGATGGCCCACATACTCTAGGAGTTTCAACAGGCATCCGGGAGTGTTGTTTTGATGAATGCCATCCGTAAGGAAGCATATCTGCTTGATTTTCAGGGTCGAGCTGGCGCCCATAAGCCTTTGATCACGAAGTCCAACCGCGCTGCTCAATTAATGTAGTGCAAAGCACGTTGAAAGTGGACCGTAGATCAGTGGGAACGGGTTCTCTGGAGCGAAGAATCAAGGTCGGATCTTCTACCGTTCGGATGGCAGGGTCTTGGGCTAGCGTCTAACTGTAGAACGCCTCCTATCAGAATGCATTGTGCCCACAATAAAGTTCGGCGGAGGCGGAATTATGGTCTGGGGGTACTGATCCTGGTATGTACCGGGACCGTTGGACGCAATTCATGGTAAGCTCAACGCCGACGCCTACTGCACTATGTTGGATGACAGAGTGCTTCCCACGTTGTAGCAATTCTACTGGTTGAACCCATGTTACGTCCTGGACGGCAACACCTGCTGTCATGTTGCGAGGTCCACCATGGTTTGGTATGGTGAAAACGTGGTTAACCGAATGGGCTCGCCTGCCCAGAGCCCAGACCTGAACCCTACCTAGAACCTCTGGGTCGAGTTGGGTGGCCGAATTATGGGGTGCGATAGCCGTCCAAAATTGGAATTTACATGTCTTCTCCAAGCCGAGTGGACGAAAATACCACTAGTCGTCATCCAAAGACTTGTGGAAAGCATGCCCAGAGAGTTGAGGCTGTACCAACTATTGAATATGAACAAATTTTGCTTTTCTTCTCTATAACAGGAGTCCAAATACTTATTGGTAGGGAATATATACACACGTACATACTTGATAACTTCTTTCAATATTCGAAATGTGCATTTTTGATAGAAATTTTGGCTAAAATTTAAGATTTCTTGAAGCTTTATGTCGGTTTAATTGTTCCGTCTTCTGTAGAATTACGTACATATGGCTTGTTTTGCGACAAATTGATGTATGGTACACATTTCTATTTTAATTGACTTTTCTTTTCGGTGCTTAAAAACAAGCATTTTAAAGACGCTTTATGCGAATGAAAATTTTTAAAATTTTATTTATAAATACATACTTATTATTTGCAAGCACCTTCATACAAGTGAGAATGCTATGCTAATACATCTGATGTGTCAATACATCTGATGTGCTAATACACACAATGATGTGCTAATACATCTGATGTGTCAATAATAAAGCTTTTATACCTATACTGTCCGAAGGTATAAGAAGAAAATCTCTTTCTAAAGGAGACAAAGGGAAGACAATTTCATTCATGTCTATGATGGAACATGGATTCTACGAGTTGCTACATGGTACTACACACTTTAAAAAGGAAATGCGTTTTTGGGCATATTGCAAAATAGACTAAAAGGGTAAGAAAATATGTTTAAGATACAAAAGTGTTGTGTCCAAAATAGATAAAACCGCTACCCCCAAAAATTTCACGTTGATAGTGGTAACTTTTTCTATCTGAAACAGCATTTCGTTGGTACAGTGTACCTCTTATACAAGCTTTGGGAATTTGGGACTGGTACCGTTCACCAGTATTTACCTCTGTCCAGTTCGTTACTCCTTAAATTATAAATTTTTCTCCCAAAATTTCGTTATCTATATTTTTAATAGAAGCAAATTTCTCTGAAGTATAAGAAACTGCAAAAAAGGTGAGTGGCTCGAATCTTATTGTTTGTACAGTCGAACCCCGTTATAACGAATTTCAAGGGACCAAAGGTTTTCTTCGCTTTATCCGGTAGTTCGCTATATCCGAACCATTAAGAAAAATGCTAGAGTTCACAAAATGTATAACTCATTAGTTGCAATGTGTATTCAATGATGTATTAAAAAAATGATAAAATCTATTAAAAATGATCATTAATGAATTAAATCCACTAAAATCGATTACATTAAACTGACACAATACTAATTAAATTACGTACAATAGGAAAACGACGGGACCAAAATTTTAGTTCGTTATATACCGGGTTCGCTATAACGCGGTTCGACTGTACATCATCTTTCGTAAAATACATGAATTTTTAAAAGTTTGACGTGTTATGCGTGACTTCTACAATTTTCAACAAATTTTCAAACCGAGCTTACATATTACTGCAAACTTTTCTAAGAAATGAAGTTTCATGAGAATGTTTTATTTTTATGAATCTTAAACAGGTCCGGACAAGGAAGATTGAAATTTAATATAACGAGAAAGAATGAAAACATTTCAACTTTCGTTACCCGCTGAACATTTCCGTGCTCCTCAAAATTTAATACATTTGAATAAAATATGAGAAAATCACAGAAAGACTAAAATATTCAGATTAGAGCGGAACAGAAGAAAATTAAAATGAATAAGGTAAAAGATTATTTTTATAACACGGCATTTTTAATAAATGGATTCGTAATATCAAAATGAAAGAGAATAGAAACTACGCAATATTTCAAAGACATTATAAAATTTCTTTCGATCAGAAATCCAGACCAAGTTTTCAGCCACATTTTATTCATGCGTTAGATTCAAACTTCTTGAACGGATAGAAATAAAAAAACACCCATAATTTTAAACTGTCGATTTTTGATCACTCAGCGATTCGACTGTAAATGACAAGAATTTTGACAATCAGTTATCGAACTAATTTGGGTACTGGAAACCTTATTTAAATAACACGCTGCGGTAAAATTAAGAAAGAATATAAACTTTCAACTTTTTGATAAATCAAAAAAATTAAACTTAATGGATACCCAAGAAAAGGAAATTAGGAAAAGTACTTAAAATTCATTTTTCTACGAAGATAAAAGTAACATCTTAATACCACATTTTTACACAAGGAATTCAGCACTACCATAATAATTTTGGTGGTTCTTTGTAAGTCAAAAGATTTGATTATTTTTTGGATTCTTAGCGAATTTTGTGCCTTAAAGTTTCTGAGGTGATAATGTTTTTGCTAATACTACTGAGTCACAACTACCGTACTTTCCGGCGGAAAACGCGCACTTTTTATACAAAAAATAAGATCGAAATTTACGGAGGCGCGTTATACGCCGGGTATAAAAAGGATAGATTTAAAAATAAGGAAATGATGAACTTAAAAAAATTATATTTCTGCATATACCTAAATGCTGTACCTAAAACGCATGTACCTAAAACGACGACTTGGAGAAGCGTTGGAAAAATTGTATAGGCTACTTTGGCGATTATTTTGAAGGAGATAAATTTATTTGAAGGCGAATCATATTTTTCTTATTTATAAAAATAATTGTCCGGTTACTTTATGGGCGCACCTTGTATGTTTCTGTTTGATTTTTTTAGTTATACTTAGTTATGTGATTTTACACGTAGTTAATATGCTCTACTGACGGGAATTTTAGGCGGCTGAGAGCATGGGTGTAGCGTGCTTCTAACTTTTTTTCGGAGGGGGGGGGGGCACGAATTGAATTCCTTTAGGACCCTCCTCAGTGCATTGACTGTCGGACGGTCCTTAAAATATGAAACATTATGATTTTCTTGAAATTGAATAACACTAGAATTGAAGTTTGAGTAGTATTCAAAAGCTATACAATGAGAAAAATAAATATAATATAAATAAAAGGAGAAATAAAATATAGCAGAGAATTTTTTGCTATGGATCTATCATTGTTCAAAACTATGTTAAGGCTAAAGACATAATCGGAATCTTCAGTTTCCCAAATTGGAAAAAGCGGGAAAAAACCAACTTTCTTAAAAGTTTTCTACAATTTTCCGATTTTAACTTGGCTTCCATTAACGTTTTAATTTATTTCAAGATAAGTTGGAGGGGGGGGGGAATCCCCCCGATGCTACACCTATGGTTGTGCGCATGAAGAAGGAGAAATATTGTTTTGCAGAAAGCATAATTGCTTTTTCAGAATAAACTAAAATTATTGTGTTTTACACCCCGTTTCAATTTTCAAGTGACAATTTTCATGACAACAAAGAAATTTTCACCAAAATGACACAAACGTCGTTCACATTAGCGTTAAAATTTTTTAAAACGGCAAAAATAACGATACAAGTGATTTGTAGTACACGGCTGTAAAAATGAACGCATGTGCAGATGGAAGATGCTAGCTAGAATATTTCAGAGGAGTGCTGCCCAAACTGTGGAAAAAATTGGAGGTGTCGCTGACAGTTTGCAGCAAATTTATATATTAGACTATGTAATTAAAAAAATTTTTTTTTTAAGTTGCATTTTTTTGTATTTAAAAATATGTATGGTATTTTAAAATAAAGTGTCAAACAATAAAATTTCGCCAACTAAAGGCTATACTTACGTGTGTTTATTTGCTTCTACCTATGTGTTGTGAGACTGGGTAATTTATATCAGTAGCTACAAAAACCAACGATTTAACCGGAAGATGATAGGACACTAACACTCTCAAATAGTTCACCTAATTTTAAACAATATTATCCGAGGTCGAGGCTTAATATTTTTCTATTTTACTTTTTTATAAATAAATGAAGTTTATGAATTTCAGTGTTTAGATATGAAGCTCATAATTTTGAAATCGGGCTCCTTTTCGATTTTAATTTTTCTTCATTTTTACTCATATGAATTACAAATAGATATCAGTATTTAAATATGAAGTTTCAGTCGCAAGAGATTCGCTAAAAACGTTCAGAATCAAGCCTTTTTTTGTTATTATGTACAGTAAATATGAACCCCAAATCTACAATTCATTGTTTTTTAAAATAATTTGTCAATTTTCCCTTTGTAACCATTTTTCTAATTAAAAAAATTGCTACTATCAAAAATTTTTTATTGAGGTCACGTGATATAATATTAAAAGAAATTGGGTCGCAGTCGAATATTTTGCACACTAGAGACCTTGTAGCAATGAAGGTAATAGACAAGCTATTATAACATATCGTAATCATCTTATAAACTTTATGTAGACATCGGAATGTTAGCAGCACGTTGTCAGTTAACCAAGAGCTGTGATCGAAACATAATCGACTTTTAATATCAACAAAATATATTATTCAGTTTAATATAAATGCTATATGCATATGATACAATGTGTCATAACATAACACTTGTAAAATCATAGTATATGACATCTGATTTGATATATTTATTTTTAGCCGTAGAAATTGTGAAATATTTAACATGCCATTTTTAATATGAATATGCTATCTACTATTACATAATAGTTTAGGTGCTCAGTAACAAAAATTGATGTTTGAAATAAAAATTATTATAAAAAATTGAAATTTTTTTTTAATTAAAAGACTGTTAGTTGGCATGTGCAGTGTTCTCTTAAACAATTACGACAATCTATTTCTCTAATAATCTAATGCAGATATCGTAAATATTGCAGATTCAGTTAAGTAGCGATAATATCCAATTTGTTCACTCTGCCTCCATCAACGTAAATGTTGCCAAAATTTTCCGTAACTCCATTAAGGAATCATATCTACGAATTCATTGTACAGTGTGTTTCTTTGGCGTGAACCATTTACAACGATCCAAAATGTCGCCGAATTTTCTGGTCCGGCGACAGAGTCGTGTTTGTCAATCCATCACGAAGAAATGCAATGCGGGCGATCCATCACGCGAGTTAATAAGCGTCAGTAACAGTCCGTCATCTATCTTTCAGGGAGGTGCCGAAACACAATGGGAGTTGTCGCCCAGACACCATGTCTATTGTAGTCGCATTCAATTGGAAGTCAGGTGACGATGGGAGGTCGCGAATGTTGCTGGGTGAAGAAAATTCTTGAAATATGGTAGTGATGAGGGATGAACAGATTTTTGCCTTCACATATTCAAGTATGACGCGGTAGTAGAGGCCGTACTTTGATACGTGTAGATGAGAGAAATATGGAGGGTCAGTTTAAAATAGTATAGAGGTGAAAAGAGGTACGTCTATACAAGAATTCATTTTCAATAAGACATTATTATGCGTTTACCTCTTTTCGACTTATGTTTCTCGCAGTTGACTGTTCGACAGTCGGCCATGGCACATCGCAAATATCTTAGCTTCTTTATTATGGGAGTACCCTATAGGTGAACCACAGCTCAAAAAATTTCATACCTCAGACGGGTACTTGGGAGTGTACCCGTCTGGACGGTAAGACTGGTAAGTCTGGACGGTAAGTCTGGACGGTCAGACGGGTAAGTGTGCTTGGGACTTTTCAAGTCCCAAGCACACTAGGATATGATGAGGAGTGGCTTGGCTTTTTGGAACAGTTGGTACAAGTTGGACGACATAAAACAATGTGACCTTGGTTAGCTCGTCGGTAATCGGTACTGAGTTCGAGTCCCGACAAGAGGCACTTATTACTTTTGTGTCTGTGCCAGGTAATGGCACGTTGAATCTCTAGGCCGGGAAGCTGCTCCGTGAGATTTGTTGGCTGATGGGAGGAGGATACCAGACCACCAGATATCACCCCTGCGGGTGATATTAGTTCACCAATATGGTGCTCTTACTATTACAAACAATCCATTTTAACACAGCATTACGTTCCTCCATAACGGTCCTGAGGAAAGGAAAATTTCAGACGCTAAAACTATCCGTCCGCAAGTCCTCGCGAGTTATAATTTTGGCAGCGCGCCAAACCCAGTCTATCGCTTGGACAAATTAAACAGAAAAGTACCAAGATGCGTCAAAATTTTGACATACATATATGTATATACATGCATACGTACATATATATACATACATATATACGTACAAAAGAGGTAAGCAACGATAAATAATCCTACGTTAATAACACGCAGTAGTTTCGTTAGAAGATATTTTTTTTGTCACGATGTGCGATGGTCGGATGCCAAAAGAAAATGTACCAGCTTCATTAGAAAAAAAAACAAACTGTAAAATGTGGGTGCCGAAATGCATAAATATACGTATCAATAAATGATACGTTTATTTGATTGGATATATTTAGAGTCGAATACAATTAATTAGTAATGCTGATAATTTTGTACATTTTAAATCATATGTGTAATTCAACATAAAACAGTTGATTTCGCCAGGAAAGTATGAAATTGCTAATCTGTTTTTAAAATTTATTATAAATAATAGTAATTTTCTCTCAAACCTTTGCATTTCCTTTGATCAGTTAACACATGCTATGATATAAAATCACTTCGTTGAACAGTTGTGTTGAATATTGACATATCGTTTCCTTTTATGTTAAAAGAAACGATACCTTTTAATTAAAAATGACATGTTTGTCTAAGCGCTCGATATACATTCATTTATACAGAGCCCTTTTAACGGAAAATGCTGTTCGTTTTACGTAAATAATAGTTGTATTCAAAATCACGAGAATAAACAAATGCGTTTGAAAAATCTTCGTTTTAACAGCATGCAATATTTTGGAATATATGAAAAACATTTTTTAGCAGATATTTTAGCGTATTTGTAAATTCTTATCACTCAGCTTAATAGATAGATCCCCTCAGTTCCATACGTTCCCATAGATCATTCTAATTTTTTTTTGGCGAAGTCAGTTAATGACTTTAATATTTAGCTTATACACTCAAAGATAAAGTATGATGCCGATTATAAAACAATTAATAAATCATATTTTTTGATAAATTGTAAATTTTTAATGATGTAAATGGATGATCAAACCTTTAGCAATCATAACAAGTTAGATGATGAGCCTGTACTATAATTTTCATTTTTTTAATTTAGCTGTCAAAGCATATTTTTCAAATATTAAATATTGAAGTTAATTTGGTATAGAGCGGTACGGTCATTTTTTGGTACACGACGGCTCATTATTGATATATATATATATATATATATATATATATATATAATCTGTGGCTTAGTATAACAAGTGCCTAAGATTTTCCAAGATGACTATGTTTGCTTATGTCTCATTAAAAAAATATTATTTTAAATGTAAGAAGTACCCAAGATTGTAGACTGGTTTAAAAACACTTTTAAAGCATCGGACAGACTTGGCTACTTTTACACTGAAAATAATATTTTTAAAAGAGACATAAGCAAACAATGTCAACTTGGAGAAAACTGACTTAGGCACATCTTGTACTAAGCCACAGAATTATATATATATATATATATATATATATATATATATATATATATATAAATTTCAGGTAGTCTATTCTAACGAAACTACCGCGCGTTATTAACGTAGGATTACTTATCGCTTACCTCTTTTATATGTATGTATGTGTTATGCATATATGTATCTATATATATGTACGTATGTATGTATATACATATATGTATCTAAAAATTTTGACAAAGTTTGGTACTTTTCTGCTTAACTGTTTACTGCCTGTCCAAGCGACACAGAATGAGTTTGGCGAACTGCCAAAATTATAACTCGCGACGTACGGACGGACGGTTATATCGTCTGAAATTTTCCTATTCGGAAGACCGTTATGGTATAACGTAATCGTACGTTAAAATATTGGGAATAACGGAGGAATTTTCCTATTTCACAAGGAATCCACCCGTAGAAATTTAAAAATTGAATTCAATAGCTGGAAGGGGAAGCCGCATGTGTTAGCTACCTGGGAAAAATTGTTTTCCCATCTAGGAGATTGTTTTGCTACTAGGCTTATAACATTATTCGAGAATGAGAAGCACTTCTTGTAGAGCATTGTTGTGCAATTAGCTCAAAATCGAAAATTTCGGAGATGTAACTCTTCTAGCAGAGGTACGATACTATGCAACATAATACAAAACTAAATTTCTAAAATATCTTTCTTTTGAAATTTCTAAAACATGAGTATATGTTTTGTATTTCTTGCTCTGTTCTATAAATTAAAGTGAACTAAAACTGTCTCTCCTGTAACAATTTGCCGATCGTTCGTACTCAGATTTGCTGCTGTTTCTTCTGATAAGTTGTTTACGAATTTCTTTTATCTCTTAGCGAAGAAGAGCGAGATTTTACGTATGCAAATTGGCTTAATTTTGGGAGATGAAACTCAACCCTTTCATCTATAGGTCGTCAATATATATATACATATATATATATATATATATATATATATATATATATATATATATATATATATATATATATATAAATAAATAAATAAATAAATATATATATATATATAAATATTTATATGTATATATATATATATATATATATATATATATATATATATATATATATATATATATATATATATATATATATATATATATATATACTGAAAACACTCGCTTCGCTACGGAGTACATTCAAATTAAATACAATGGTCAACGTATGCAATTTATGCCAAAAAATAAATATATATATCTATACTTATATATAAAGAGAGAGCTATTTTGTGCGTTGAGGGTAATCTCCAGAACCACTGCCCCTATTTGAAAAATTCTTTCACTGTTTGAAAGGTACATTATTCCAGATGGACATAGGTATATATTATGTATATCTGATCAGTAGAAATAAAGTTAGGGGCTTAATCCTAATAATCTCCATTGTTAGCGCTACTGTCCTCTACCGCTTTTTGCACCGAAGTCTTCAACGATCCGTAGCGTGGTGCAATTGCGGTGGGCTTTTGTTCTGACGATAGTGGTTCGAACCTAGCCGTTCTCCGGCACGCCTTTTTCTTTTAAAAAATTAACTTTAATTATTGACTAACGTAATATTAATTTGAATATTATTTTAAGAATATTGGTTTTTAAAAATTGAATATTATAAAAAAAAAAACGTTCTTTACTTAAAATCCCGTTTTTATTTTTGTATTTTTATTTCAACTCTTAACCTCTTTCTATTATCTATCTATACTTATATATGAAGAGAGAGCGATTTTGTACGTGGAAGGTAATCTCCAGAACCACTGCACCTATTTGAAAAATTCTTTCACTGTTTGAAAGGTACATTATTCCAGATGGACATAGGCTATATATTATGTATATCTGATCAGTAGAAATAAAGTTAGGGGCTTCTTCCTAACAATCTCCATTGTTACTGCTACTGTCCTCTACCGCTTTTTGTGCCGAAGTCTTCAACGATCCTTATCGTTGTGCTATCGCGGTGGGCTTCTGTTCTGACGATAGTGGTTCGAACCTAGCCGTTCTACGTCACTCATTTTTCTTTTAAAAAATTAACTTTAATTATTTACTTTCGTAATATTAATTTCAATATTATTTTAGGAATATTGTTTGAAAAAAATTTTAATATTATTTTTAAAAAAACATTCTTTACTTAAAATCCTTTTTTTATTTTTGTATTTTTATTTCATCTCTTAACTTCTCTCTTTTAAAAAATTAACTTTAATTAATAAGTAACGTAATATTAATTTGAATACTATTTTACGTGCTTAAAATAATTTTAAAAAAATTCTTTACTTAAAATCCTTTTTTATTTTTGAATAAAACTACGGTCTCAAGCACACCTCTTTCTTTTAAAAAATTAACTTTAATTAATAAATAACGTAATATTAATTTGAATATTATTTTAGGTGCTTAAAATAATTAAAAAAAAATTCTTTACTTAAAATCCTTTTTTATTTTTGTATTTTTATTTCATCTCTTATTCTAATTTTGGGATACCAATGTGTATATATACTTCTATAATAATATATAAAGAGAGAGAACAGATTTTGTATGTTGAGGGTAATGTACAACTTTTGTACATTAAAATGTACCTTTCATCTCTTCCTTTGTCAACCGCAGTCAAGTAACCATAGCACCACCCTTTAGCTTACGGGGTCCGTTTTTCGAAATCGCTCTTTACAAAGGGAAAATGTTATCTACTTCCTATCCTCATTTTACTTGCGGGACATTCATCGTGGGGGGTCAGGGGAAAGAGTGGTTAATTTCTTTCTTATTGCTTTCTTACTATTGAAGAAGAATTTCAATAGTAGTTCATCGGCACTCCGTGCCTCTTTCATCTCTCAAAAATCTGAAAATGATGAACCGCGGGTGAACTACCCTTTTGATGTCTGTCAGCTGAAAAGAAATAGCCTCTAGCTAGCACGAGAAAAGATTATTATTCAGTCCTTTTCGGCAAGATTCACCCTCCGTTCCCAGAATGTCACCAAATTGTTCTTTGGGGGCAAAGACGTTAGGAAAGTCACAACGAAGTGGAATTCGAGACTATATATCTGCCGACATCACACCGTATTTTTCGAGAGTATGTGCTTCGGATATATGCTATCCCACCCCGTAAGGAAAAGGTTTAATATTTTTAAGATTCAAGTAGAGGAGGTATTGATAAATACAAAAAGGATTTTTGAAACTGGCAACGTTAAAGGGTTTATTGAAGAAAACTACATTTGGAACTACGCTTTTTATTCGACATTTAAGGTAAAAAAGATTTACAATTTATTGGCTATCAACTTGAAAGCTATTGGTATAATACTTTGTTCAACCCGGACAAAGTCGGGACGGGCCGCTAGTTTATAATAAATGCGATGATCAATGTATACAATTGATGTAAAATATATATCTATCTATACATATATATTTATAAGAAAATCCTAAGGGATATGAATTTTTTTTGGATAATATAAAATCGTCTGCTGCATTAGAAAGAGAAAAAAATATTTTTTTTGTCTATTTAGTTGTTACGCACGTGACGATAAATTTATTGAAAGTACCAGAAAAAGAAATCACGTGATCAGCATTTAATAAATTAAATTCTAAAAATTAATCTTTAAAAATTCACCAAAAATCAGGAAATGGAGGCAAAAATTCGAAAAAAATTTCATTTTGAAGGAATTTTTATGATCTTTCTCGTGATATAAATTTTATAACCCTCAATGTATTATTTTAAATGCAAACGTAAAAAAAGTTTAAAAAACAGCTCAAAAATTTAATTAAAAAAAATCTTAGAAGAATTTTTGAAAAATCTTTCTTAGTGCACCCCTACACTATTAGAAGAATCGCCATGCAAAATTTCAGCCCTTTAGGTCCAGCAGTTTGGTCTGTGCGTTGTATGTCACTCAGTCAGTCAGTCAGTCAGTGAATGAATGAGTCAGTTACGGAACTGTTTTATATATATATATATATATATATATATATATATATATATATATATATATATATATATATATATATATATATATATATATATATTCTCTTCTGTAACAATTTGCCAATCGTTCGTACTCAGCTTTGCTTCTGCTTCTTCTGATAAGTTGTTTATAAATTTCTTTTATCTGTCAGTGAAGAAGAGCGAGATTTTACGTATGCTAATTGGCTTAATTTTGGGAAATGAAACTCAACCCTCTCCTCTACAGGTCGTCTAAAATTTCCTGCATGCCTCGTTTTATCACTGTTCATGCTGGGAGGGGGGGAGGGGATGTAGAAATGGCTTACACTTTTCTGCAGAAGCATTTATTCGCGTTGTATCCATTTGCCGAATCCCATTTTCTTTACTAACTACATAATAGAAAAGATCTTTCTTAATGGATGGAGCGTACCAGGAATTAAAATTTTCCGTCTCATTAATTACCCGCTGCGTCTCAGGTATCATTTTAAAATTCTGCTCTCTAATAAATGCAATGATTCGCGAAATATTAATTGAATAATTTACTTCAGAAAGGAGGAAGCGATGCAAATCAAAAACAAATTCTATATAACACTTATTCAGGTGCTTTGATAGACTGTCTGATTTTACTGCGATAAGAAAGTGGACTTAAAAATACGATGCTTGAACAAAAGGCGTGAAATCTTCGAAGGCACTTCCGTTCCATGGCAGCTCACTCCGAATAGGAATAAATCAATGTGAAATAAATGGACGGTGAAACTCTGACGGTATCAGAAATATAAAGGAAATTTATACATAATATTCAAGACATATTATTTATAAATATTCAGCACAACTGTTTTATGACGAAGTGATTTTATTTTATTGCCAAGCGTAACATATCAGAGTGAATGTAATTATTTTCAGGGTTAACTCAGTTGTTTTTTTCTATACTAGCTGAGTATCCGTGCTTCGCTACGGAGTACATTAAAATTGAATACAACCTTCAATGTATGAAATTAATGCCAAAAGTACATATATTTATAATAAATATAACGGTCAATGTATGCAATTAATGCCAATAAAATATAAATATATTTATAAAAAAAATCTATAATAAAAAATATGAAAAATATTTATATAAAAAATGTACAATTAATTTTCATGTTTAATAACCATAAAACATACTCATTTGAATTAATTTCTTAAAAAACTCTCATCGAAATTAGTCTAGTTGTTAAATTTTATTTTTTGCCGTATTTTAATATTTTTTGTCAATTTATTGTTATGCACGTGACTCAAAATTAATTTTATGTATCACAAAAAGAAAAGAAACCACGTGAACGACATTTAATAAATTAAATTCTAAAAATGAATCTTTATAAATTCACCAAAAATCAGAACATGGAGACAAAGATTCGAAAAGGATTTCATTTTAAAAGAATTTTTAGGATATTTCTCGTGATTGAAATTTTATAACCCTCAGATTATTTTAAATGAAAACTTTAAAGAATGTTACAAAACAGCTCAAAAATTGAATTTAAAAAAATCTCAGAAGAATTTTTCAAAAATCGTTCTTAGTGCACCCCTACACTATAAGAAGAATCCGCATGCAAAATTTTTGCAAAATCCTCATGCAAAATCCTCATGCAACCCTTTATGTCCAGCCGTTTGGTCTGTGTGTTATCTGTCAGTCAGTAAGTTACGGAACTGTTTTATATATATAGATAATATATGTCATTATATTGATCAAATTCGCAAAAATGTCCGAAATTTTCAGTATTATTTATCTGTATTTGCCTCTGAATGTATACAGGCAAAAATATGTACCATTCATTGAGTATATGTGTCTCGCCCGCATTATAATGTTTCTCTTCTCTAACGCGGCAGCGTTGTCTTTGGACATTTCCGTCGAAAATTTTGGTTGATTGTCATGTGATCCCTGAATTGGTGAACCAGCATCACCCCTCGCTGCCATCGCAGTTGAAACCAAACATTGGCGTCAAGTTCGACATCTGGGGTTTCGTACCCTCCTCCCCATCCTAAAAAATTCCACGGAGGATTTTTCCGATTCCCAGATATAACGAGTCCATTCCCGGCGTAGACACGAAAGCACTCGGAACTCGAACCCAATATCGTTGCTCTAACCACGTGGCTGCCTCAGGTCGCATAGTGGGACAATTGTATGGTATCAGGTTCATATTTTTAAGTTTTTATAATAATTTTTATTTGAAACATTAATTTTTAACGCTGAGTAGACAAGTTACTATGTAATAGTAGATACCATATTTCTACTTCATATTAAAAATGGTATGATATATATCTCAGAAGGTCTACAGATAAAAATAAATACAGGGTGGTCCAAAATTCTTGAGCGCTTTTCATGTTTGAAAAAAAAGAACAAAATGTGGTACGTACATGCTTATTGTTTTCTTAGAAATACAATTTAAAGCAGTTTTACACAAAAAAATTTTAAACATTAAATAACTAACACATAAGCCTGTAGATGGCGCTACAACATTTCGCAAGAAAAAATTACTAATTGCGTCAGTCTGCAAATGGCTACTGTACAGAAAAAAGCAATGTGTGTTTTGTGGTTCCATGAAAGCAAATTCGTTGTAACCCATTTTGTTCTTTTTTTTTCAAACATGAAATGCGCACAATAATTTTGGAACACCCAGGGTGGTCCAAATTTGAAAAAGTTATTTAATGTTTAAAATTTTGTTGTGTAAAACTGTTTTAAATTGTCTTTCTAAGAAAACAATAAGCATGTACGTACCAAACTTTGTTCTTTTTATTTTCAAACATGAAACGCGCTGAACAATTTTGGAACCCCCTGTATATAAAATCAGATACCTTATACCACGATTTTACAGGTGTATGTTATGTTTTGTATCATACGCGTATAGAATTTATATTAAACTGAACAATATATTTTGTTGATAATAAAATTCGATTCTGTTTCCATCAAACCACTTGGTTAACTGACAACGTGCTACTAATATTCCAATGTCTAATGGATGTGTTTAAGTTGATTATGATATATTATATTAGCTTGTCTATTACCTTCATTGCCACAAGGCCTCTAGAAAATTGGTGCTCAAATATTTTCAACAAATAATTGGCAGCATTTACTATGATGGAAACAGAGTGAACGAATTGGATATTTTCACTACTTAATTGAGTCTGCAGTGCTTACGATATATGGATTTTATTTTTTGAGAAGAAGAATATCGTAATTTCTTGAGTATAAATTAGTAAATGCGAACTGACATATTTTTAATTAAAAAAAGCATTTTTTTCATATTTTTGGTTTTAAGTTTTTTATATAAATTTTCACTTCAAACATCAATTTTTAATGCTAAGTACCTACTCTATTATGTAACAGTAGATAGTATATTTCATATTAAAAATGTTATGTTAAATATCTCACAATGTCTACAACTAAAATTGATTTCATGGATTACCGTATTAGTTACGTATCAAACATGCCGTTTGGTTACATGATACATAAAGTTATATCGTGTATATCAAATCACATACAATATATATCAGGATTTTACAGCTGTATGTTATTTTTTATCATAGGTATATCGCATTTACATTAATATCAACAATATGGATTGTTTAATTTAAAAGCTGACCGTGTTTTAAACTAACCGCTTGTTGTAGATAATGTGCTGCTAACATTCCAATATTTACTTAAAGTGTTTAAGATGATAACGATATATAATAGTAGATTGTCTATTAGCTTCTTTGCCACAAGACCTCTAGAGTATTCTATCTAACATCTTTCTTCTGGGCATGCGTTCTTTCATGCAGCCATGTACTTCAAATCCTTTATAACATCATTTTCGCTGCTTTAAAAATTTTAATGCTTATGTCAACGAGGTTTATCTCAATTTGGTGATATTTTAGCCGTAGTGATAAAACCTTTCACTTTTGAAATATGATAGAAAGCAGAATAGCTTTAATTTATGGTACCAAAAAAATCATTTAGTCTCGTCTAACGAAACTACCTCGGGTTATTAACGTAGGATTACTTATCGTTGCTTACCTCTTTTTTTTTAACGCATCTTGGTACTTTTCTGTTTAACTATTTACTGCTACTGGGTTTGGCGCTCTGCCAAAATTATAACTCGCGACGCCGGACAATTTTTTTTCTCTCCGCAGGATCGTTATTGGGGAACGTAATCCTACGTTAAAATCCCTATGAATTTCTGCAATACTATATTTTTCCTTCTCCGTGCTCTCAGTAAATCACGTAAATTACGTATAAAAACATATACCCCTATATATGTGCATGATAAAAATTAGTGGAAAAAAATTAAAAAACAACTTTTTACTAACTAGGCAGTCTAAGGCTTCTGGGGAGTAGTCCTATTGATTTCATTTATAAGTGCTCATAAATGTTCCTTGAGCACTTATTAATGAAACTGATAACGTAGTGGTAATGCTTTATCACACATTCAGTCTGAAGAAAGAAAAGTCTTTCTATGTGGTCAGTGAGGGTGGGAGAAAGTACGATCGCCCCCAGATGTCGCCCCTGGTGGTGGTCGATCTGAATTGGACTGCTGATCTAAACTGGCCGATCTAAATTGACAGCCTTTTCACCGGCAGGGATTCAGTCCCCGATGGTCTTAGTTTGTATGTCGGGTCCTGTCTGGTTCAATGGAAATGTTTTTTATTACTGTCGACTAGGACTGATCGATTTTTTAAAATTGTTCTACGTTACAGATATGGAAATATCTTCTGCTATCGTTTTCATGCTGCAAAAAAACAGATATATTTTAAAATTTCAATGATTTGTGGGGAAAAAAAATGGGGTTTACTGTGTTTTAAATACACATTTCCTTGGGTCGACTAACTCTTTAAAATGAATATGAGAGTGGTGTGAATTTTGTTTAATAATATGTGAGAGTAATTTAAATATGGTTTTTACTATCCAGATTAGTTCACTAACTGATTTTTCAAAATTCTTGTCATTTATAGTGAAATAGCTGAATGGTTAAAAAAAACCAAAAGTTTAAAGTTTTGAGTGTTTTTGATTTCTTCTTGCTCAAGAAGTTTAAATCTAATGAAAGAATAAAATATGGCTTCAAAAGTTAAATGCCGTGGTTTCTAAGAGAAAGAAATTTTAAAATCTGCTTAAAATATTGCTTGGATTCTATTCTCTTTCGTCTTGTTATTGCGGATTCATTTATTAAAGATGTGTTATAAAAATAATCCTTTATTATATTCATTTCAATTTTTGTCTGTCCCTTCGCTAATATGAATATTTCAGTCATTTCAGTATTTTATTCATATTTTATTCAAATGTTTTAAATTTCGAGGAGCACGGAAATGTTCTCTGGGTAACGAAAATTGAAATGTTTTCATTCTTTCTCGTTATATTAAATTTCAATCTTTCTTGTTCGGAGCTGTTTAAGATTCATAAAAATAAAGCATTCTTATAAAACTTAATTTCCGAGAATAGTTTGAAGTAATATGTTAGGCTGGGTTTCAAAATCTGTTGAAAATGGCAAAAGTAATACGGAATATGTCGAACTGTTAATTTTTTTTTAAATCTCAGGGAAGATGGTGTATAAAAAGTTTTTGCAAGTAGAATAGGCTTCTATTCAAACGATAGGAATCAACATTTTGGAATCAAACAATTCAAATTCACGAGTACCGAATTAGACAAAGGAAAATATTATTTAACTGTATAAGTGTAAGGGTGCACAATTTTTATTATTGACAAAAAATCATAAGATGTATTAGTATCTCCCACTCGTGTTAAGGTACGTTACAAAAAGTAGTTATGATTTATAAATAAACAAAAATTAAAAATTTGTGTACAGGGCCATCTTAAATTGTTTGTCTTTTTGCACCTCTAAGAACAGTGAAATAAAAATTAAGTTTATGCCATTAAATTTTGTGTCGCAAATCGAGTAATATGTACTTAATTCTACACAAGACGGATCAGTTAAATCTCCATATAGTCATGGAAAAAATTGGATTTCAGATATATATATATATATATATATATATATATATATATATATATATATATATATAAATAAAATATTTACTCATATACAGGGTGTCTATAAATTATTGTCGGGGTTTCCTTACCTCATAACTTTTGATTAACTCTCTCAGGGGAAACAACCTCCACCGTCTTCACGGTGTAGACTTTTTTTCCCGATTTTTTTTAACCTAAAAAATCTTGAAAATTTTTCCAAGGTTACAAAATGTTTTTACTTCTTTAAAATGATAACAGATGGCAGCACTAGCCATTTAACTGAAATACATTGAATGCAAATGAAAAGAAGACTACATTTAAGCGTTCACAGAGTGCGAACGGCGCCCCTGAAAGGGTTTTAAAGAACATGAGGGAAAATATTGCATATTTGTAAAGTACAACTCAAAATGTTTTTTAATACCATGATCAAAGTTATGAACGCACACATTAATGAATTATGAGTAAAAAGTTAAACAGTTTCCACATGGCAGGCAGGCTTTCGTTGCACGCAACACATTTGCAGTGTAACCTTCACCACGACACAACGTCACCTCAAGAGTACGTACAGAAAAGATCCACTTTCATATCATTATACTCGACGTTGGCTAAAGCAGTTTCCGGAAACGGGTAGCGCCCAAAACAAAAAATGAGCTGGAAGACCGAGCACTTTACAGGAAGATGTTGATCTCGTCAAAGAAATGTTTGTTCGCAGTCCAGAGGGAATCAGAGAACCCTCACACATCTAGAACCGGAAAGAGATAGCCAGAAGGTTAATGTTGGATACTCTTTACCGTACACTGAAGTTGTCAGGCCATTTTTCTTTATCGAGAAAGCAGTAAACTCCTAGAGTTAGTGTTGTATGAGGTTCCCCAGTTGCAATGTCGTCAGCCACATGGGATAGTCCAGCAAGATGGTGTACCACCACATTGGGGCATAATTGTACATGAGTTTCTGGACATGAACTTTTCCAACAGATGGTGTGGACCTATTCCATGACCTCCAAGATCACGAGATATCACATCGATGGACTTTTTCTTGAGGGGGTATGTCAAGGACATTGTCTACAAACGCCCCCACTCAATGAACTCAAGCGCAGAATTGCTGCTGCGACCCAAAATGTTTCACTGCAAATGCTGAAGAAATCTTGGCGGGAACTTGAGTTCCGTCTCGGAATGGTACGTGACATGAAAGACTGCAACGTGAAAACTATCTAAATTTGTGCACATAATTCATTAATGTGTGTCTTTATAACTTTTTATTGTGCGAGAAAAAAAATTTAAGTTGTACTTAATGTGTAGTAATGTATATAATACACAGCAGGCGGACCACCTGCCCGAGACGTATGCTGCACGGCACCCCAAGCCCACGCTCAAGAAAGCGGAGATGGGCACCACTGGCCTTGATCCTCAATGGACTGTTACGTCACTGGTTAGTATGTGATAATGTTTTTCGTCAAGATCTTTAATCAAAAGTTAAGAAGTAAGGAAATCCCGATAATAATTTATAGACATCCTATATATCTCTGTCCATATATATGCATATATCTGTAAAGCTATACATTCGTTTAACCATATAAATGCAGATATATGTGAATTGTTAATTATATATATATATATATATACACACACACACAAAAAAAAAAAAATGGAGTTAAAGGACACCAAGTTCATTTCTTAAAAGTAGACTGTTTAACTTAATCCTTCATTTTTAGCACTATTTTCTGTAGAGAAATGCCGTTACGCGAATGTTTATACAGAAGAGACCTTGCCCATTGAAAATTACACCATGTCCTATCATTGTGTCGAGGTAAAATGCATTAAGTGGATTTCTTTAAGATCTCCTGTGAAATTCATACATTGAGACCTAGTGTTCTATACCTCCGAGGTACAGGTATATATTATATTGTGGAGGTGCCGGTACATAATATTTTAAGTTAAAATAAAAGTTCAAGACAATTTTTCAGAGAAGGTTACTGGTTTCTAAAACCTCTAGCTCCTACCACATATCTCCACTCTCGTGGGCTGTTTACAGTGTATATCGGTCAATACAGGAGGCTTGTTATATAACACAATACAGTTTATTGATGAAACCTGTTCACAATTACTGGTATATAATAAAAACATTGAAAACTAGCAATATTGCAATAACAACTACTATTGCGTTACAATTAAAAACACAAAATAAATCTACTACTGATGATAATAACAACAAAAAATATTACGACTCGTCCCGCTTAACTGGAAGCACAAGAGTTCTATGAGGCGATCTTGGTGGGCAGCTTAATCAGAATTTAGATGTAGCATGGCGAGTCAAGCGCTGGAACCCGGGAACACTGTTTAGTTGCTGAAGTTGAAGCATCTGGTCCTACGGCAAATGATGACAACTACCAGAAATATTCTGTATCCTGAGCACACGGAGAGTTCGACGGGAACACTATGTTGTGAGCGTGCAACCAGGCGGATCGCTGCTTCGTCGTGTCGAGTCGAGTGAGATCCGCTTATATGCTGCTCCGGAGAAGGCTCGCACATGCGCAGGCGATCACGCTAGGAATCTGCTTGGAAATCTACATAACGATTTCCTCTTTTTCGCGTGACCGCCACAATATATATATATATATATGTATGTATATATATATAATATGTATATAGTATGTATATAATATGTGAATACTTATGTGTTGGTTGATATGATATATGGTATGTTAAGACAAAAGTTACAAACGTGGAAATACGTAGGACAGACATTTCTTTCTCTCTTCAATTTATCTCGCTCATTCTGCTACTGCCAATAAACAAATATTCTTCGATACTCTTTCCCTTCGGGTACCAATTTTTGAACCATAATGTTAGATTAATTGATATTTTTCAGTTATCTGATGGCACCGTTACAGCCACCTATGAATCAGGCAATCGAAATGAAGGGCCATATTTCGCTAGCACCGCATCCTTTTGTCTGCAGTGATACGGATGGTAAATAATTTATTTACAGTCATTCACGCGTCGATTAAACAAAACACAGAGATAAATATATCAGCTCCAAGTAGGAAGAGGTTATATCTGGATGAGTCAATTCCCCGGCATTCACTTCGGTGACCGTCTCGCCATTCAGTTCTCACTCCCGGAACAATACCCCTGAGTTTTCCGCGATGCTGATAACATTTGTGGTGCTCGTTTCATAATTCCACTCTACAGGAATTCGATGCAAGTGATTAATTGTGTTTGTTGGCCGCGTCAACGAAAGGAGGTCATAAATCTCGCTCGAAAGGAACGCGCAGGTAAAAGTTGAGTTAATATTTGCAAGTTTGGGGAAGGTAAGCGGCCCGCTCAAGATCATTTAGGATAACAGGAAGGAGTACGATTTATGTGGTGCAAAAGAGCATGTATATCTCTGTCACCAAAAAGACGATAGAAATGAACGTACGTAGATCTGTGTATTGGGTGTTTTTTAAACGTGCGCATTTATTGACATTTAGCAGCCGTAAATGTAGTGGGAAAATTTACCCTGGTTCTACTAATTCAAAAATATGCCGAGAATTTCGTGTATTCTTTCAAACAATTGTGTTGAAACTATGTGCTTATTTAGAAAACGGAATGCTATTCTTTTCACACTCTGCCGGCCGGCCATTTTGAGCAGATCTAACCTTTGTTCCTGGCATTAGTTGTGTAGGACTGGAACGTTGAATATTGATCGTTGTACCAGGTATGCAGTGTAACCAAGCATTATTTCTTTTTAATAAATTACGCGCCCTGTCAAAATCTTGAAAAAAAAAGTTTATATAATTTTATTGAAAACTTGTTGAAAATATGCGCTTTGCCAAATTAGTGTATGAAAGGTGCATGTTTTTTATGATATCTTGTTGAAAATTATTGTTATTCGGATCAAAGTATTACCCAGCATTCATAACAAAATCCATGTACTAGAATTAAATTGCTACCTCAAAATGTTTAAGGTGCTCATTGCGGTAAGAATAGTAAATGCGTAGAATATTCCTCTTATAGAACAGCGAAAATGATTATTTCAGTACTTAAAACGTCCTAAAGACAATTAAGATGTGGCATACATCCTCGTAAAAAATAGTTTTTCATTTTTTAAATTTCCTATTGATTCTCATTATATATAGAGTTGGATCGTTTTTAACTTCTGTCGAAATAGTTACAATTTTTGACATTAGATGGCGGAACGAGACCGTTTCCATGACTACTCGCTTACGGAAAGCGAGAACTGTTTTTAGTGTTTTAAAAATTAGAAGTCGCTTTTTTCCTGTTTTTTTAAAGTCGCAATTCTTTTCTTCCTATCCTATTCTACATGTAATCAATATGTCATTTATTCGTACCTCATTAAAAAATACTTAAAAACGCAGTTTACATTCTATTTACTCATGTGTGAAGTATTCAATTAATAGTTTTAAAATGCTATCGATAACCTATGGAACAAAGGTAAGACTAACTTCTCATTCTTTATATCGTATTCTTCAAGTATTCATTCAACTTCTATGGCTTATCCGAAAGATGAAAGCTAATAATCTTTCTTATTTTCTTTTCAGAGTGTAATTTTATGTTTATAGTATCCAAATTAGCTCATTGACTTGATTGTTCAGATGGTTGTCATTTATAATTGAATAGCTGAGGGAAAATTACCCATGTATAACTCATGATTTCTGCATAGGTGAACACAAAGCTAAGAAATTCCAATATAGCTGCTTCCCAGCAGTATTAGCAAAAACAATGTGAACTCAAAAAAATTGAGGGGCAGAATTCGCTAAGGAGAAACCATCGAATCTTTTGACGTACGAAGAACTACAAAATGGTTATGGCAGCACTCATTTTTTATGTGTTAAAGTGTGCTTTAATTTAAAGATGTGATATGTATTCTTGCGGGATAATGAGTTTTGAGTTTTTTTATATAATACCTTTTCAGTTTCATATAGCTTGGGAATCGATTTTTTTAACTTCCTTGGCTTATCCAAAAGATAAAACCTCATATTCTTAGGAAATTCTAATTTCTTTTTATAAGATGTCTTTAAATCCATTGAAAATTCCACGTATCCTTATACAACGTTTAAGTTTAAGTATTTTTCATATCCTTTCATTCATTCCCGTATATCTTGGGAATTAGTTGTTTTTAACTTATTTGTCTTATCCAAAAGATGAAAGATTATATTCTTTCATAGCTCTATTGCAAAGTGTAATTCAAATAAGGTTCTTAAGATCCAAATTAGTTCCCTGATTGTTAAAATTCTTGTCAGTTATAATCGAATCACTGAGTGATAGATAACCAAAAGTTTAAAGTTTTGAATGCTTTTGATTTCTTCGTGTTCAAGAAAGTGAAATCTGACGGAAGAATAAAACATGGCTAGAAAAGGTTAAATGCTGTGCTTTCTGAGCGAAAGAAAATTTAAAATCTGCTTAGTTCCTATCTAGCGCGTTCTAGTAGTCTAGCGTAGTTCCTATTTTCTTTTATTTTGTTATTGCGAATTCATTTATAAAAGATGTCATGGTATAAAAATAATATTTTATCATGTTCATTTTAATTTTTTCCCGTTCCACGCTACTCTGAATATTTTAGCCATTTCGGTATTTTATTCATATTTTATTTAAATGTTTTAAATTTAGAAAAGCACGGAAATGTTCTGTGGGTAACGAAGATTGAAATGTTTCCATTCTTTCTCGTTATATTAAATTTCAATCTCTCTTGTCCGGAGCTGCTTCAGATTTAAAAAAAGTTCTCATGAAACATAATTTCTGAGAATACTTTGCTATAATATGTTAGTCTGAAAATTTGTTATTATTGGCAAAAGTAATACGAACCACGTCGAACTTTAATTTTTTTTTTATATTTTGAGGAAGATGTTACATAAGCAATAATAAGTTGCGAAGTTTTTCTAACTTGAATATGCTTCTATTTAAAATACAGGAAAAGAAATTTTGAATCAAAAATTTTGAATTAACGTTTACAAAATTTGTCAAAGAAATATATTATTTAACTGTTTCAGTTTAGAGTGCAAAGTTTTCCTTATTGGCATAAACACATAAGATGCCATCACTGTGCTCCACTTGTATTAAGGTACATTGAAAAGAGTAGGTATGTGTATATAAATCCTCAAAAATTGAAAAATTCTTAAAATAGTCTCGTCGAAACTTTTTTTTATACACCTCTTTTTTTTATACACAGTCAAATACAAAATTATATACATATATAAAAAATTATGTGTCTGAAAACGAATAATATGTACTTACTCTTAGAGAAAACGGAAAAAATTAAATCTCCATAGTCTCGAAAAGGACTATAATTTTAGCTGGAAACTTCAGATGTGTATATATATATATATATATATATATATATATATATATATATATATATATATATATATATATATATATATATATATATATATATACATATACATATATATATATATATATATATACATATATATATATATATATATATATATATATATATATATATATATATATATATATATATATATATATATATATATATATATGTGTGTGTGTGTGTGTGTGTGTGTGTGTGTGTGTGTGTGTGTGTGTGCGCGTGTGTGTGTGTGTGTGTGTGTGTATATGTATCCCATAAAATTTACTCATATATATAAATATATAGTTTATTATTCTGTGTGTATATATTTGTATATGTATGTGTGTAGTGAGTATTGAGTGTATAACTGTATATATGCATACTCATGTGTCAATTAATATGATATGTTATGAGAAAAGTAACAAAAGTGGAATTACGTCGGGCAGACATTTCTTTCTCACATCTTCACTTTATATCGCTTATCTGCTACTACCAATGCATATTCTTCGATACTCTTTCCCTTCGGTATCCATTTTTGAACCTTAATGTTAGATACATTGATATTTTTGAGTTATGTGATGGCACCATTACAACCACGTATTAATCAGGGAAACGAAATGAAGGCTCTGTTTCGCTAGCTTCGCTTTCCTTTTGTCTGCAGTGATACCGGTGCTGAATAATTTATTTACCGTCATCCCTGCGTCGATTAAACAAAACACAGAGATAAATATATCAGCTCCGAGTAGGAAGAAGGTATATCTAGATGAGTCAATTCCCGGGCAATCACTTTGCTTCTAATTTATTTCCGGTGACCGTCTCGCCATTCAATTCTCGCTCCCGGAACAATACCCCCGAGTTTTCCGCGGTGCTGATAACATTTGCGGCGCTCGTTTCATAATTCCATTCTACAGAAATTCGATGCAAGTGATTAAATGTGTTTGTTGGACCCGTCAACGAAAAGAGGTCATAAATCTCGCTCGAAATTAAAACGCTTTAAAAATTGAGTTAATATTTGCAAATGTGGGGAAGGTAAGAGGTCCGTGTGAGAAGATTCAGGATACCAGCGGTGGAGTACGATTTATGTGGGGCAAAATGGAATGTGCGTAGCTGTCAGTGAAAATACGATAGCAATAAATGGATATGTATCTCTGTATTGAGCGTTTCTTGAACGTGTTCTTTAATTAACATTTAACAACCATAAATGTACCGGAAAAATGTACCCTGATTCTACTTTTGCAACAATTGACGGGAATTTCGTCTATTCTTTTTAACAACTTGGTTGAATGTATGCGCGAATTTGGAGAACGGAATTTAATATTTTTTTTTAAACCTAGAGGGGTCGACCCTTTTCAGCAGATATTACCGTTTTAATTTCCAATGGCGGGTTACAAGACTATATATATATATATATATATATATATATATATATATATATATATATATATACACTGGTAAAATAAATTAAGAGAATTTGCATATTTTATCGAATGTCATGAAAGGAACTGAACTGAAAGTAAGACCACTGCTTCTAGACAAAAATGCAAATATTGTACATCAAATACGCAAGGGTACACGTGTGTGTAGATGGAACCAGTAGAGAAACAGGCTTTATAAGCACCGTAAGTTAAGACGCAATTCGTTCGCTAGCACACCTCGGCGAATTTCTTGGTGTTATTTTGCAGCAATCGGTTAATTTCAAACTGTAACAGTAAAAATGAGTGACCACCAACGTTTCGATGATGGAATGAGGTGGCGAATTGGGAGGAGGCTAGAAGCAGGCCAATCTCAAGTCCAAATTTGTAGAAAGTTTAATTTAACGCCCAGTGTCATGTGTAAGATATGGAAACAGTTCCAGGTTCCAGATCCATCGAGAGAAAGCCTGGTCAAGGTCGTCCAAGAGCCACGACGGCCAGAGAAGATCGCCATTTGTCGATTATAGCGAGGCGTAACAGGAGTGCTACAGCTTCTCAGCTCTCTCATGACGAACAGGAGAATCCGTTTATCATGAAGCAGTGAGCATAGAGATTGGAGTATGGATCAATGGGCGACAGTTCTCTTCACCGATGAGTCCCGGTTCAGCCTAAACACCGATTCTCGCCGTACGTTCATATGGAGAGAATCTGGGACCCAGCTACCTATCCTCCAATGTCCGCGAAATCTACCATTATGGCGGAGGAGGTTTAATGGTTTTGGCAGACATCATGTTGTATAGCCGCACACCTCTCCATGTCTTTGAAAGAGGCAAAGTGACTGGTGTGAGGTATAGGGATGAGGTCTTGGAGCACTGTGTTCGCCTATTCAGGGGTGCAGTTAGCCCTGAGTTCATTTTAATGGACGATAACGCGAAGCC
Organism: Dolomedes plantarius; assembly: GCA_907164885.2. Taxonomy (NCBI): domain Eukaryota; kingdom Metazoa; phylum Arthropoda; class Arachnida; order Araneae; family Dolomedidae; genus Dolomedes; species Dolomedes plantarius. The sequence goes on along the minus strand of OU015490.1, from coordinate 133,277,622 downwards.
ACATAGACCTCTTCTGGTCGACGAATTTCTAGAGATTGAGGATAATTGCCGGATGGATTGACCAGACAGATCTCCAGACCTTAATCCTATAGAGCATGTCTGGAACGCTCTGGGGAGGGCAATTGCAACTTGCAATCCCCCTCCGAGAACCATCCAGGGAATGAAAACAGCGTTGCTGAACGAGTGGGATCAATTGCCACAGGAAATGATAAATTGAATTATTTCAAGTTTGAAATCACGTTGCGAGACCTGTATATCTGTTAGAGGGGACCATACCCCCTATTAACTCATCTATTAACCCATTTTTTTGTTTATTCTGCAAACGATGTTTCATACCTTCCGACTCCAACGAGTGTTACGCACGATCATGCGTGTGTATTACAATTATTGAATGGTTATTTGTTTTGTATTGTATCACTGCATGTACATATCAAATTTCATTAAAATCGGTACAGTAGTTCTAGAGATAATCGACCAAGTCTGCAAATTATCTTAATTTCTTACACCAGTGTATAATATATATATATATATATATATACAATGTGTGACAATAAAGTTCGGTGAATAGTCCTGTAACATTAACGTAGATGAAATATTAACGAAAGTTACATTACTGTCCTTCGAAATAGTCACCTCCCATAACTATGCACCGCTGACATCTGATATACATGTTCTGGTATCTTTGCAGGAAGTCTTCTTTTGGGATGGAGTTCAAAAGCCTCGTCACGTTTCGTTGGATGTCAGGAATATCGTCAAATCTCTTTTCCTTTCAAAGCGAGTTTGAATAGGAAGAAGTCTGGAGGATTGTGATCTGGCGAGTATGGTGGATGTTCAATTTGCACCACTCCCTTTTTTGCCAGGAACTGTTTGACGATATTGGCTGTGTGAGGGCGAGCATTGTCGTGAACAAAAAACCATGAACCTTGCTGTGCGTACTGGGATCTTACCCTGCGTAGACGTTTCATGAAACGGGTCAAAATTTCAATGTACCCTTCAGCATTCATCGTCGTTCCCTCAGGTAGAAATTCCTTGTGAATAATGCCTTGACTATCAAAAAAAAGTGATGACCATCGTTTTGATGCGTGATTTTTCTGCTCTGACCTTTTTCCGACGAGGTGATGCAGGAGAACTCCATTCTATGGTTTGCCGTTTCGGTTCAGGGTCGTACCTGAGACACCAGGACTCATCCTCAGTGACAATACAGTTCAAGAAGTTTGGTGTCGCCGTTTCGACAAAATCCTGTGAAGCCTCTAAACGTGCCTGCTTGTGATCGTCATCCAAGTGATGTGGCACAAGACGACAACACGTTTTTCTCATCCCTAAATTCTGGGTAACGATTTGTCGCACGGAACAAACTCACTAAACAAGAACTTTGTAAAACAAGTCTTACACGGAACACAAACGACGCTCAACTGAACAACGGTGGGGGCAGATAGTCAACACCTACCGCTACGCAGGTGCAGCGTTTTGTTTCGCCAGTGTTATATATATATATATATATATATATATATATATATATATAAGGATTTTTTAGAGAGGTTGGAATAATAAAAAGAATTTAAAAGGGACTTTTAGAGCAGATCTGATTTTTAAAGCGTCAAACGTCAGTATTATTCCCATTTAAAAAGACAAGCGCATGTGTGCGGACAGCGAACGCCGAAGATCTATTAATAGAATTAAGCAGCCTTGAAGAAATTGGCGGTAAAGGACTACGTTCTAAACTGGTGAGCTCAGCTAAATTTGTTCTTTAACAATATAGATGCGAATTTAGAGCGCGTTATTTCGATGTAACGGTAAAAGAATAAACAGACTGGGGAATGCAACCGATTACAATGGACACGCAGTGAAGGGTTCCGTGTTTTGAGATGGCAAGCGCCAGGTTCTATTTTAAAGTGGAAACTGGTTTCACAGTGAACTGAAGTAATAAACTTATGGAAAATGATTCTGGTGTGTTTCTTAAGTATTGAAGTTCATTACCACAACGCCGCAGACTGGATTTTATCTTAAAGAATGGTTGTGGTACTTCAAACCACGTCATATATATATATATATATATATATATATATATATATATATATATATATATATATATATATAACACAAGAAAAAACAAACAAAAGCGAAGTATTAAAACGTCCGTGAACCCAAAAGTCTCCTAGTTATCTAATATCTCTCCCACACTGGAGCTGAAGGTAGAGCGGGGTAATACAAAATAAGTCCGTGCCCTCTCCTCGGTGACAGAGCTTGCAAAAGGTTTTCTGAGAGGATATTTATACAGCAGAGATGTTTCAACAGGCAATCACTGCCCGTCACTAGTCGAAATATGGTGACTGCTTTCTGCCTTGGCCATTCTGGGAATTCAGCAATTTTTCTCCACCATATCTTATTTGAACTCTAAAGCTTCTATCCGTAACAGCGGAATTTGCCGTCGAAGTCTGTGTTTAAAAGCTAACGGTCGCCCGCAGAATACTCAAAGTATCGTAATCCCAGCTGATCATTTTTAAGAAAGAAGACTTACTCAAGAAAACAGAACACGTCATTTAACATAACATACATATATTAACAAAACACACAAATATTAACAAATAATATTACAAAGGATAGAAGCGGGGCTAAATCTAACTGCTACATTATAATCATCCTTTCAAAATGAAACCCTTTTCGTAGAGACTGTTTCTTTTCGAGACATCTTGGTGACAACCCAACAACTTGCCACTACATTTGGCGGAATTCACCTTCTATAATTTTAGTTTTACTATTTTAATAGTTATAAATAAGTCTTACAAACTCTTCGACAGCAGTTCTTGCGAGAGGGAGTTCCTTAAAAGTCTCTCTTACAAGCATCTTTAGCGATTTGTAAGAGACCTCATTATTGGATGTTTGTAATACAGTGCACCCTATTTTACCAGGGCGTCGGCCAGCTCGTTGCCCCGGATGCCGCAGTGGCCTGGTATCCTCTGCAGGAAAATCTCCTTACCGTTATTGGGGAGTTTGTCCAAAAGTAATTGGCACCTATATACTTCAGGTATCTCTCCTTTCTTACCTTTGTTACCGGCAATAGTCGGGCAGGACTGGAGATGTATATAGATCTTGTTGTAAAATACGTATAGTGTACCAAATCGTTCTTTGTTTTTAATCCTTCAGCGAGCGCGCCAATTTTTGGAACACCAGCGGGCGCGTGGCACAAAGCGAAACGTTTCTTTCAACCTTGATTATTCCTTTTGTAATAAACTTTGTTTTTCAAATTGAGAATAATAATTCTGCGTCTTATGACAAGATATAAAATGTTGATAATAACAACATATATTTATAATTAAAGGCTAAATAATGCGGATGGACTTGCCTTATTTTGTAACTGTCCGGTTTGTTGGATCTGAGAACAACTTACGAATAGATTCCTATTATGTCCAAAAACCTAAAAAACAATGTGATTGTCCATCTTCGTGATATACGGGATACAGCGTAATAGCTGCACATTGGATCGAGTACATCAACTCCTGCTTTTGTCGTATTGTAATCCAGTACAATCTCTGGTTTACTACGGTTAAATGACGACTACCATTGAATGGAAAGGAAAACATGGTTCAGAAAATCAGACCTGCATTAGGAAGGGTGTAGCTATAAATAGAAACTGCTTTTCAGCACTCAAACTTTACATGTAAAAACTAACCATTGAAAATTACGAAAATGTTGTACTTTGTACACGGGCGCCTGCTGAAGGGTTAATAATATATGCGGTTTCTTAAAATTCTGCGAAATAAATAAATAAATAAATATATATATATATATATATATATATATATATATATATATATATATATATATATATATTTATATATATATATATATATATATATATATATATATATATATATTTATATATATATATATATATATATATATATATGTATATATATATATTAGTGAAAACCTGTTGAAAATACACGTTTTGCCGAAATAGTGTTCGAAAATTTCATTTTTTTTAAAGAAAATCTGGTTGAAAACTGATCAATCGTCGATCAATCGTGTACTCTCATAAAAATAGTTGTTATTGCGAGCGAAAACACCTGTTCTCATTGCATGCGGATCGTTACGTTATTACGTTTACGTATAATTGTTATTGGCTTGATGTATGCTTGGCCAACGGTTTGACCTCTGTGACGTTAAAATTTTTAATGCTGACAGTACGCAACGTTCCGGATTCAGTGTGAACAGGCCGAATGTGTGTATGCGTTGGCTGAACAAGGGCACGGGACATTCACTGGTGTCATGGTAACTGGACATTCATTGATGTATCCTGTCCACCTGCGCTGGCTATACAGAGACATTTATTCAAGTCTACAGACCTTAATGTATGGAATAGATTTTTTTAACTTCAATAACGACTAAAGAAAGCAAGGAACAAAACTGTATATCAAAACTGATATAGATGATGCCTCCTGGCTGAAGAGTTCCAGACTAGGTACATAAAGGCTAGGGAGTCTGAAGGGTGCCACCTACTTTTGACCGAGCATCCCCAAGTTTGACATCTTTGGGGATCGTACCCTGTCCCACCCTCTGGCCCCTCCATGTCATAGAGCAGGGGTCGGCTACGCGGTGCCCGTGAAACAGTTTTAAAGTGCCGCCGTTGAAACATCTAAATTTTAGATGTTTGAACAACAAACGCTCGTAGTTATAATGAATAATTTTAGTTTAAAAAATTAAAAATCTTAAAACCGTAAAAATCAAAAACTGAGCAGTCGGCTCTCTCGACAGTGTTGTTCTCCACTCGCTGTGAGTCAGCTTCTTTTTTCCATGTTTTTACTAAGCCGCTTTCTTGTTTGTTTGTGTGTGTCTTTGTGTGCTTGTCTAGTACGAATCTTGCATTCAATTTTTAACTAATTTCTCGACTAGCTAGACATTTGAAACTTTTAGAATAGCTCAGAACACGATGACAATGCATTATTTTGATACTTTTAGCCATCTTTAAGCATAATTCAATTCATTTTCAGTTAATTTTGTTTTGTAGACTGGTGCAGTCATCTATCGTCCGGGACGGGAACGAAAAGTGAAACGCAAGTTAACTTCCAATTAACTTCATTTTCTTTAAAGTTGATGGGATAATTCATCGAAAAATTCTAAAAAGTATTTATTAAAACATAGAATTGTCAAGTTTATATGATTCAACAGAAAATTTAAAAACATGGTATATAAAAAGTCCTTTTTATCTTGTAATTATTCCTAGTGTGAAATTGACATATGCTTATGAATCTTTGTTTTTTAATATGAAATGCTTTAAATCACACTAACAGTCATTTGGACAAATACCTGAGAACTGGGAATTCAACTTATGCGCCACATTACAAAGAGTTGACCGCAAATTTGCACTGTCAAATATCGCGCCAATTTTCAATTTTAAGCTTGTTATCTTTAAAATAAAATTGAATTTATGTACTAAAAATATATGTCGCATTAATATTTTCATGTTTAAATATTAACCCCTCCCTTCTCCTCCTCTTCAACTAGCGTTGCCCGCCGAACTCCCACATTTCTAAAATATGCCCTCCTAGTAAAAAAGGTTGCCGACCCCTGTCATAGAGGGTATTTTCGGTGTAGTAGTGTAACGTGCTCTTATCCAGCCTAGACACGGAGGTATTGTCTGAGGTAAGGAGCTTGTCGGTATTCGATCCGAGTACCTTCAACATCAAAAGCCGACGCGCTACCATTCGACTACCCCGGGCCCACAAGGGAGATAGGAAAAATTCAGAACAGAATTTCATTCATGTTCTGATTACTTATGAAAGATTGATTCTATTTGTAAAGATGGAGTAAAATGCCATATAACACAAAGATGAACGTGGGAAATATCTTTAATTTAAGATACAAAACATAAGTATTAGATTTCTTGATCTGTTCTCACAATTAAGGTAAACTGAAACTGTTTCTTCTCTAAGAAATTACCGATCGTTCATACTCAGCTTTTCTGCTGCTTTTGAGGATAAGGTATTTACGAATTTCTTTTATCTCGGAGCGAAGGAAAGCGAGATATTACGTATGCAAATTGGCTTAATTTTGGGAAACGAAACTCAACCCTTCCATCCCAGGTCGTCTAAAATTTCCTGAATGCCTCGTTTATCATCGTTAAAGCTGGAAGGGAGGTGGGAAAGTCTTGCACTTTCTCCTGAAGCATTTATGCGCGTTTTATCCATTCACTGAATCCCATTTTCTTCATTAACAAAAAAGAAAAGATCTTCCTTAATGGATGGAGCGTACTATTAAATAAAACTTTCCGTCCTGATTAATTACCCGCTGCGTCTCGAGTATCATTTTATAATTTTGCGTTCGAATACATGTAATGATTCGCTAAATATCAATTGAATAATTCACTTCAGATTAGCGACAGTGGGAAAACAAAATATTCTCGGGAACACTTATTCAGAACCGTGGAAGACTGCGTTTTGATGCGTTAAGAGAGTTACTTTCAATACGATTTCGTGATATCTTCGTAGGCATTTCCGTTGCATTATAATTAATTATTAGTATTAATATTATTTAGCTCCCTATGGGAAAAATTCCTCGTTGTGTTCTTTACTAATATTTGTCTAAATATGGAGTAACAATAAATGAAGCCGATCTCAAGTTGGGATTCGTAATGTATGACTTCTAAAACGAATTTCGACCAAAATATCTGTATGTATTGTTCACGGAGTGCCAATATTTTTTTAGTTGTTAAAGCAATTATTTTAAGCCTTCAGCGGGCGTGCCAATTTTTGGAACACCAGCAGGCGCGCATGGCACAAAGTGCAACGACTCTTTAAACCTTGAATATTCCTTCTGTAATAAAGTATTTTTTTTCAAATTGAAAATAAAATTTCTGCGTTCTATGACAAGATATAAAATGTTTATAATATTGAGATATATTTATTATTAAAAGCGAAAGAATGCAGATACAATCGCCTTATTTAAAAACTGTCCAGTTCATTGGATCTAAGGATCACTTGCGAAAAGATTCTTATTATGTCCAAAAACCTAAAAAAACAATGAGATTGTCCATCTTCGTGATATGCGGGATACCATGTAATATCTACACATTTTATCAAGTACATCAACTCCTGCTTTTGTCGTAATCCAGTATAATCGTTGGTTTACCGCGGTTAAATCCAACTACTAATGCACGAAAAGGAATACAATGGTCAGAAAATCAGACCTGAATTAGAAAGGGTGTAGCTATAGATAGAAACTGCTCAGAACATTCAAACCTTACATGTAAAAACAAACCATTCAAAAGTACGAAAATGTTGCCCTCTGTACACGGGCGCGCCCGCTGAAGGGTTAATTCAATAGGTAAATAAATAAATAAAAAGTATTTGACGTCCGACACCAAAAAGCAGTTTCTCGTAATCCATGCCTGGTCGTTTCGCCATGCAAGGAAATGGTCACGTGACTGTCGCTGAAAAGATCACTTCCCCATTCATAAATGTACTCATAAATGTACTCATAAATGTAATCTCGTACTATCGCAGTCTACTGCGGATAGAATAAGATATTTCATATCCAATACGTGAATTATCTTTAATACTACAGTGAAACCCCATTATAACGAACTTCAAGGGACCAAAGATTTTGTTCGCTTTATCCGGTGGTTCGCTATATCCGAACCGTTAAGAAAAAGCTAGACTTCACAGAATGTATAACTCATTAGTTGCAATGTGTATTCAATGATGATGTATTAAAAAAATGCCAAAATCTATTAAAAATGCTCATTAATGAATTAAATCGACTAAAATCGATTACAGTAAACTGACCGAATACTAATTAAACTAAGTGCAATAGGAAAACGGCGGGACCAAAATCTTCGTTCGTTATATCCGTGAGTTCATTATATACGGAGTTCACTAACACGGGGTTCGTCTGTATTTACATTAGTTATTACTGAAAATATGTTGCGGAATATCTTTAAAATTTAACAGTCGCTACATTTTAAGGATAATTTTCTTCCTTAAAAGAAAAAAAATTGTGTACAAATCGCTGATCTTACTTGTAATATCCCAAGGCTGCTGTGTATTATCCCTATTGGATTCGCTGACCTCCATGTTAACCTATGGAGAGAATGTCTATTAACGACAGCTCCATAAATGCTGAAAATCCAATGCTGATCCACCATAATGCTGATATACCCGATTTTCTTCACCGAGTAATTTAAATTTCAAAATTTTATTTACATTTTTTGAAACGAAAAATGCCCCAAGGTGTAGAATACCTTTCTGTATTAAGAAGTGCATTTCTGTATTACGAAGATTTTTTTCAATCCAAGTCGGCTATCTTGAGACAAATTTTCTTCATAGATTAGCATTGAGGTGAGAGAATCTAATGGTGTTCGTACACAGCAGCCTTAAAACCCTTTCAGGGGCGCCGTTCGCACAGTGCGAACGCCTAAATCTAAACTTCTTTTCACTTGCATTGAAAGTCTTCAAGTTAAATGAGCTGAAAAATGGCTAGTGCTGCCATCTGTTATCAATGTAAGGAATTAAAAACAATTTGCAACCTTTAATTGGAAAAATTTCAAGATTTTTTTAGTTTAAAAAAATCGGGAAAAATATCTGCACCGTGCAAACGGTGGAAGTTATTGCCCCTGAAAGGGTTAAGTGCAATGAAAGAATGAATCTTAATGTGCAAATAGATTTGCAATAATAATCTGCCCAATGTCGATCTCTTTTTGCACATTCTACTGCCAATGTCTGTTTCAGTGAAACAGGTTGCTACGAATGCCCCTCACAATAAATGTTACAACTGAGACGATGTGGGTACAGGGCACCCAAGTGGGTTGCGCGATGGAATTTGGCTCCGAGAGTTCTCAGTTCGAATCCAAACAAGAGTCACTGAACGCCATCCTGTTTTACGCCGGGTATGGGAGGTTAAATCTGTTGGCTGGAAACTGCCGCCATGTGATATGGAGTTGGGAAAGAGGTGCGGACTCTCCCGATGTCTTTCCTGGACGAGCTCGGTCAAAATTGGGGTGGCCCAAGGCGACAATATTCGATCTCCCGGACGGTACCACCATTACAGGCAACCAATAAGTCTAGACCATTGGTTCCCAACCCGCAGAAGTCTGCTGACTACTCAGCCAGAATTTGAATCATGTGTGGACCCCCCCCCCCCACACACACACCGATTTAAGGTGGGGGATATGGGATGTATAGAATATCCCTAAGGTAAAAAGGATACAGGATTAACGTAGTCACATTCTAACATATCATTCTAATAATAAAATAATTACGCTAAGCTTTTAAGAAATTTTAATTCAACACCTGATAGTCACAGGATATATTCGGCCCATCTAGTTCAATGACATTGCTTTCAAAATCCCCATTTATTTGGAAACTTTTTATATATGGTACCCGACCACCCCCGAGGCTCTCGCGGACCACCGGCTGGGAACCACTGTTATAACAGGATCGTCAGACGGATGTCGGGAAGACAATGATCCTACCGCCTGGTTTAAGAATGTGTTATAGAACTTTAATTACTATTCTCAACGATCGCCTGAAATATCCGTACGTACAATTAACAAAACAAACATCCTTGGTACTGGTAAGACAAATTAATCTTGTAAATTAGTAAAAATAATTCTTTCTCTGCGTCATTTGCTTTTTAAAGATTTTTTAATCAGAATTCTAAGTAAATGAAATCTAAGATGAAAACTAAGCATCCCCGAACAATCACGTCATTCCCAGGTGTAAAAATCTGAAGTAAATTTATCTTCATGCTTTTTAAATTCTACGAATAGCATTTGTTATTTTAGGAATGGAAAAATAACTTTCTGTCTTTGATAGTCTTCCTTCGTTTACATCTCAAAGAAATTTGTTTCTATGATTCAGCCCGCCAGAAGCGTGTAAACCTGTTTGTGGACTTTGTGACAACCGCAGTCCGCATATAGATTACCTATAATTAACAGAATAATGATGTTTATTTGGATTCAACTTCTAGTTTACTTTAGTGACTGAATGTGGTTGACTGAATGAAGGTTTTAATTTGTCTCGTCGGAAGAGTAAATATAACAAATCACTTTCGAGAGATCTTATTTCGAAAGTCAGAGTCAGTCCGCTAAATTGTCTCTCGAATCGCAGAATGGAAAAATTGTTTAGGAACTTGGATACTATTTTCATTAATTAATAAGAAAATTTGAAATAGAAACCATATTATTAAAAAAAATCCAATGATATATAGTGGTTACGTACCCTTAAATTACGGAAAATTATTTAAAATTTAGTTTAGCTTGTAAGGAGAAAGTGCTTCCAACTTGTACCAAATGTTCCAAAGACCAAGCCACTCCAGATCATATACTAGTGTGCTTGGAACTTGAAAAGGAAGATATTCTGGAGCGGCCACTATTGGTCATTGACTTCTTGAGAGTGTGCGGTATCATGGACTTAATCTAGCTCTGCTGGGTGACAGGGATCAGCAACAACAACAGCATTATTTTAGCTTGGGGATGGAGAAACGTTAAGAGAAACATCCTATATAACAGCGATTCTGTATTTTTAAACCATACCAACATGTGACTACTGGATTGTTGTCTTTTTATTTGGTTGCAAAACTCTAGTAGTTGAGTTTTTGCTGTGTCTACGAATATTGCAGAAGCAATTCTTAAATAGGACCAAAAGCTTGGATAACAGCAGCTACTAAATCAGCTGACGATGGGCTGAAGAGTTCTTTCGGAGACAAAACAAGCTTGAAAAAGGCAGCTACAATGACTGGACAGCCCAAGATATGTTCTGGAGATAGCTGGGGGTTTGGTCAATTTCTACAGTTGATAAGGGATCTTGTGCCCTCAGGGTGGATTTTCATACCCTTTAAGTGATGAGTTCTTAGTGTAGCTATTGTAGAAGGAATTGTTCTGGACAGTTAAAGTCCGAAATGAGTGGTTTCTTTAGGGGCTGGTTGGATGATCTGCACTTGGCCACTGATTAACATCATTTAGTATGAGGGAGGAAGAGGTCTGGGCTATGTTCCGCGCTAGTAATTGCGTTTAGTGGTGCACCCAAGATTTTTCTTGGGGGGGGGGGCGAGATGAACGGATAAAAATATTTATAATGCTAAATCAATATTCATAACGCAATTTCTATTTCTTTGGGGAGCAGGGCCCCTTGCCCCCCCCCCTGTGTCCAATAGGGTTAAGGCTGCTGTGCCTTAACCCTAATGGATTCGACCACCTCAGTGTGAATGGAGAAAATGTGTCTACTATTGACAGCTCCATAAATGCCGAGCCGAAGGATGGCCGAATGGCTAGGGCACTGGAATTCGGTACCGGCGTCTGTGGGTTCGAATCCCACTCTTGGCATGGACGTTTTTGTAGCCGTTCGGAATCGGCTTTAGGCAGTAGGTCACGGTCTACTACGGTTTGGGTCAAGTTCTTTGCACTGATGAAGAAGATCCTTTGCAGCTTCGAAACGGCCGTATGGAAAATTTTCCCTTACTGCTATTTGTGCTTCATTTACGTTGGATTTCCTGTTTATTCCTCGAGCACAAAGATTTTGTCTTTTCTTTTCAGGTCACCGTCTAGTTTAGCCCTCGGGTAGTAAAAGTTGACCGTAGCGCACCAAACCGAACCATAAATGCCGATCATCCAACAAAAAATATTTTTTCAGATAACCTGAACATTGCTGCACCTGGCAACAGGATTCATTTTTTTTAAAATTTCATCCACCAAAATAATTTAGGAGCGTTTAAAACACTCTATACCAGATTTTTCGCGGAATAATTTAATTTTTAAAATATTTACTTTTTTTAAACAAAAAATGCCCCAAGGTGTAACATTTCTTTGTTTATTATGGAGTATACATGTTTAAGAAAAAAAACTTCCAACTTGTGTTGTCGGAAGACGTCTCTGAAAGTTTAATTTCGCATCTGAGTCAAAGTTTTCGGTGAGTCAGACTAATTGATCTAAATACGTCACTTCCTGTTAACGGTAGATTATTCACGCTGTCTGATTTTAACCCGAATGCTTAGATCCCGGATGTGCTCCGGATAATAAAGTCGCTACCTAATTTTTCCCCTTTAAACCTTTCAGGGGCAACAATCTCCCCCGTTTGCACGGTGCAGATTTTTTTCCTCGATTTCTTTTAACCTAAAGAATCTTGAAAATTTTCCAATTAAAGGTTGCAAAATATTTTTACTTCTTTAAACTGATAACAGATGGCAGTACTAATCATTTTTCTTATCCTTTAAGTGGAATACATTGAATGCAAGTAAAAAAAAATACTAGATTTAGGTGTTTGCACTGTGCAAACGGCGTCCCTCAAAGGGTTAAAACCTCTTAAGAGAAACCCATTTTCAGCCTGTTAACCCAATTGTGAATGCAACAGCATTCATGTTATTCACTTTGTGTAACTGGTGAGAGGGACTGGATGTACATTTCAGGGATTCAGGATGAGAATTGTAATTTCATGATCTTTCAATCCAGAATCTTGGAATTCCAGTGGTGTGGCATGAGCATTAATCCAATAACATGCGACGCCAATTGACGTGATGTGGTACTCGGAAGCCATCTAAGCACTCTGAATTATTTTTTATCATTTATAAGATGGCAGGAATATGCCATATGGGAATTTATTACCTTTCAGTCCAGAAACTTGAAATTCCAGCTGCGATGCCATGAGTATGAATTCCAGTAACCTTGGATGCCAGTCGAGACGAAGTAAATATAAATTTTAGCCTCTTGAAAAGCCAGTTTTGGTGGCATGAGCATTATTTTCCAACAACTCGGAATGCCATTTAAGCAATCTCAATTATTGTTTGTTACACTAAATTGCAATGAGTAATCTTTCCAACAAAGGAAAATGCCAGCTTTGATAATGCAAACATCTCTTTCAGCAACTATGAATGCTATGAGTGACTTTCTAGCAGGTCGGAATGCCACTTTCGACGTCACGAGCCTCTATACCAGGATCTCGCACTGCCAATTTTGACGTCATGAGCATCTATTTCAGCGACCCGGAATGATGCGGCCCGCATGAACATTATTATTTGACACTTGGTGTGCCAATTGGAATGGCATAAGTATTCAATTCAGCAACTTGAATTAATGGCATGAGTCCATATTTCAGCATTTCGGAATGGCAGTTATGGCGGCATAAGTATTCATGTCACCAACACAGAATGCCAACTGATATGGCACATAATTATTAACACACCTTCAAATAACAATAGTTTATAATATTCATAGTGCATCCCATAAATATGCAACTGGTAACTAGTCTGAAGAACAGGCAGGAAGTATGAAAATTGCAACACTCCGAGGGGATTTCTGAAAATGCATTTATGGCTTACCGGACATAAAATTAATAAATCACGTCGTTCCGCCAGTTCTAAGGTATCCAACTTGCGTAGTACCTGAATGACCCTATCGTCTTTGGGCGCGATATCATCCCACCGCGCACGGAGTGCGCAGGTACGTGTTGGTTTAGTACTATACGGAGCTACTGAGTAATACCACATGGCGGAACTACAGGCCCCTACGTCCATTGTCACTCTTAGCCCGGGCCGCCACCCGGCCCCCAGCCGGAACCACGTGGAGTTGTCGACTGCCAAAGCCTTGATTATGCTACGGTGACTCACTCAAGGGATCCCACTCCCCCAGGCGAGTCAAAGTCGCGATTACCATAACCAGGCTCTGAGGTCCTCAAAACGGACCCAGATGCCCTGGGTAACCACCACATCAACCCGACTTCCGCCCTCCGGGACCAATCGGAGGTGTCGACAACCTAAGCCTTTATGGTGCTACGGTGACTCGCTCAGAGGATCCCACTCCCCCAGGCGAGTCAAAGTCATTCTCTCCGTTACCAAGCACCGAGGACCTCAAAACAGACCCCAATGCCCTGGGAGGAAGCCACACCAACCCGACTCCTGCCCCCCGGCCCCAGGCCGGATCCCAGGAAACTGCCCGGTTTCCAGCCGGGACTACGTGGAAGTGGTGACAACCGAAGCCTTGATGGTGCTACGGTGATTCGCTCAGAGGATCCCACTCCCCCAGGCGGATCAAAGTTGCGCTCTCCGTTGCCAAGCACCAAGGTCCTCACAACGGACCCCGATGCCCTGGGACCAAACCACACCAACCCGACTCCGGCCCCCCGGCCCTTACCGGACATAAATCAGCAGCTATCCTGCTGAAAAATACTCATAAGTATCAGAGAAATTTACCTAACTTAAGTTGAATTCACGACGCGTTACTCACGGCAATCATTAAAAGTGCTTTATAAAGACAGAATGGTTAAAGACAAAATAACTAAATGGTTATTCATTCCGTGTATTAACACTGGAGCCGTTCACATGGTATAGTGGTTTGCTTCCCCGCAGTGGGTTTGGGTTCCAATCTCGAGTAAAGATTGGACGTTTCCGAGTTGCCCCCTCATGGGGAGAAATGTTTGTTCACCCAGACGGTGCTCTCTTTATAACGAAACAAATAAGATTTCGCGGTATGCTGTACGAATCTATCCCGAAGAACGAACCTCTCCGAATTCCGTACGAATCTCTCGTACGAAGTGTCTGCACATTAGAAAAAAAATAAGAACACTGGAAGGGAAGGATATGTATCGCATAACGAAGAAGTTCAAGAAGCTAGTAGAGTCTTTTTTCGGATGTTAAGTCTTCGGGGAATTCTAATAAAGGTAACGAAGAGCATTCATCATTAACTCCTTCCTTCTAGCTCCCGTCGAAATTACGAGGTGAGGTTTCGCCTTCTTTTACTCGTGCCCGTGATATTTCCGAGCTGGAGTGTTAACGCACCAAAAAGATTGAAACAATGTATTTCCTTTAGTCTGAAAATTTGTTATTTCTTATTTTACATACCAGATGGCAGCACCAGACTATTTATAATGTAATTTGGGATGGTATTTTTTAAACTAGATGTGGCAGATCATGAAATAAATGGAATCCTCCAGAAATAATAGGCACTTTTTTACAGTTTTCTCGAAAATTATGTGATTCTCAAGGGGTTAAAAATATAGGAATTAAAAAAATATGAAAAATATAGGGATTAAAAATATAGGTTACAGAAAAAGCAAACGTGCTTGCTGTATTCGTGGTAACTTTTCTAACGGAAACTCGTACTAACTCTTCTTGCAGTATTTGCTAATGTTGGATAAACGCACTGAGGTCACATGTATCCTGATAAAAAAATTTTATGATAAAAGCTTATGGTGTAAAACATTTGTATGTTTATTCTTGTTTCGGCTGCTTTTACAGAAGTAAAATCTTCCAGTTTAAATGTCTCACAACGATTGCCTGAAGATAGGGCGAATCCCTGGATTAATGTGTTAAATGGATGTCCAAAGCGGTTTTTGCATAATCTATACATTTAAGTTGCTAAGACGATTATTTGGTCAGTCCATGAGAGAAAACTACTTCATAAATTTAATTCATTTTAGTCTTAAAGATCATAATCTACAGATGTGTCAAATTGATTTTTTAACATTTTCTATTAATGAGCGATAATTTACATTTAAAAATTGCTTTCTGCGCATGCTCAGTGACATGTTTAAATCTGTCTTTAGATGGTCACTAAGCACGAGGCCGCATAAGCACGTTGATTTATTTCTGCGCATGCTCAGTGATATGTTTAAATAATATCTTATTTTGCAGAAATGCTTCTGTAAAATTTCAAGAAAAATCACAGTGTTATGATTTCGACAGAGTTTTAAATTCCAACTTGATACCATCCTATGAATTTTGGTCTAAAGTTCAAAATTTCGCATCACTCCAGAGAGAGAAAACAAATTTTATCTTTTCGTGACAGTTAAATTTATTTGGCGAGCGAAATTCAAGCCGCTCTCAAGGTGATCGAAACATATCCCATTTCCCGGAGAGGCTCGTTTATCAACAGGATGTTAAGGTGTCAAGCGGACGGGGGAAAATATCGAGGAAATTTCGCTAAATCTGTTCTTTTATTCCGCCCAGAAATCCCTTTCATTTCCTTTTCTCGGAAAGGCCCGAAATAAACCTCTGAAAGATTTGACTTTGGAGTTCGGCCCACGCGAACTTCAGAGGAATATTGATTTCATTAATCACCGAATTACGCCTGTATTTTTTAAAAATTACGTTTATGCAGTTGGAGCTCGTTATGACGATTTGTCGCTGTAGCGAAAATGGATAAGAAAACATAATGAATTCTCAACACTTATGTGGATATGAACGTTTTTAAATATATTTCCTATTAGTACATTATTAAAATGTGCATACTACTGTTCACATTTTTTTTTATCATAGTACGCACTGGCAATAAAAATTAGTTTAAATGTATACAAATTAAGAGAACGATAGAATCTGTATATATAAAACAGTTTCGTTACTGACTGACCGACTGACTGACAGATAACGCACAGACCAAACCACTGGACCTAAAGGACTGACATTTTGCTTGGCGATTCTTCTTATAGTGTAGTGGTGCAATAAGAAAGATTTTTGAAAAATTCTTAAGCTGAAATTAATTTTGAAAAATTTTTAAGCTGTTTTTGTAACATTCTTTAAAGTTTGCATTTAAAATAATAATCTGAGGCTTATAAAATTTATATCACGATAAAGATCCTAAAAATTCCTTTGAAATGAAATCGTTTTTGAATTTTTACCTCCCTTTTCTGATTTTTGATGAATTTTTAGAGATTAATTTTTAAATTGTAATTTGTTAAATGCTGATTACATGGTGTATTTTCTTTTTGTGATACTTTAAATTAATTCTGCGTCACATGCATAACAATGAAATAAATTGACAAAAAATACTAAAATATGGTAAAAGATAAAATTTAACCAATAGACTCATTGAGATGGAAGTTTTTTAAGAATTGAATTCAAATGAGTATGTTTCATGGATATTAAACATACAAATTAATTGCATCCATTGACCGTTGTATTTAATTTTAATATTTTCTTCTACATTATTTTGTCTATAAAAATATCCATTACGATTTTTTTTATAAATATATATATATTTTTTTGGCATTAATTGCATACATTGACGGGTTTATTTAATTTGAATGTACTCCGTAGCTAAGCACGGGTATTCAGATAGTCTAAAATAAAAATTTAAAGTAAAAATTAATGAAATCATAACATATTGGGTGAGTTTATTTCCTAGGAAAATAATCAGAAATCGTAGATTATTTTGAGGGAATTTGGGGATTTTGTCTTTTTATCTATTTTTTATAATAACATGCAAGTTAAAACAATGTAAAATGTATAAAAAATTGAGCTGGTAGATAGTTTTTCAGGGGAGAAAACTGGAAAGAAATGGGTGACAATTGGACATTTCCGCAAAACACAACTCAAAAACAAACAAAAACAAGGTGCGACCATTCATTTCCAGGACAGATCTAATAACTCCAGAAAATAATACATAAAATACATACCCCTTTAATATGTTTCGAAGTCACTCCCACCTGCCATCATGCACTTCTGTGCTCGGCTGTATAAGTTTCGGAAACAACTTTTAAAGTCCTCTCTCGGAATGCTCTTTAATGTGGACGTCGCCGTTTTCTGGACGGCTTCGACATCCACAAATCTTGTACCTATCAGAAAATCTTTCAGTTTTGGAAACAAGAAAAAGTGTGCCGGTACTAAGTTCGGAGAGTATGGAAGATGCTGCATCTCCACGACCTCATGCTGGGACAATTTACTGAAGGGAACAAAATTTGAGAATGGCGAAGCCATCAAGAAAACGGTGACGTCTACATTAAAGAGCATTCCGAGAGAGGACTTTAAAAGTTGTTTCCGAAACTTATACAGCCGAGCACAGAAGTGCACTACGTAAGGTGGGAGTTACTTCGAAACATATTAAATGGGTATTTATTTGATGTAATATTTTCTGGAGTTATTAGATCAGTCCTGGAAATTAATGGCCGCACCTTGTATATTACCCTTTTATAAATTAGAGAATGATGATAACTTTCTCTAGAGAATAGAGTGCTGTCAGAATTATATTATGAATCTTAGGCAGTTGAAATACTGACAAATAAATCACTCTAAATTCATTGTCAATTGCAATTCATAACTACGTAAACAGAAAACTAATGAATCGGCCATCATGAGCATAGACTATTCTGTTTATAAACATTTATAGAAAAAGTATGCAACATTTTAAGGCATTTTAAGCGTCACTTTTTGTTATAGGAAGTTTTGTGTCAAGTAAAAGTGACTTAAGGAACTTAACTGATTTCGTACTAAAATCCACCCGATTTATAATTTCAAACAGAATTAGAAGCATAAATAGATTAGGCTTTAATGTTATTGTAAAATTAAAAAAAAATAAAAACGTTTTGATGGAAAATGCCGTTTTACACGTGGTACGGATACCTGAAAACATAATTTTACATTTCGTGTCGCGGGAGTGAACTGACGACGAAGTATTATGATGAAAGGATCTGCAGGGACATTATATAGATTGTCAAGAAGCATGTATTTAAAGGAGGTTTCATTTGGGATTTTTTGAACCGGTCGTTGTATTGGAAAGGTCGCTATAACGAACGCTGTCCGTAACACATTGTTATAAAAAATAAATATCCGCAAACAATTCGATTGAAAACAATGCTAAAACAAAGTGAGTGTTAATGGCACTCTATAAATAAAGTTTTATAACGGAAGTTATGTTGTGGTTGTTGCTTATTACCCTTAACCGACAGAAACATCAGATCAAGGCCATTATAGGCTATTGGGCTGAGTGATGCGGAATCGGTTTTAAGTTAGCGCCACAAGGGTCGGAGGCCGACTTGGCTAACGGACCGGTAACGAAATTTTGAGCCGAGTCAAGTGACGACACCGGTACACTTGACTGCTAACCTCCAGATGTAAATTTTGAGAACTTCGAGGACATTGCAGCCACGACAGATTTTACGTGCACCAGAAGCCATTAGTGTACACGGCGGCGGATTTGTCCACGGTGAGCATCGAACCAGAGACGTTCAGATCACTGGCCTGCTGCTCTTGTCAACTGAGCTACCGCCCCAGGACGTCTACGGTCTAAGTTATACGGATGTCTTACGGCAGTGGTCGGCAAACCATGGCTCGCGAGCCACATGTGACTCTTTCGCCCCTTGAGTGTGGCTCTTCTATAAAATACCACGTGCGAGCGCGCACGTACAGTGAAATTGAAACTTCGTGATGACTGGTTTTTTTATTTCTATTTTTATTATTACCATGCTTTTATTAACTCGCTTTCTTGTTTGTTTGTATGTGTGTGTGTTTGTCCGGTACAAATCTTGCAATCGATTTTTATCTAACTTCCCGACTAGCTAGACATTTGAAACTTTTAGAATAGCGCAGAACACGATGACAATGCATTATTTTAATGCGTTTAGCCATCTTTACGCAGAATTGAATTCTTTTTCAGTTAATTTTATTTTGTAGACTGGTGCAGCCATCTATCGGCCGGGACGGGAACGAAAAGTTAAACGCAAGTTAACTTCCAATTAACTTCATTTTCTTTCAAGTTGATGGGATAATTCATCAAAAAATTTTAAAAAGTATTTATTAATACATAGAATTGTCAAGTTTATATGATTCAACAGAAAATTTAAAAACATGGTACATAAAAAGTTCTTTTTAATCTTGTAATTATCGCATACTTAGTTGGTGTTTATTTGTCTTTATCTTTAGGCGAGTGCCCTGAAGCGACTTAATGAGAAAACATTTCTAGAAAGATTAAATGTCAACGCGTATCGTCAAGTCGTATCTTTGCATCGTGTTTTACAATGTATTACTTCTGAGAGCGTGTCCCCGTAGAAAACACTAGACTAGTCAAAATGGTCTTCGAATATAACCAACCAGCAAGTGGAAGATCTTAAATTAGTTTCAGCTTTATCAATAGCAGTTGATGAGTCTTGTGACATAAATGATACAGCGCTAGTTTCACTTTTTGTACGATTTATTTCATCTACGGGTCCTAAAGAAGAACGTTTAGAATTATTGTCACTCAAAGGTCAAACACGTGGAGAGGATATAGCAAATGCTGTAATTAAGGGCATTGAAAAACATCATATTCTACTCGATAAAATTGCCTCAATTTCAACAGATGGGGCGAAAAGTATGACCGTCGTAAGAAACGGGTTTGTTGCTATTTTCAGAGAAATTCATCTAGACGCAGTGACACGCAAAGCAATTTTAAACGACACGCGATACGATCACATTGTTTTAACATCCATTTAACTTTTCAAATTTAGATTTTCATTCGTCGGACTGAGAGATCTATAATCTAATTTGTACTAGAAATAATTTTAAAAAAATAATTGTTTGAAATTAATTTTTTCAAAAGAAATACTATTTGACGAAAGATTCTCCCAATTTCGAGAAATGGAGGAAACTTAAATTATCCTCTTTCGATTGGCTTCAAATTGATAACTTAGAAACGGAAATGGTTGAATTTCACAACAGTGTTCTACGGAGGAATAAATTTGCAGAACTAAACGTAAACTTAGAAAAAAAGATTACAAGATCTGGATAATTGTGATGAATATATTTCAACAACAAGCACTGAAAATATTATTTTAACTGAATGGAACTCGTTGTCTAATTCGCTAATGTCGATGAAAAACTTAACAAGAGATCCTTTGACAATGTTTGGATCGACCTACGTTTGCGAAAATTTTTTTCGACAGTGAATTTTATTAAAAGTAAGAATAGAAATCGCCTCGGCATCGACGTGTGTACGATTAAAAGTTACAAATATCGAACCACGTATAAATAAATTATCGTCCGAAAGACAACAACAAGTGTCACATTAAGTTCGATAATTTTTGTACTCATTTTCTTCCTTATACTGATGGTTTTAAACAAATCATGATAAAAAGTTAAATTTGTTTTTTGTTTTAAATATATATCGTATAATATTTTTTTAATTTCCGAAGGTCTTCCAAAGAAAGAAAAAAACTTTTTTTTTTGTGTGACACGCGGTTTTAAGTTCTACGGTTTCAAGACATTTTTTGACACGCTTTAGAAAAAGGTTCGCCATCCCTGAACTAGGAGATGCGAGGCCAATATTCATATAGGTGTTTGTCTGTCATTGTTATGATTTAATTTTGCGGATACTTTACAATTTAATTTTATCAATAAATAATATCGATATTAAGTATGATATCAAGTTTTATTCGACATACCTATAGTTTAACTAAGACATAAAACTTCAAATACAGTTTACTAAGTTAATTTTAGGGAGCGCTGTGGAGTGAAAGAAAATGTAGTGTCGAGGATTGAGAAAGGTATGTTGAGATGGTTTAGACATACAGAGATGATGAACGAATGGAGATAGACGAAATAAGCATACAAAACGAGTGTGGATGGAAGAGTTGGAAGGGGTCGACCTCAGCGAACGTACCTCATTCAGATAGGGATGCGACATCGATAACAAAACATCGATGTTTTGAAACATCGATATTCAATATTAAAACATCGATGCTAATAAAACATCGCCCAAACACCATCGATGTTTTTAAACATCGATGTTTTAGAACATCCATTTTTTAAAACTGGTTTAGTAACCTCTAACATTAATGTTACTTCAGTTAGTCGTGGGGCGTGTGTGATTTAATTTTACTCTGTGATTGGACTGACACAAATGACAAAAACTTGGTTGCTTTTGCCTTGGGCTACATTGATGACTCAAAATTCTCGTTGTAAATATCGCCATGTTTTGCCTTCAAATGTCCAGATAAATTCGTGGTATTGCCAGAAGTTTTGAGGGACTTAAGGCAAATATTGCATTTCGCCAATTTGTCAGAGGTTTTGCAATAATATTTCCAAACGGCACTTTTGGGAGGCATTTTACTAATAATATTAACGTCAACTTGTATAAAACCAGAACAAAACAAAAACTTAAATGGCTGCTCTCGTGTATATATTATTTATAAAATAAAACCCGATGAAAGGTTCTGAAGTGTCAGGAACATTCCAAGCACTATGATTGGTTCATTGGTTGTTGATTGTCATTTGTCTGTTTGTTAAGGAATCGTTCCCCCTTTTGTATTCGTCCTTTTCAGAATTCAGACTTACATTTGCCGAGTGCGAAAATTACGCTACGTGGTAAATTTTTTTATTATGGTACTTTTTCATTACAAAAAAATCATCGAGACAACGTAAAACATCGAGCACAAATCATCGATGTTAAAAAAACATCAGTTTCAATAAATCGATGTTTAGAACATCGATGTTTTTATCAAAACATCGATGTTTTGAAAACATCGACGTCGATGTCGCATCCCTACATTCAGATTGAAGACGTTTTTAGCAAAGGCCACCTTTGGAGTATCCTAATTAAATTAATAACAATGCAGCTACCTATATAGTTTGAGTTTTAAAAAATGTGGCTCTCAAGAGAAATTTCAATCTTTGTGCTGTTGACATTTGGCTCTGTTGACTAATGAGTTTGCCGACCACTGTCTTACGGAAACAACGAGTAGGAGTGATTCATAGATATTCAGAGTATAAAAAATGAACTTTCTAAATGATAATTCAAAGAATATTCTGATATTTGTAAATGTAAGAATCTTATAAAAATTGAATTACACATTTTACTCTATTCGAATGATAGTTCCTAATCTATTCTAAACAATGGAAAACTTAATTTCCCGGTACCCCTTAAAGTACACAAGTCGATGACTGAAACTGAGAAATATATGATATTCCTTAATATTAGTCAATGATATATTGTATCATGAGATATATTAACGGCATATTTTATAAATATAATATAATCCTTCGTTTGAAACATATTGAAACTCAGAAAGAAGTTGCAGTCATTAGGAATCACAGTTTTGTAAAATTTTCTGCATTTGACTGACTTAAAACTTCTAAGGAGTGTATTCGAAGAGAAATGTAATGGAGCGGAAAGGCCTTACAAACACTCTACGTCATCGCTGAAACAATAATGTATTTCAAGTCCACTTTCTTATCGCATTAAAATGCTGTCTTTCAGAGCTTCTGAATAAGTGCTTTTCAGAAGATATCACGGTTTTATTTCCTTTTTCCCCTCGTCTAAATTGAATTATTCAGTTCATATTTCGGAAATCATTGCATTTATTAGAACGAAGGATTTTAGAATGATACTCAGAAGTAATACTAAGTTAGCTTTGCACATTTTTACTAATTTGACCATCATGATAATATGCGTTATACAGAATAAAGCAACTGAGTTAACCCGGAAAATCTTTGCAATCTCTTTGATATGTTACGCTTTGCTATAATATAACAAAACAGTTAGGTTGAATATTTATCTATAACAGTTCCGTAACTGACTGACTGACTGACAGATAACGCACACACCAAACCGCTGGACCTAAAGGGCTGACATTTTGCAAGGCGATTCTTCTTATAGCGTAGGGGTGCACTCAGAAAATTTTTTGAAAAGTTCTTCTTAGATTTTTTAAAATTAAATTTTTAAGCTGTTTTTGTAACATTCTTTAAAGTTTGCATTTAAAATATTAATTTGAGGGTTATAAAATTTATATCAAGAGTAAGATCATGAAAAGTCCTTTAAAATGAAATCTTTTTCGAATCTTTACCTCTATTTTCTAATTTTTGGTGAATTTTAAAATATTAAGTTTTAGAATTTAATTTATTAAATGCTAATCACGTGGTTTCTTTTCTTTTTGCGATAATTTAAGTTGTTTTTGCGTCACGTGCATGATAACGAAATAAATTGACAAAGCATTAAAATACAGTAAAAGATATAATTGAACCACTAAACTCATTGAGATGGAAGTTTTTTTATGAATTTTATTCAAATTAGTACATTTTATGGATATTAAACATACAAATTAATCGCATACATTGTCCGTTGTATGTAATTTAAATATTTTCTTCTACATTATTTTGCCTATAAAAATATCCGTCCCGATTTTTTATTATAAATATATTTCTTTGTGTGTTTTTGTGGCATTAATTGCATACATTGACCGTTGTATTTAATTTGAATGTATTCCTCAGCGAAGAACGGGTATTCAGCTAGAAAATAATATATGCTGAATATTATGAATAAATTTCCTTTACATTTCTGATACAGTCCGAGTTACACCATCCTTTTAATTTCATATTAATGGACTCCTATTTCTTGTGAAATGCAATGGAACGGAAGTAAGTGTCAACGAAGATTTCACGCCATCGTCGAAGCATCGTATTTTGATCTCCACTTTCTTATCGCAGTAAAACGCAGTCTCTCAAACCACCCGAATAAGTGTTATGCACAACATATCACACTTTTGTTCCCATGTTTTTATTAACTCACTTTATTTGTTTTTGTGTTTGTCCAGTACAAATCTCGCAATCGATTTTTAACTAACTTCACAACTAGCTAGACATGTGAAACTTTTAGAATAGCTCAGAACACAATGACAATGCTTTCTTTTGATACTTTTAGCCATCTTTAAGGATAATTGAATTCATTTTCAGTTAATTTTGTTTTGTAGAATGGTGAAGCCATCTATAGGCCGGGACGGGAATTTAAAGTTAAGCGAAATTGATTTTGCATTTGATACCTCTTTATTACGCATTTGATCATTTTCTTTCAAGTTGATGGGATAATTCATCAAAATTTTTTTTAAAAAGTATTTTTTAATACCTAGAATTGTTAAGTTTATATGATTCAACAGAAAATTTAAAAACATGGTATATAAAAAATTCTTTTTATATTGTAATTATTTTGGATTTACATCGTTTCCTCCGATCTGAAGTAAATTATTCATTTAGTTTTCGCGAATCATTGCATTTATGAGAGAGCAGAATTTTAAAATGATATTTGAGACGCAGTGAGTAATTAATGAGACGGAAAATTTTAATTCCTAGTACGCTCCATATATTAAGAAAGATCTTTTCTTTTTGTTAGTGAAGAAAATGGGATTTAGTGAATGGATACAACGCTCATAAATGCTTCCGCAGGAAAGTGTAAAGCACCTCCCTATACAGCATGAACGATGATAAACGATTCATTCAGGAAATTTGAGACGACCTGTAGAGGAAGGGTTGAGTTTCATTTGCCCAAAATTAAGCCAATTTGCATACGTAAAATCTCGCTCTTCTGAGCTGAGAGATAAAAGATATTCGTAAATAACTTAACCTCTGAAGCAGCTGCAAAGCAGCCTACGAACGGTAAATTGTTACAGAAGAAAAAAACAAACAAACTTTAGTTTACCTTAATAAAGGGAGCAGGATAAGAAAACGATTTGTTATGCTCTGCAAATCTTAATTGGAAGATATTTGAGACCTTCAGTTTTATGTTATATAGGATAATGTAACAGTCAAATATAAAATTATGTAAATTTTACCTTGTTTTATTCTACGGCTTAGACATTGTTGTACCATGGCTCTTTCCTCCATGCGAAAAAAATCTATCTCACCTGTAAGGTTCTCCAAAAATGAGGTACCCAGGAATACTCGTGGTGCTTATGAACGTATGACCTTTGCATAATCGATTGCTTCATTGAAACTGCAGTATCGATATTCGAGTAAGCATCACACATTGGGCTCGAGGTATGGTGTTTGGGCTGGGAGTGCTCGGTTCGAATCCCGACGGCGCCATTCAATACCTACTTGTCTAGGCCGAATAGGGTCACAGTCAAACTGTAAACTAGAGAGTACTATGATGTCAAAAAGGGTAGGAGGAGGTACGAGCTCCCAGATGTTCTGTCTAAATGGGGGTGGCAACATAATTACAGGTAGAGATTCAATCCTGGAACGCCTTAGTTGGTATTTCAGGCCCTGTCTGATGTATTGGAAATTGGAAACAAACCTACATAACCAGAAATTTTAAAATGCCGTGTGTAGTAGAGGACTAAGAAGTCTTAGAAATTACATATTTTTCAATATCCGAGAAGCCTTGACTCTACATTCTTTTTATAGAATGTTTGTTTGTGAACGCAGTATAAAAGTAGGACGGAGAATTGTTTAGAATTTCATATTTTCTGGCGATATTTACAAAAATTTAAAGGAACGTTTTTTGATACAGTGTGGAGAAATGAGGTAAAATTTAAAGTGTTGAATTTTGGAAATGTGTTACCATACTTTGTTGTACGAGTTAAGGGAGTACTATTAACGTTTAAGTAATCACTCCAGAATACTTGGGTTGCAGTTTTATAAAATATTCATAGTGCTTAATTAAAAGAAATATATAGGTAATAAACGCTTGTCTAAATGCACAATATAAACAAAGGTATAAGTTTCTAACTAATAAATAGTTCATCGTCAGGCCAAGAGCATAAGGTATGATATCCACTATGAACTGTTCACAAATGCCCATATATTTATAGAATTAATTTACAGTTCATCGTCAGGTCGAGGAGCATGAAGTGTGAATGTTACTGTGAACAATTCACAAAAAATTCACAAATCTCCACTATTTTGAATTAATTTACAGTTCATCATCAAGCCGAGGAGATTGAGGTGTGATTGTTACTGTGAACAATTCACAAATGTCCACATATTTAGAATTAATTTACAGTTCATCATCAAGCCGAGGAGATTGAGGTGTGATTGTTACTGTGAACGATTCACAAATGTCCACATATTTAGAATTAATTTACAGTTCATCATCAAGCCGAGGAGATTGAGGTGTGATTGTTACTGCGAACGATTCGCAAATGTCCACATATTTAGAATTAATTTACAGTTCATCATCAAGCCGAGGAGATTGAGGTGTGATTGTTACTGTGAACGATTCACAAATGTCCGCATATTTAGAATTAATTTACAGTTCATCATCAAGCCGAGGAGATTGAGGTGTGATTGTTACTGTGGACGATTCACAAATATCCACATATTTAGAATTAATTTACAGTTAATCATCAAAACGAGGAGTATGAGGTGTGATTGTCACTGTGAACAGTTCACAAATGCGTACTGACAATAAATAGTGCAATTAAGCATAGTGTAATTCATAGTGATAATCATACCTTATGCTCCTTGGCGTGACGACGAACTATAAATTAGTTTAGAACATTTAGTCTTCCTTTAAATAATTGTGGATTTGAAGAAGTGTTTCTTACGTGAAGTTTCTTGTAAGGTAAATATATCATTGTAACGCAAAAAAGAAACTCTGAAATTATTAATTCTTTTTCTTTAACATACGTGATGTGTATGATTTTGGTAATCAATAAATCTTTTTTTAAAATTATATACAATCTAATTGCAGGCTTTGCGGTTTTTTTAATTACAACTGATATAAATATGTATTAGTAATGAAATATTTTCGGAGATGTAATCCAATTACAACAAAAAAAAATACTACGGACAGTTAAATCGCGCATTTGTCTAAAGGAACACATAACTAGATAATTAGGATTAGTCAGTTTAGAAAGAATTCAACCGGCACTTGGTGTCGTTTAAGAACCTTGACTTTTTATGTGAATATCTCATATCTCATTCGTGTTACATTTCTTACTATATTTTTTAATCCCTAAGGCAATTCCAAGGGAAAAAATTGGGGAAAATATCTGAAATCACATTCAATATAGTATTCTATTTCTATCAGGTTCAAAATATCAAGAGAAGACGACGTCGAACTCATATTTCTTTCAGCCTTTCTGCGATATTGTTATTAAAATATTAATATCGGCAGTTAATTAATAGGTTAACGCAATTTTATTTTTATGTCGATCCTGTTGATTGAATTTAGCTTCACAATAACTTACAACATTCCCAACGTGTGTTTTGTTGAACGAGGCTCTAATTAATTTATTTCAAGAGGATAACGAGACAACATAGGAGGCCTTTTCGTTAACTGCTGTTCAGCGTGTTGAAGATCGGTCCGCCGGTTTTATAAATAGCGCTAATTGTGTTTCCTGATCTAGGACGGATAAAATTCTTTTAAAAAATATTCTGGTAGCTCTTCAAATCGGAAATATTTCTACCTTTAATTCATGAATGAAGAGATTAGAAATACTTCTGTGAATTGTTGATAGGGTAATTAAGTATATTTACTCATACTACATTAATTATAAAAGTGTTGAAGTCCATTTTTTGCTGTTGTCTGTAATGCCCCCTGTATGGATGTATTCCAGATTAGGTCAATCTACGCTACCGAGCTGAGGGGTGTGACTCCGGTTTATAATGGAACCAAAATGGTCGGCGTCCGATTGAGCCAGGTGCCACCTCACCTCAATTTTGACTGAGCACGCCCAGGGTGACATCTAGGGGGGATCGTACCATCTGCCACCCTCTCTAACTTCATAGGGGGAT
Organism: Dolomedes plantarius; assembly: GCA_907164885.2. Classification (NCBI taxonomy): domain Eukaryota; kingdom Metazoa; phylum Arthropoda; class Arachnida; order Araneae; family Dolomedidae; genus Dolomedes; species Dolomedes plantarius. Next base: position 133,249,440 of record OU015490.1, on the reverse strand, counting down.
TCTCTGGTCTACGGATTTAATATGCCCATATCTGGCCTAGATACGGAGGTATTGAATGACACTTGTCGGGTTTCGATCCGAGGACCCTCAGCCTCAAAGTCCGACGCGCTACCACTAGGCTATCTCAAGGTCTGATAATTTTTAGTTAACATATATTGATAATTACTACAATCAATTGGTTGGTTAAAAGCGCTACTGTCAGTTTTTGCTATACCACTTTTTACTTCTTCTAGATTTTTTACAGCCAATTCCGAAAGGCTACAAACATCCATGTCAACAGTAGGACCAATAGGTACTGATCTTCCCTGAATTTTCAATAGGGACGGATATATGTCACAATGGGCGAATAGATAGATGGTCAACATCACCAATATCGTAGGCGTAGCATAAAATTGTAGTGAACATTTTATATACCACTAACAGTATGTTTAACGAGTATAAATTTTCCATCCCTTTGTTACAAATTACGCTTTTCAAATTTCTTTGAATTATATATTTTTAAAGCAATTTTAAACAATTTAAATTTTTGGTCGGAACTAAGGCCTATTTATTTCTACATCTAAAATCATGAAGGGAATTTGCCAGAACTAAGGACTGCCATTTTATTTCTACACCTAAAATCATGAAGGGAACTTATATTCCTTTTTGCCCATAACCATGTTTAAAAAAATTAATTTTCTGGTCACGGTTCCTTCATTGAAATCTCAAAAGAAAATTGATTCTAGAATTTAACGAGTCAGGGGTGTGTAATGTAGTTTGCAACTTTTTTTTACACTCTCCTGTGGTTTTTATTAACTCTCATTATCTGATTAAGTAATATGAGAGTTCCCAATGTCTCTGTTTAATAGATTTAGAATCCTACAAATCACCTTAACGAAGAAATCTCTGAAATTGATTCGACAGATGTTTCGTCCAAATTAGCAATCCAAATTAATTTCACGAATACGTTAAGCGAAATTTCTCGTTGCTTTCGGTTTATTTCAGGAAATTTCTAAATGCAAAGTATGTATATTTTAGATTATATATAAAAACTAGCTGAATAACCCGTACTTCGCTACGGAGTACATTCAAATTAAGAACAACGGTCAATGTATGCAATTATATATATATATATATATATATATATATATATATATATATATATAAACAAAATTACAGACAAAATAATGTAGAAGTAATTATTCAAATTAAATACAACGGTCAATGTATGTAACTAATTTGTATGCTTAATATCCATGCAAACTACGCATTTGAATTAAATTCTTAAACTTCCATCTCAATGAGTCCAGTGGTTAAATTTTATCTTTTACCGTATTTTAATACTTTTGTCAATTTATTTAGTCGTTATGCACGTGACGCAACATTAATTTAAAGTATCACAAAAAGAAAAGAAACCACGTCCTCGGTATTTAATAAATTAAATTATAAAAATGAATCTTTAAAAATTCACAAAAGTCAGAAAATGGAGGTAAGGATACGAAAAAGATTTCACTTTAAACGAATTTTTAGGATCTTTCTCGTGATATAAAAGTTTTATAATCCTCAATTTATTATTTTAAATGCAACTTTAAAAAATGTTACAAAAACAGCTTAAAAATTTAATGTAAAAAAATCTAAGAAGAATTTTTCAAAAATCTTTCTTAGTGCACCTCTACACTATAGGAAGAATCGTCATGCAAAATGTCAGCCCTTTTAGGTCCAGTGGTTTGGTCTGTGCGTTATTTGTCAGTCGGTCAGTCAGCTACGGAACTGTTTCATATATAAAAATTATTTTGTGAAAAAGGGATGCTTTAATGTAAATTCATAACTAGATGTGACTTTTTCAAATGGAAACTTTTGATGGCGGTTTTTTAGGAACATACGTTTAACGTATACAGATAATTGTAAAAGGACATGAAAGACGGGATTAACTATGACTCTGGTCGGAGTAACTGACTCTTCTTTGAGCCAATGACGTATTGTTCCTGACCGAATTCCTTCACTGGGAGGAAACCGGGAGATTCTGAGAGGGGGGGGGGAGTGGAGGTTTGCTGGTTGCAGGGGTGATCGGGTTTTCCCGGGCTTCCTAGGACGGTGCAGGCTTCCTCGTGGTCCCTCTGAGCTTTTCCCGGGTGGTCCAACTGCCTCGGAGTCTTCTGGGTAGTCAGCCCAGTCGATCCCTTATTTACTTGGCACGTTTACTAATCGAAGAAGAGAGGTCGGGCCAATTCTCCCGACTTAGGATCCGTATGCTGTTCCTGTGACCGCAGTTTTACGACAAGGACTGGACTGGGTGTACATCGTCGCAGAGCGCACCCGGAGGTTGCGAACGAGGAGATAGACGTGGAGCGTATTCGTATGTTCGTTCCAGATGGACCGATGAAGAAGTCCGGATGTTGACGTTCCAAGAATCTAAGTTCTTCCTGGAGGGAGTCCGGTTCATTAATCCACCTTTACATTCTTCGTTTCCTGAGAGATCCGTGCAGGCCATCAAGCGCAAGCGTAGAGAAGGAGCTTACAAGCAGCTTGTTCGTAATTTTGTTTCTGATTTGAGGCATGCAGGGCCTTCGAGCTCCGCCCCTCACCCTTCTCCAGCCCCCTGCCTGTCTGTACTTGAAGAGGTCTCCGGTTTGCAAGATACAGAAGAAGCAAGAACGAGGATGTTCTGTTTGTTACTTTGTGAGGTACCGAAGTCCTATGACATATTTGCCGATCTGGATGCAATTATTGACGGTTTGGAGAGTTTTTCGGTTGTCTCAGTATTATCCTGAGTCGCCGATGCTATCCATCGAACGTTTCCCGCTCCCGTTGCAAGGCAACGTGAAGACCGTGGTATTCCTGCATCTTTATAGGAGTTGCCGAAGAGGAAGCATCGCAGACAAGAGTTTGCCCTTGAGCAAAGGGCCTATAGGCGCAATCGAGGGACCTGTATCCGCAATGTTTTGGGCGAGGTCAAGGACGTTAAGTTGCTTCCTTAGGATGGTGAATATTTCTGGACCGGTGTGTTTAGCCGTAGTTTATAGGATTGGCCTTCTTTTCCTAGTTTGTTTTAAGGGGACTCACGACCCTTAAGTCGGGAAATAAGGCATATTTTCATACTTTTTGACTCTTTGTAACTATTTCAATTTACTCCCAATTTTTCCAAATTTTATGTATGATAAATTGATATATTTGTTTTAATAAACAAATTTTCAAATCTAAAAATACTTTTAAATAATTTTTTTAAATGCTTTAGATATACCTTGTTTTTTAAGTATTTTTATTGTATACTGGCTTGCGCGCAGAACTATGAAATTAAATTTACACTTAAATGTATAATTCCTGTTTGATATTTAAAATAAATAATTCAAAATACAACTGAACATAAAACATTCAACATTAAAATATTTTTTCAATTTTTTTATAATTGCTCAAAATATAGTTAAAATTTCCTTAAAATTTTGCATTAATTTACCCCTGAAAAAAATAACAAAATGTGCAGTGATTGCAATAATTCTAGTTCAGACACAATAAAATAACATGATTATGCAGTGATAAAAATTTCATGGAATTATGTTTTATAGTTTTTGAGCTATCAGTTACGGAAGGATGCAAAATTACATTTTGAGAAAAATGAGTTTAAAATTTTTTTTACCATAATCTTGATCAGTAATTAAATATTTAGAATATCAATATCTCCAGAAGTAAGCGGAATATTTTCATCCGGTTTGTTTTATTTTGTTCAGAAATGATCAGGCTTTAACATATATTTTTTTTCGAAAAATCGAATGCTTTAAAGATTTAAGAGTAGTGAGTACCCTTATCGTTATGCCGGTTTCGATGAGGCTCTCCTGTAGGGTCCTGCTCTGGTCGACGAGACTTTCCACGCCGTTCTTCGGCGGTGGGCCCCGATGCTAATTCGACTCGCCTTTTATACGGCTTGCCACGGGAGGTTCTATATAAGCTGTTCAATATTTTTCTTTTCTGCCGTCGATTACCGGATTCTTATTTAAATGCTAGAAAAATCTTCATCCCGAAGTCCTCCGACTCTTTGGGTCCAGGTTGATTTTCGTCCAATCACAATAGCGTCAAATTCGGTCTTTCTCCGTACATTCAATAAGATCTTTTCATGTAGACTTGGGGACTTCTGTGACTCACGATCCGAGGCAAAAACGTTTCGTCTATGAGGACTGTCTTTTGCAAAACGTCCTTCTTTTGGATGCAGGTGTACGAGATGCAACGACCAGGCTTAGACCTGCGCACCCGAAACAAAAGGCTAACGGCCTGTTCACACTGAATCACATCTTACGCAGCGGCATTCATTGACCACGTGATATGCCAAGCCAATGACAGGTCTTATCAACAATTAACGTAGTAACGGGGCGCAACGCTCCGAATGCACAGTGAACAGGCTTTCTGATCTTCATATACGAAGAAATAGCAAGTAGTAAGAGATTCAGTTAAAGCCAGTTTTATTTTAGTTTGTCCCACTTTGTTTTCATTGATATTTCTAGAGCAGTGGTTCCCAACCGGTGGTCCGCTAGAGCCTCAGAAGTTGTCCGGCACTGATGACTATCAGGTGTTGAATTAAAATTTCTTAAAAGTTTAACATAATTATTTTATTATTAGAATATAATACAAAATAATTTTCATAACCCATGTATGTTTAAATGTGGGAAATGAACTTTCACCAACAATAAAAAAAAATCAAAGAAATTCGTTCACAAAAGTCACACTGAGAAAAACATTGAGCTAAAAAGTTTTTCAACGTACTTTTCAAGCAAAATTGTTAATTCATCATAAATTTGTAACTGAGACTTTTATATTATTATGAAGTAGGCTAGGGCCTATATACAATATTCATTATAAATAAAAAAAGTAATTTTTATGCATTAAAATTTAAGGATTTGTAGCTAAGTAGTATTATACACTGTACAATAGCAATAATAAATAAACTGTTTTATTTACTAACCCATGAATCAATATACAGTGGAATCTCGATCTATCGTTTTTCAAGGGACCGATTGAAATGAACGATAAATGCGGAAAAACGATAGATGCGGAAACATAACAAAGCAATATTATCGTTGGGACTGGATAAAATGAACGACACATAGAGAAAATCAATGGATCCGAAAACGATCGATCGAGATTCCACTGTATTTCAATTTCAGGCTGAGATTTAGGCTATCTAATTCTAAAGATTGAAAACAAGGTTGAAACAGAAATTAGCACGTTCATCCTGTATCCTTTTTTCCTGAGGGATATTCTATATCCCCATACTCCCTGGATGGTTCCCCCCTCCTCAAGTCGGGGAGGGTCCGCACATGGTTCAATTTCTGGCATAGTGGTCCGCAGACGTCTACAGTTTGGGAACCACTGCTCTAGAGCATTCAGCTCAGACATATAGGGAAAGAGAATAATTTAAATGACTCGTAATTCGCATTGCCTTTTTTTATTGAAGTGTACTTATTTGAATTTACTTAGTTTTAGTCGTTACTTTAATTTTTTATTAGTTAGGATATGAAACGAAAGCAATTTTTGACGCAGCTCCATTGAGATGATGACTCATAGTCAGCTGACTCAACAGTTCCATTTCCCGATGAAATTTTGTTTATAAATTAACGATGTTAGGAGTCTCTGAGGGATTTTTTCAATGTTTACTTTATAGAAAAGCATTTTTATTAAACTATTAACTCATAGGCTATGAAAATTTTGTTTGGCTTAATGGATTACGCCCTTTTAATTCTTTCTTTAGCTTATTTTGCACGAATCAGATTTCGTTTAAGTTGCATTTCAACTCATTTAAGCCTTCTGTTATGAGAAATTATTTTTTATATAGCTGTTGTTCTCTCAAAAAGGTACTCCCAGATTTTCTTTTTTTTAGAATTTATTTAAAATAATCTGTTTGCTTACTTTAGAGATGATTATGATATAACAGAAAAACGTAATCGATGAATAAGAATGTTCATTGTATGAAGAAACAATCGATCGGTTTTTAGTGATGTCACTGTACTTAGGAAGACCTGATTCAATAAATTAAAACAATATTGCGTAATTGAATAAATGCGGCTCAATTAACGACCTACAATGAATACGTAAGATAAGCATACTTTATAACTTTCTCTGCTGATGTACATCTTTTAATATGTAAAGAAAATAGGGTTGATGCTCCTTAAGTTATCGCTTGAGCCTCGAAACATATCTTTTTTCCTAATCCGTAAATTAGACGGTATTGAAACTTATTGAAACACCATTTTTTATATCGACACAAATATGGAAAGTTGTTATACTTAATAACTTTGATAATTTTACTAAAGGACTGAGTCAACACTGCATTTAGGAAATATTCTTGATGACTATATGAAATAGACTCTGGGAGCGGATAACTTAGTGTGAAAGAATAAGGGAATCGAAACATTTCTTAGATTTGTTTCAGCTTATCGAAAACATGGTCTTGGGTGCTCAGGCAGCGTCTGCGTTTGATCTCTTATCAACCCCAGAACACATTTCAATATATATCTAACTAGCTGAATACCCGTGCTTCGCTACCGCATACATTCATACTAAATACAACTGTCAGTGTATGCAATTAATGCCGAAAAAACCAAAAAAAATATATTTATAAAAAAATAGTAACGGATAGTTTTATAGACAGAATAATGTAGAAGAAAATATTGAAATTAAATACAACGGCCAATGGATGCAATTAATTTGTATGTTCAATATCCATAAAACATACTATCTTCTCTTTTACCGTATTTCAATATTTTTTTGTCAATTTATTTCGTTGTTATGCACGTGACGCAAAATTAATTTAAATTATCACAAAAAGGAAAATAAACCACGTGATCGGCATGTAATAAATTAAATTCTAAAAATGAATCTTTAAAAATTCCTCCAAAATCAGAAAATGGAGGTAAAGATCAGAAAAAGATTTCATTTTGAAGCAATTTTTGAGATATTTCTCGCGATATAAATTTTATAACCCTCAAATTATTATTTTAAATGCAAACTTTAAAAAATGTTACAAAAACAGCTTAAAAGTTTAATTAAAAAAAATATAAGGAGAATTTTTCAAAAATCTTTCTTAGTACACCCCTACACTATAAGAAGAATAGCCATGCAAAACGTTAGCGCTTTAGGTCCAGCGGTTTGGTCTGTGCGTTATCTGTCAGTCAGTTACGGAACTGTTTTATATATATAGATTACATGGTGCAGCAGAATGGACTCCCACATGTCTGAAGTTCATTGGTAAGGGTGTTATGGAGGTATTGCCGCGTGGGAGGTGGAAACAGTTAGGGTGGATTTTCTAGTTGTCAGTAGACACCATGAGTTGGTCCGGTGAATATCGCGGTTTCATGTGCCTACCTTTTGGGCACTTTTTTTGAAAAATAGGAAATTTTTATGAAACACAAGTGTTTTTAGTTAGTACAGGGAATAAAACTATGAATTAAAAAAAAAGTTAGTGGAATTTTCATTAACTTTTCAAATTTAGGCAATTTTTAGTCAAATTTTAGTAAAAATCAGCGTTTAAGCCAAATCTTCTAAAACAAAATCTAACCAATATATTTCACTTTTTTTTTCAACAGAATATTAGTAAATCCCTTATCTGTGTTATGGAGCAAAATATTTGCAATACCTCTTAAACTTACTAACATATACCAAATTTTTATGCACAACAAGATTTTTTTTAAAACTTTCATATATTTTTTAATAAAAATAGCTCTTAAATTAATAAATAGATACTTACAAGTTATATTTTGGTTCATAACATACCACTAGATGAGCAGAACCTTGTGACAAAATTATATTTCAATATCTTAAAAATCTTTTAAGAAATGAAATTTATCGTAAACGTAAAAAATAAAAAATGCAGTTTTCCAGAAAAGGCAAATAAAGATTTTAATTTAGCACAGAAAAATATGTATAAACTTTACAACCTCAAATTTCACCATATTTGTAGGTCAAGCTTTTTGTGGCTTCATTTTTAATTAATTTTGATTTTCCTTTAGCTTTTAGTATTTTTCTGCATGTTTTTGTAGTTAGAAGAATTTGTCGCCTTGATTTCTTTATTCGCTTAATGTCGATTTCCATGTACTTTTTCAACATTTCTGGTTCATTTTTTATTTTCAAATAATTGAAAACAGGTACGAGACCCATACAACATGAATTAAACGGTAGCACTGCAATAGAAGCCCCTAATAACAATGTTTGCAGTTAAACAAAATTTTCTTTAGGAAAAATATTCCACAAAACATTGTTAAATGATTCATTATTGTTTTGAGTCATGCAATGAAAACACCTTTTCAGTAACTTCTGATCACACTAACCAGTTCTAAGTAAGCTGGTTTTATAATTTTGACAATTGTATCTGGAAGTCTTGGGGATTTTTCCGAAAACTGCTTTCCATGATGCAATGCTTGCTTGTATTTACACCAACTTTCGGGACCCTCAGGACACTCACTGTCCATGCATCGAATTTTCATTGCTTGAGCAACAATGAAAAAAACAGATAATACTGCTGATTGCATATTTTGAAAATTTGCAACATTGCTGCGAATTGCAATCTCATAATAATTTTGTAGCTTGTCTATAAAGTTATCAGTTAGTTTACCCTTTCCACCAAGTCCTTTAATGGTCTTTTAATGGTCTTAAAACTATAAAAAGTAAATAGAGGAAACTAAATTCTACATTAAAAATGAAATATGAGCATTAAAATTGTTTAAAAGTAAAGAAATAGCTGTAAAAATGTATTTTTTGTATTTCTGTGGCCCTTTAAAAGGTCACTTCCGATTTCAGACAGTTCATTTCCGGTTTATAATTTGGGCAAGAACTTTGCTTCTAATTATCGCTGAACCAAAAGTAAAGCATTTTTGAAATCCTAAATGTTTGAACTTTAATTTAAAATAATAAAAAAAATTCGAAAGTTTTCGCAAAAGCAGCGATTTGAGGGTAGGCACATACCTTAGGCGTTCTTTAAAAATAACGATTCTGTAACCAAGACACAGAGGGCCTTAGGACGCGTTTCGGGCTCTATGCAACTGATGTCGATCCTGATCGAAAACCAATCCTCCGATGGGTTTCGACCGTGAGAGCAAGTGGGTCCCGTTTACCAAGGAAACCAATTGGTCGTCCTCTGATCGTTAGAACAGCTGAAAATGGACCACTCCACGAGTCCGTTATTTGTGAGGAAGTTGCCTCGACCCCCCAGAGACAATCGACAGAGGACGGTTTCGGCAGGGCATCACACATAACAGGCGCCATCTGGGTGATGTTATGTTTCAAACCTAGTGAAAAAATACTTGATTATAAGTACTTTTTGAAAATACAGGGTATTTCAAAAAGAGTCACCCTATTTGAAATGAGTATATTATGAAAAAGTTTGAACATAGAAACTTAAAATTAATTTTATATTACGTGGCTATTTATAAAGTTTTTTACAAACCAAACGAAAGGTGCTCAATATGGGATGTACGACCTCTTTGGATGCACGACATACGTCTATACCATTGGTTCTCAACGGGGGCGGTACCGCCCCCCTGGGGGCAGTGGGAGGATGCTGAGGGGCGGTGAACTGGTTTTGGGCTGTAGGGGGGCGATGAGCATGTTTTGGGCGGTAGGGGGCGATGAGCATGTTTTGGCCTTCGAACTTAATTTTAAAACTCCCAGAAACATTTATTAAATCGATTATCCGGTTTACACCATTTATACGAGCAATAAAACGAACTTACACAACGGCTCCCCCTCACGCAATTCTAATGGTGAGACGAATTTGTATTCTAGGTAGAATGAACTTGAAGAACTACACTAGGATTCATCTCCGATCCCAACCAGCACAGCATATGCGTCAGCTGTTTTCGGGCGCATCGCAGCACATGTGTTGAACTCTTTATAAATGTTTCATTTCACTACGAATGTTTCATTTGACCCGTGTTTCTTGTGTTGCTTTTCGTTCGCTTTATTTCTGTTTTTTCCCTCAGTTTCGTTTAACTTTCATTGTTTATTTGTCCAGTAGGCTGGGTAAGTGCGCTTATTTGTTCTTTATCGTGATCATGAATTATTAATTTTGAGAAATAGTTATCTTTCCCTCATCATATTTTGTTGCCGCCAACGATGTCGGTTAATAAAAAGAAGTGTCGTCAATACAATTCCACGTACTTAAAGTTCGGATTTGTTCCTTCGCCGTCGAACTCGCAACTAACCATGTGTTTACTTTGTAACAAAGTCTTATCTAATGAGGCAATGAAACCGTCTCGTTTGCAGGAGTATCTGCAAAAAATTCATTCTGACAAACAAAATAAAGATTTGTCGTTTTTCACGAACATCAGGGACAAGTTTCTGAAGGCACCGTCTATCTCAGGCTTACTAGCAACCTCATAAAAAATGTGCTGATGGTTTGATAGCCTCTTATAATAGTATATCAAAATTAATTGCTAAATCGGGGAAAGCTCATACCATCGGTGAAGAGTTGATACTGCCGGCTGTCAAGGAAATTTTAGAAACGGTTTTGCACCATCCATCCGCATCCAATGTTATAAAAAATGTCCCATTAAGCAATGATACAGTGCGACGACGAATTGATGAGATGGCTGAAGATGTTGAAGCTTACTTATGCAAACTTTTGATACCCACCGAATTTTCTCTTCAGGTTGATGAATCAACCTTGCCAAGTACTAATGAGGCTTGACTGTTAGCGTACGTCCGGTTTGTGAAGGAAGGAAAAATTATTCAAGAGATGCTTTTTGCAAGAAGCCTGATTTCATATACAAAAAGTGAATCTATTTTTAATACCGTCAAAGATTATTTTAAAGAGAAAAAAAAATGTTCCTCTTGCGAACATTATGTCTGTTGCCACCGATGGAGCTTCTGCAATGGTGGGTCGTTTTCGTGGGTTAATTACCCTTTTGAAGAAAGATGTATCAGGTATTTTAGCTGTTCACTGCGTGATTCATAGATAGCATTTAGTTGCAAAAAACCTCATCGACAGTTTGCATCAGTCATTACAATATGTCATCTATGCTGTGAACAAAATTCGCAGTAATGCTCTCAACAATCGATTATTCGGGCAGCTGTGTAAGGACAACGATGAAGAATTCGATTATTTGCTTCTACAAACCGAGGTTCGCTGGCTCTCCAAAGGCGCCTGCCTCAATAGGTTCTGGAATCTTTTCGACTCTGTTCTTGAGTTCCTCGAAGAAAAAGATGTAGCTCTGAGAGATAGATTGCTACAATTTAAGATTGGTGTTGTTTACGCGACCGATTTATTCGCAAAATTCAATGGAATTAATTTGCAGCTTCAAAGTGAAAAGCTCAATTTGATAACAAAATCTGTCATTTCTGCCTAAAATAACTCACTTTGTGGAAGCAGAATTTTGGTCGCAACGAGTTCAGCCTTGTTCCAATCTTGTCGGATCTGCATAAGAGCAGTGAAATCCCCTTACATGATACACAAGTTTACTGTCAACACCTTGAGTCTCTGCACAAGGACTTTTCTGAGCGTTTTGAGGATATTTTGTCCCTGGAAGTCCCTCAATGGGTCATGAAGTCATCATCAAATATGTCAGTGGGACTTCCAGGCCCACTGACATACTTGATTGCTTCATTGCTATTATTCTTTTAGTGTAATTCTTTTGCAGTTCTTTTTTTAATTATCTAATTAAGAATAAATAATTTTTAAACATAAAAGAGCATTTAAGCTTTTTTTTGCCTTACTCATTTTATTTTAATAAAAGGAATGCAATTGCCTACTAGCGCAAAATTATCGAGTTAAATCAAACAAATTTGGTGTGTAAATCTACTGAAATAAATTACCCAAAATTTTTGCCTTTTATAGTTCTGTAACAGCCCCCCCCTCCTCATACTCTAAATTACAGGAATTTCCCAAAGGGGGGGGGGCGTTGAAAAATTTTCTGGCCCATAGGGGGGCGGCGGCTTTAAAAAGGTTGAGAATCACTGGTCCATACGGTAGGCAAATTCATCCCAAACAGTTGACAGCATATCTGCATACACTTCTTCCACAGCTTTTCTGCGTACACATCAATCTGTGTCTTTGAATTGTTTGTACCATCGCCTAATGCTCTTAGAAGTACGAACTTCAATCTGCCAAGGTTTTGTCGACGAAAATCACGCCGAACAGTTTTAACGGACTCACACTTCAAAAAGTGTAGAACGCAAAATGATTTCTGCTGTACAGTCGCCATCTTTACAAACACTGAAATGGCGGGCGAAGGAAGAGCGTTAGCGCTACTTGTCGGCAACTACGTGAAACTCGAGGTTTCGCTCTTTCTGTCTATACATTATTCGACTCAAACGGATTAAAAGAGGGAGAGTTATGATTTTTTAAAAATCGGATGATTCTTTTTGAAACACACTGTATAAAAGCATTTTTGGTAAATTCTTTCGTTCTTTTTTTGTGACCTTTACAAATGGGGAGAATCTATTCTACCCCACCCTGTATATATTAGCGTATATATTTTTTACACATTTATATATTTCTTCATGCATTAGCGTTTCGTTGTTTATTTCATTAATTTAATCGGCCATGACCAGTTAAATGTATAAAAGCCATGTTTAACCGTTTTAAAACACTTTCGGAATGCCAGGAATTACTGGGTAACATTTTAGAGATAGTAAAGTTCAAACTGATAAGGTAAAAAAAAAATTAAAAAGTTTAATTTTTACGTTTTGATTTTATAGTTGCATAGCACAAAAACACCTTAAAAGATTTTTACATTCCCGCTGTTTTAATTTTTTTATAAATTAATGGAATTTTAATTGAAAGACCTACACCTTCGATAAATTTTTCATATGCAGAAAAAAGTGCTTTCTTCCGTGCATTAGACGGGTTTGACTCCTATATACATTAAAAGTTATCATTTATTTACGCCCATTAACTGTTCTCCCCTTTCCTTAATACCTTAAATAGCTTCTCTTTGCATTATTTAACGAGGTGCCGATATCGAATGTGTTTTGTGTATATATATATTTATATATTTTAATTATAGCTTTGAATATTTAGTAATTCTTATTTGAAAAGCAAAATACGCTGTATAATTTATTCATCGAGAATTCCCTGAAATATATTATTAATATATTTCACGATTCCCTTTAAATGTGTTTTTCAGCCAAACTGTATCTTCAGACTCTGGCAGAAATAGTTAAAAAACAGTTTTTATAAACCCTAAAAAATACCGATAAAAATTATCGATAATGGTTTAAATATTGATCATTTAACTAAACGTATGTTCAAAAATAAAGATCAGCGCTGCTTCAATAATCCATATCATAATTCTAACGGAACTCAGACTTACAAATTTACATAAATTGTACTAGTAAGTCGGTGATTTCCAACCGGCGTCCACGAAATGTGTTTTGATAAATAAAAAATATTAGAAAGGCCCTCTGAAAATGAATATTAAGTTGAATTAATGACTCTCACGCCCGATAGATTGTGAGACAAATCGATGCATTCGTTCCTGAGGATGAATCAACTACCTTTACGTTCACAACTTGATAAGGCCTGATATCAAACATTTGTGCTGTAAGCAAAATTCATCGCAAGTCTCGCATTAATAAAACGAAACTCCTTTTACCGATATCCATTAGCCCTCTACTGTCATACTGTACTGAATCCCTCAAATTTTTCTGAAACTGTATTAATATACCCTATTCTAGTATTTGCTACTTATATTTCCATAAATAATTAGTGTTAATATAGGTGTGTGAATCACAAAAACTCAAGAACCGTGAACCCTACCTTGATGAAATTTACACGGTTAAATGTTCTTGGAAAATCAGGATGAATGTGAATATTTTCATCCAGCTACGACGTTCCATTCCCGAATTATGTTAGAACAAGTTTGCGTGGTATCCCATGATATTATTGTTCAAATCCATTGTAGCATGTCATTGTTGCCAGTTAAATTATAACATTTGCGTAAAAATAAATAGATATGAATTAGAAACGTGATTTATTCATATATTGTCCCGTGCAAGAATGAATTTGATATATTATTTTCATATACATTGTGACTTTGATTGTATAATTGGTTGGGGTGTTATATAATAAATATAATAATAATGATAATTATGATTTTGAATTCATTGATTAAGATTGGTCAAGGATGTGGTTAGTACATTGCATTCATTGTGATTCCCAAATGATGGAAACAACTCTGGTTTAATATGACAAATTAATTTATTGATTATTAAACACATATATGTATAATACGTATATTTCATACTTCATCTACACATATTACTCACAACTTCATTCTTACTAAGTTAATTCTCTACGATACATATATTTAATTCATTCAATTAGTATGATAATATTTCATACTTCATCTACACATATTACTCACAACTTCATTCTTACTAAGTTAATTCTCTACGATACATATATTTAATTCATTCAATTAGTATGATAATATTTCATACTTCATCTACACATATTACTCACAAATTCATTACTACTAAGTTAATTCTCTACGACACATATATTTAATTCATTCAATTATTATGATTACATTTATAAGCATAATCACTGATATGAACCTTGTTCAATTCACTACTATTTACGCATATACAACAATACGCATAAAAACAATTTAGTTAGCATGTTAACTGAATTGTTTTTTACGAATTATCATTTATCTAATGAAACATTCTATATTCAAATCATTTCCTCCTCGCTCTCTATATTAGCTATTAAGGCTACACAAGAGAAGCAATGACGGAATATGAAAAGGAAACACAAAAGACGGTACCTCGAAAGATGATTGTTGGATCACTATGATGGGCAGCTGGCACTCGTAATGACGAATTTCGTTGCACTATCATCGCACTGGAACTGGGGCACTCTCTTCGCGGGGTACAGGGCTCCTTCACTCATTATAGATGCTCGGTCCAGGAAACTGGGACACTCTCTTCGTATGGTACAGGGCTCCTTCAATCATTGCAGACACTCTATACAAGAAACTGGGGCACTCTCTTCGTAGGTAATAGGGCTTCTTCACTCATTCAAGCCCACGGTACAGGACACTGGGGCGCACTCTTCCTCGGGCTACTTTGCATGTGCCACGGCTTACATTACTCTCATCGGGCGTGATTCGCACGTACTCGTCAGATTGATAATACTACTTTTTCAAACTTCTAACTAAATCTCCTTCTTTTTTGCCTCCCTATCTTATTTCATATTATTTTTCTCTTATTAATGCTGACTCTGCCTCTTACAATTTCCATTGTCCATATTATTACCATGCCATCGCCATTCATCCGTGGCTGCCTCTTCTCAATCCCCTTTTCACCAATGCGCATCGAGGGCGGGATTTATAAAATTCTCCTTTCTAGCTTAACTTTTTCCCATGCTCCGACATCACCAAACACGGTGGCCTGTTTTATAGCCATCATAAATTTAGTCTTCCCCTTCTTATTTTCTTCTATTCGTTGCAACTCATTCTACAGAACTTTTATACTTTTATTTCTTCCTACTAGCACAATCTTTATATTTAGTTTTGATTTATTGTTGGCTTTCTCCCCTTCTCTTTTATTGACCGTCATTTGCCATGTTTCTTTCTTGCATTTAGCAATTCTTTTACTTCGTCCCATAATTTTCAATTCTCCTGCCCCCTCGCCGTGACACTATTGTCATGTCCTTATGACATACGTGGCAACGCCGAAATATTTCTTATTAAAAATGAAAATATAAAGATAGAAAGTCATTAATTTTCAATGAATGTTTTCTCAATCCATTTCATGCATTAAAACTATCCCAAGCTACCTGTTCAAAGTCAAATATACTGAAGGACTCGTTCACTGAGCTAGAAACACGTATGTTTAGACTTGACGCGATGCTTTATATAACTGAAGTGACATTGAAACATACCAGACGGTTTAGTTTTGAGAAAGAATTGCAATCATGAAATACGTGTATATTCTAATTAAGAAAATCTGAAAGTGGCATTGAAACGTAGCAGACGATTTAGTTTTGAAAAACAATTCCGAGCATGAAATATGTGTATATATTTTGTCTATAATAATTATCAGATTTGCTGTGTTTTAATATTGAATGTGTTCTCAATCCGTTCAAACATTATTGATTCTTTCTCTATGATAATAAATCCATTCAAACATTATTGACTAGCTGAAAATTAATGCTTTAAAATGCCGAAAAAGAAGAGAGCACTGGATTGGATCTGACAGAAGAATGTTTTTCGTATGGTCAGCTATATGTGGGAGTGTCTAGAGCAATGAATAAATCAGAATTATACACTGTCGCAGATGACAAAAAAGAAGCAAAAAATGTTTTGTACTGGCAAGTATTAAAATAACAACAACAAATTAGTTAATAAATGAATTTTATATTACGAAAAACTGAGATTAATTTGTTTAAGAGTTGTTATAACTTTAGAATATCATAACATAGGGTTAATCATTGAAAAAAAAATAATATCAGAAATTGAATCCCAAGCGAAGAGGGGTAATAAATCTAGTCTATATACGTATATAAAACAGTGCCGTAATTGACTGACTGACTGACAGAAACTCACAGACCAAACCATGGAACCTAAAAGGCTGAAATTTTGAATGGAGATTCTTCTTATAGTCTAGGGGTGCACTAAGAAAGATTTTTTTTAAAATTCTTCTTACATTTTTAAAAATTAAATTTTTAAGCTGTTTTTGTAATATTCTTTAAAGTTTGCATTTAAAATAATAATTTGAGGGTAATAAAATTTATATCACGTGAATTGCCATAAAAATTACTTTAAAGTGAAATCTTTTTCGAATCTTTACCTCCCTTTTCTGATTTTTGATGAATTTTTTAAGGATTCATATTTAGAATTTAATTTATTAAATGCTGATCACGTGGTTTCTTTTCTGTTTGTGAGACTTGAAACTAATTTTGCGCCACGTGCATAACAACGAAATAAATTGACACAATTTTTTTTTCTTTCTAATGCGGCAGACGAATGGACCCTATCCAAAGAAATATTAAAATATAGTAAAAGAAATGTTCCTAAAACTGTACTACATTAACTGTAGTATAATATTCTTTAGTTTGTTCTTTAAATTTAATTTCAATATTTTCTTCTACATTATTTTGTCTAAAAAAATATCCTTTACGTTTTTTTATAAATATATTTTTGGTTTCTTTTGGCATAAAGTGCATACATTGACCGTTGTATTTAGTTTGAATGTACTCCGTAGCGAAGCACGGTTATTCATCTAGTAAAAATATATGCGTAAATAAGAGCTGTGGTTTCTAGAAATAGACATTTCCTAATTGCAGACGTAACAAAGAGCATTTAAATATTATAAGGCTAACTAATTTTACAGTAGAAAAATATAAAGGTGAACGTCACTTTCATGAAAAAAAAAAGAGTACACAATTAGTTCAAAAAGGGCTCCATTCAATTATCACTTTGTTCATAAGCGGGAAATAAAACTTTAGTTCTTTTGTCACCATGAAAAGTCGCCAGGAAAAAAAACCCGGCTACTTTCTGAGCTCTTTACGGCGTAAGTCCTTCTAATTAAGAAAATCTCCATATACGTAAACATAAAACGAAATTTTTACTTTCTCCGCTGAGGTAAAGAAAGAGTTGTGGCAAAAAAGTGTCAGAACAATTGCTTTTTTTTCTTCCTAACTTCTCTGCAGAGCTAGAAGAAAGGTTCATTTGCAGTTTCTCACATTCATTGACAATTATGTTTAGCCTCTGTAGACACATTTACGTCTACTCGGGAAGCATATTTTTTTCTCTCTTTTTTTTTTTTGGCGAATAAGACTTCAGGAAGGAATTCTTTATTAAGAGTTTTGCTGCGTTGCTGTGAAGTTAGGGTAATATATGGGATTGTCTGTAACTGTCAGAATTATATTATGTTTAATATAACGGTGCTACTTTGGGCTAATGAGGAAATTGAATTGAACATGCAATACGCGAAATATTATAAAGGGGGTGATGCTGCAACATAAAGTTACACAAACGGTACGAACTATGTGTAATAAAACCTGAACGGGCTATTAATTATACTGAAAGGAGACAAAATATGTAAATTTTTGCTTGATCATGGGTTTTATTTTGTGAACCTTAGACATTATATTGTCTAGTAATTCAGAATAAGGGGCTTTTTTTACAAAAGGCAGTTAAATGAATGGGATATAGTTTAATATACGGATTATATGTGGTAGCCTCTACATGCCAGAATTATATGTTTAAAACTAGCTGAATACCTTTTTTTTGCTATGAAATACATTCAAATTAAATTCAACGGTCAATGTATGCAATTAATGGCAAAAAAATATATTTATAAAAAAATCGTAACGGATATTTTTATAGACAATAAATAATGTAGAAGAAATATTCAAATTGAATACAACGGTAAATTTAAATGCATTTAATTTGTACGTTTAATAACCATAAAACACACTATTTTGAATTAAATTCTTTAAAAACTTTCATCACAATATGTCTAGCCATTAAATTTTATCTTTTACCGATGTCAATACTTTATTTTGCCAGTTTATTTCGTTCTTATGCACGTGACGCAAAATTAATTTAAATTCCCCCCCCCCCAAAAAAAAAAATAAAAAAAATCAAGTGATCGGTGTCGTGGAGACACAACATGTGTTCAGAAAAGGGGCGATAGAAAACGGAATTCAAAAATCAGACAAAAGAGATGCCTTGAACAGCGGGATAATGTACTGCGTATGCGAATGGCAAGGAGAGATAACAAGTTGAGAGGGGGCAATTGAAATGAGAAAACGGTCAACAGCTGCGTTTAACGAAGGGCCCAGCTGGTGATAATGAGCTGAGGAAAATGTGAAAACGGAGTCACAGTTAGGAGAAGAAAAGGGGTAGGGCAATTTACGAGGTTGACCGGCGTTAGAAACACCACAGGAGGCCCAGGCGAGAGCGTGGGAAGTCAAAAATGTAAGAAACCCCAGACAGGTGCAAGGGCGAACGCCCCCGTCAATATGGATTGGAGAAGATGGGAATATAAAATGGGTGATCGGCCAATGAAGGGGTCCCGGATCGACCCATAGGACAGAAGGTGGCCACCAATGAGGGCCTGAATATTTAATGATGGAAGTTGAGCTCGAGAGGAAAAGTTTTTAGAGAGAGCAGAACGAGTTGAGATCTTTCACTAAGAACACATAAGCCCCGGTAGACAGCGAAGGAAGAGAGAAGATGACGGGCTGCTAACTTAATACCGGAGAGACAAGCCAAGTCCTCGGTACCCGAAAAAGCAAACCGATATGAGATAGAGGCAGACCCCAATACCGGAGAGGCCGACCGACTAACCTGTCATTTAGCAAGAGAGGAGCAGCCGTTTCCCCTGGACCAACGCGCCCCCGTAGCAGATGCCTAGATGCGGAGTAAAGCACCCTGAGTCCACCGCATGCCGATGATCGCAGCTGTTACCCTGGACCAGAGCCCGATGACCCCCCAGCCATGCTAGTGATGAGGTACGGACCTTCGGAGTGACGAACGCTCTCCCAACGCGAGTGTATTCTCGGAGACGCCGCAGAACGCCGCAACAGACAGTGACCGCAGTTCCGCCGGAACCGACAGCCCGCTGCCCGAAACAGAGCCCTATGTTTCTCCCAGCAAGACTTGTGATGTCGATGTGTCATCAGCAAAGGTAGGAGAGTATTTTGACTTATCCTAGCAATGCCCAATGCCTACTAGAGAGCGCAGTTAATTAGATAGGGCAGATTAGGTGAAATCTTTATATTTATGCATAGAATATCTATCATGAAATAGTGCTTGTGTATATCCATATTAATTGAAGTAGTATCTTGCAATAGTTTTGTAATGTGTTTATGTATAGCAGTTAAGAATGTAGGATAATATAACAATGTTAGGGAGTAGATAAAAATGTTAGTAGTTGGATATTGATGAGAATGAAGGTTAGATAAATAATCAGAATTAATGTATTGATAAGATATAGGAAGGAAGATAATTTGAAATGTATATGTAGATATATGGTGTTAATGAATTAGAAATTCGGAAATCTTCAATGAATAATGTTGTTTGTATATGTTTTATGATTGGTTTAATAAATTGATTTGGAACTATACATATGAGCATCACTCTCTAATTACTTGTACTACCACTAATACTATAACTAATAATTATATTACGGTGACAATCGGCATTTAGCAAATGAAATTGTAAAAATGAATCTTTAAAAATTCACCAAAAATCAGATAATGGATATCAAGTTTCGAAAAGGATTTCATTTTAACGGAATTTTTTATGATCTTTCTCATGATATAAATTTTATAACTCTCACATTATTGTTTTAAATGCAAACTTTAAAGAATGTTACAAAAACAGCGTAAAAAATTTAACATTTAAAAAAATCTCAGAAGAATTTTTCAAAAATCTTTCTTAGTGCATCCCTACAATATAAGAAAAATCGCTATGCAAAATGTCAGCCCTTTAGGTCCAGCGGTTTGGTCTGTGTGTTATCTGTCAGTCAGTCACGGAACTGTTTTATATATATATATATATAGATAATAGCTCTATTTTCGTGTAATGAGGAAATTAAATTGAAAATTGACAAAACTAGTATAATGTATGTCATAAAGCTGTACAAATGGCAAAAAATATAATGTGAAATATAACCTGGATAGGCTTTAAGGGGTCAGGTACCTTTTAAATGCTAATAAACATAACAAACATATCCCTCTTTTTAGTCATCAGTAGTTATGAAAATTATTTATTCAGAAATATGAAAATTTAACTGGGAGTTAAACACTCTCTTTATAAATAGGCTTTTCATGTTTTTCGAATTTCAACCAGTTTTTTACCATTGTTATGCCATTTCGCACGTGATATCACCGGAAAAGTTGGCTATAACACCATGAAATTTTATAAACATACAATATAAACATGCATAATTAAAATGAACCACTATTATGCTATTTCTATTATAAAAAATTTAATTACAGTTAAACTTATCAAAAATGTTTTTGAAATTAAATTTTTTATTAAACTTTATTTTTGTATGGAGAACTAAGAACTTTGATTTCAAAGTAGGTCATTTTAAAGATATATTAGTAACTTAACCCTTCAGCGGGCGCGCCAATTTTTGGAACACCAGCAGGCGTGCGTGGCACAAAGTGCAACGTCTCTTTCAACCTTGATTAAACCTTGATTCCTTTTGTATTAAACTTTTTTTTAAAAATTGAAAATAATAATTCTGCATTTTTTGACAAGATATAAAATGGTTATAATATTGAGATATATTTATAATTAAAGGCTAAATAATGCAGATGGAATTGCCTTATTTTGTAACTTTCCGGTTTGTTGGATCTGAGAACAACTTACGAATTGATTCCTATTATGTCCAAAATCCTGAAAAATAGTGATATTGTCCATCTTCGTGATATGCGAGATACCGTACAATAGCTACACATTTAATCGAGTACATCAACTCCTGCCTTTGTCATATTGCAATCCAGTATAATCGTTGGTTTACCACGGTTAAATCACGACTAACAATGAATGGAAAGGAAAACAAGGTTCAGAAAATCAGACCTGCATTAGAAAGAGTGTAGCTATAAATAGAAACTGCTTAGAAAATTCAAACCTTACATGTAAAAACAAAATATTCAAAATTACGAAAATGTCGCACTCTGTACACGGGCGCACCCTCCGAAGGGTGAATTTTAAAACTAAAACAATGTAGTCTGCGCGCAATGTCATAAAATTGAATAAAACTATGGTTGAAATTTTAAACCATTTGTGAAGCATTTTCTCCATCAATTCAGAAATTAATGAATATTGCTGGCGAATAACCCATTGTTCCCGGGTACAAACCTTCACTTTGGCTTATAACTTCTTATCAGTATTCAATACACAGTGGATATAAATAAAATCAGAATGATTGAACTAGTGTTTTATTCATAGAAAAACTATTTGCAAGATTATTAACTATACATAAAACAGGGTGTCTCAAAAATCTTTGACACATTTTAAAAATTTATAGAAAAAAAAGTATACAAGGTAGGAGCTAGAAATTCCCATATGTGTTACCTTATATAATTGAGTTATTTTATAGTATAGTCAATGAATTTCAATTTGTGAAACTTTTGTGACACAGAGAACATCTAGTTGGTAATCAATCTCAGCCTTTGTGCGTTCCAAAATGGATTCCATAACACATGAAAGAGCAGAAATGATGCGTCTTCAACACTACAGCCGATAATCAAGGACACTTCCCGTGTCCAGATACTGTTTATACAAAGTTAAGATGTTGTTACGACTTGGGGGATCTTTTCAAAATATCGTTGCACTTGCGTAACAGATTCCGTTTTTAAATACCAGCCAACGCATATCGCTTCCTCTGATGGAGTAGCCATTTTACAACTCTCGCTTTCACGTAGCAACTAGTTCAACTTTTTTCTGGTTAGTGATTTGAGTCAGTTATCAGTTTCTTTTGAGTTGCTCCGTGTGCAGACGGGCTAATATAGATGGTAACACATCTGCCAGTTTCCAGTTCTTACATTGTAGACTTTTTTTTTTGTATAGATTTTTAAAATGTGTCAATTTTTACCACCCTGTATAACTACACCCTGTATAACTACACCCTGTATAACTACACACCCTGTATAACTACAGACTCCCTGTATAACTACAGAAAAAGCTAACTTGGCAATAGTGACAAACTAACAATCATTTCTGAGATCTAAGCTGGGAGGCTAGCCATTTTCGAACATGCTTACACGCAAAATGTTGCGTGCTCAGCAAGTTATCACATTCCTGTCTTTTCAACCATCCAATCAGAAATAACTATATGAATCGGTTACTGACGGTCACGAATGAGGATAATGTTAACGGTTTAATCAAACTTGGGGGATGACCGTAGCGTCATCTGATAACGACTTAAATAAGAGATATTTTCTGGTGTGTGTAACAGGTAATATGTTCTTTACTAACTAAATACAGCCTAAGAACTTTAACTTTTCAAGTTAAAGTTATTTATATTAGGCCTTGAGTATTCTACTGCAAAGAAATCGTTCAATGAGGGAAAATCCTCAATCAGTGGAATGGTATGGGAACAAGTGAAAACCTTAAACCAAAAACGTCCTTTACTTCCCACTCTTGAACAGATTTTGAGAGACTCTCTGGGTTCAGATTTTATTGAAATTGTCAGAAACTGATTTATTTGAATTTAATGAAACTGATTTAATTGAATTTAATGTTTCCAAAAGTTTGAAAATGACGTACTCAAATTAATTTTAAAATAAGAAATCACATCTACTGTCTTTTACCATACATTTTAATGTGACAAATGGTTTTCTTTTAATCTTTTCCGTATAGGATGGGATAGCATGTACCCCAAGAATACGGGCCCTAGGAAGAATATATATATATATATATATATATATATATATATATATATATATATATATATATATATATATATATATATATATATATATATATATATATGGTGCAAACATTAAATTCCAGGACTGATCTAAAAACTACAGAAAATATTACAAATACGGGCTTGTGGCGGCCCAGTGGTACAGCGCGCTGGTTTCCGGTGCCGAGGGTGCTCAGATCGAATCCTAGCGTCGCGCCACGAAAAATGCCTGCGTTCGTGTCGTCCCTTCATAGGGGGTAATGCTGTCCGCCTATATGGTGCCCCCACAATAAAATGGGCAGTGAAATTACGGCGTAGTATAGGCGAATGTCTCACGACAAGTGCCTCCGCATTGGGGAAAAATATTACATATACATATTTATTATGTTTCGAAGTAACTCATTTCGAAGTGCCGTAATAGGTGCTTCTGTGCTCGGCTGTATAAATTTCGGAAACAACTTAAGTCCTCTTTCGGAATGCTCTTTAATGGGGACGTCGCCCTTTTCTGTACGGCTAAGACATCCTCAAATCTTGTTCCCTTCCGCAAAACTTTCAGTGAATTTAAAAAAAAAAAAAAGTCTGTCGGTGCTAAGAGTATGGAGGATGCTGCATCTCCACGACCTCATGTTGGGACAATTTGCCGAAGGGAACGAGATTTGAGGATGTCGAAGCCATTAAGAAAACGGTGACGTCCACATTAAAGAGTATTCCGAAAGAGGACTTTAAAAGTTGTTTCCGAAACTTATATAGTCGAGAGCACAAAAGTGCATATTACGGCAGGGGAGTTACTTCGAAACACATTAAATGGGTATGTATTTCATATGTATTTATTTCATGTAATATTTTCTGAGTTACTAGATCAGTCCTGGAAATTAATGATATATATATATATACACTGCTGGCCACCCAAATTGCAACACCAAGAAAGACAAGAGATATCACAACAAAATTTATTTTGTAGATAACATGTTGACCAAGTATCAAATGATTAAATTTATAGACTTCTGTGAAGTGTGGTTCCTGCCAAAATCAGTAGCCAGAGTAGCCGAAGTTGCCAAAGTAGCCAGAGTTGCCAAAGTTGATCTGCTGTGGCAGCTGGGGATGGAATTTGGGTCAATCGTAGAGCAACCATGGACCACATGTTTTCTATCGGCGAAAGATCCGGAGAGCGAGGCGGCCAGGGAAGCAATTCAATCTGGCGATTCACGAAGAACCGTTGGACAATGCTTGCCACGTGTGGTCGCGCATTATCCTGTTGAAATATGGCTGTGGGCAAGCCCTGAAGGTAAGGAAGGACAACTGGCTCCAACACCTCGGAGATGTAGCGCTGGCTGTTTAAAGTACCGGCAATGCGTACTAGAGATGTGCGAGAGTGATATCCAATACCGCCCCATACCATAATACCCGGTGCAGGACCAGTGTTGCGGTGCATAACGCAGCTGTTCAGCATCCTCTCTTCACGGTGTCTCCAGACTCGAATGCGACCATCGTGGTGTTGCAGACAGAAGCGTGACTCGTCAGTAAAGACAATTTCATTCCATTCTGCCGTCCACATCCTTCTGTCATTGCACCATTGCCGGCGGAGACGTCTGTGGTTCTGCGTCAAGGGTAGACAAAGCAATGGACGTCTTACGGAGAGACCACTCTGCTGTAAACGGCGTCGAATGGTACGCGCAGACACTGGATGATGCGTTAAAGACTGCATGTGCTCTGCTATGGTTCGTGATGTGACTGAGCGATCCGTCACTGCCATGCGCACAATTTGCCTGTCATCACGCGAAGTGGTGCGCTGAGGTGGATGCGATTGAACACGCCGGTCCGTCGTACCCTCCTGCATCCAACGATCACATATCCGCATTACAGTTGTTTGGTTTCGTCCAACACGACTACCGATTTTCCTGAAAGATAATCCAGAATCTCGGTAGGCCACTATCCTTCTTCTGTCGAACTCGGATACTTGATCAAAAGATGATCGCTGTTTTCGACGAGGCATAATTGATCGTTTGTTTAAAAAAACCACAAGAAAAACACAATTGCCAAACTTGAAATCGTCGAAATCTCCAAGCCTTAAATAGCGCTTTGAATTGGCGCCACAGGCGCGCGTGATGTGCGTCTGCGATGAAATGCTAATCATTTGCATATCTCACCTCTGCTAATGCATGTTGTAAATTTCATGTTATTTGCATGTTTCCTTCAGGGTGTTGCATTTACAGTGCCAGCAGTGTATATGTAACAAGAAATCCCGGCCTTCTCTAAATTCACATTTACCGCGTACTCTAAATTATATTGTTAATAAAGTACGACCCCTTTTCCAAAATTGCAACCTAAAAGTAAAATAAGATAAGTTATTTTAGCCCTGCAAAGCAGGCATGTGAAATATCTGAACTCAATAACATCCCCAGATATGAGTGTTAGAAGTTTATGAGATTCCAAATGTCAGTGTAATGTCAAAATTCTTGAAGAGCCCTCGAACCACTCTGGATTTATGCCTTCTTTAACGTCGAAATCACACTTTACAAGAACTTTATGGCCACTTATTCTGCACCCAGGTCAATAGGTCGCAGCTCTAAGAAGTGCGGGATCTATAAGTACCCGGAATAACCGAAGTGGACACGGGAACTCCACGGACCTAAAGATTCCCAATTAAAATATTAAGTAGTTTAGGCCCTCTGGCCTAAATATCGCAAAACATCCATTTAATATTGCCTCAACAGAAGACTTTTCTCTGTCTTCGCTACTAACTCTCGTTTCTGTCAGATGTGCTGTCCACAGACGCCAGAATTCTGGCGGGCACGACGGCTTTTCTCAGTTAACTCTGGCATGTAAACACTGCTGTTAACACGTCCTGCCCTAGCATGGACGCCGGACATGTCATGTGGCCACTGCAGCTAATACCTTCGTAATGCCTACTGATTGAATAAAGGTGATTTTCTGGATATCGTCTGAAATCTGTGTCCCTCTTCTCTGGCTCCACGTTTGTTTCTCTCCATATCGTGTGCAGCGATTTGCTGTATGATCAACACCCTCGTGCCGACTGCATCTTCCATATTTTCTACGCATGACCTCCCTTGTGCTAAATTTTCCAAATGTGATTACATGTGATCACATTTATAAACACTGACATTCGGAATCTCATAAACTTCTAACACTCATATCTAGGGATGTTATTGAGTTCAGATATTTCACATGCCTGTTTAATTATCTGCAGGGCTAATATAACTTTTCTTATTTTACTTTTAGGTTGCAATTTTGGAAAAGGGGTCGTACTTTATTAACAATATAATTTAGAGTACGCGGTAAATGTAAATTTAGAGAAGGCCGGGATTTCTTGTTATATATATATATATATATATATATATATATATATATATATATATATATATAAAATAACCCCCATAATGGCTGTTCTCACAAAGGGGGTATGAAATTTCCCGTTCTAAATAGGGAATCGGAAAAATGGGCCCCGTAAGCTAAAGGTTAATATACAGTTCCCCCTTAAAATGTTTCTTATCCACCAATGGCACAACTAGAAATATTTATTTTAGATTTTAAAATAAAAATAAAAGGTTTTTTTCATTGTGTTTGATATGAAAAATCTATTTTTATAATTTTATAAATAACGTTATTTCAACCTAGAAAGAAAATTTAACCAGTCCCAATAAAGTGTAATGAATGCAGCTTTTCATGTAAGTTTTCGAGATAATTATTGAGTCATATTTTAACGGCGTTAACCATTTAATATTTAACCCCCCCCCCCCCCCGGAAAACGGTCTGAAATTTCAATAGTTTATTGAAGAGACGATTTGCTCTTTGAAATAATTTTCAATGAGTGCGGGGTGGAATTTATTTTGCAGAGACCCACTTTTGTAACCAGTCACGGAAGAGGAATTGTATTAAAAATTACATATTGATGAGGAAATATTCGCAGTAGCTGCATAGGTAATTTTGTTTTTGTCGGCCAATTAGAAGAAAGTAATACATACGCCTCTAAACTCTGCGTCCGACTACAAAGCTCTAATTAGTAGAACTGCTCGCTCAGAAAAATACACTATCGTTCTTATGTTCCGGTATAAAGCTCGGAGATATCCCGCATATGTTTTGGCACAGAAGAGTCGAGCAAGAAAATTAATTAAGCAACTTCATTCAACACTGTCTCGGCAAAATATAAACACAAACTAATCCGCTCTCTCTCCCGATTCAATAAATATTTTAAAAGAAATACAGACATTTTAGCAGAGCTTATTTTTACGTGCCAGACGTTACTGTTACAGAATTAATTGAATTAGTTCATAGCTGACTGGTTAAATAATTACTTTGCTTCGTTCGTTGAATGCCTTTAGTTATGGGAGTAAACAACCGACACACATTCAGGCCCCTGACATTTAATTTAGTGCATAATGAGTCTGCAAGTCGGAATTTTATGAAAACTGCGCAAACTTTTCTTTCTGCCGGACGTTATTTTTCAAATTGTTTATTCACCTTGGAACTTTTTACCGAGAGAGTTTGCTCTTAAATTTCTGCAACAAACTCCAGGGTTTCGCAAGATAAATTGCATTACGCAAACTCGAAAGTTTGGGATAATTCATAATACTCGATACGCATTAATTTGGTTAAAAAAACCTTTTATAAAACTTTTAGATAAATACTTTATAATTGGTTTTAACGCTATCAACAAGTTGCTTTGTTTGCCGGTATAATTAAGAATTCTAATTTTAGTAGCTGCTCATAAGTTATAAGTAACTCAAAAATGAAAAAAAATATGTAATGAAAAATAAATTAGAATCTTATCGATTTACCTGCATGAATCGGATGGTAAGGGGTATGAGACGTGAAAATGAAGCTTATCATTCAGATTGCATATCACCTACTGTGAAATTTCCAGCAAGTCAAATGGTCTGGGGTTGCCTATCCAGCAAAGGGGTTGGACTCCTAAAACTTTTTACTGGAACTGTGAATGCATCAGTTTATACCCAGATCTTGGAGGAGTGTTTAAAGCCAGCTATTCGTAATCCTTTTAAAGGTGCTGGAAATTGCATTTTCAACTGTATTCTGCACCCTGTCATACAGCGAAATTGGGAAGTGCGATCTAACTTATTCATACATGCTTATGTTGCCTCATTTTCAGGTTTGCATGTCCACAACAAAACTGATATGACAAAAATAATTTCCTCCCTATTTCCCCGTGTAGGTTCAGGGCTATTTGACAAAATCTGGAATTAAAGTTTTGGACTGGCCGGGGAATAGTCATGATCTGTGAATCCCATTGAAAATTATTGGTATATAATGGGTACGAAAATTTCTGCTAAAAAGTTTTCTACTAAGATTAAACTGCAGAAAAACATTATTAGGGTTTGGTTTCATGAAATTGGTCAAGATTACATTCAGAAGTTGATATCTTCTATGACGGACCACTGGAAGGCTGTCATCGCAGCTCGGGCAGGATCTATTAAATATCGAAGCGATCCTCATGCATGTATATACATCGAAGTACATGTAATATGACTGCAGTTATGTAGAATTTACATAACTACAAAATTTGTGTATAAATGTCTTTGTTACACGTTTTGTTAAATATTATATTTTTCCCTATTTGCCATTTTTCTGAGTAATTAAATGTAATTAATTTATTAATCCTAACGAAACTTGATTAAGATTAATCCTACAATATTATTTTATCCTAACAATATGGGCTGTACATAAAATATACACATGAAACACACATGAAACACAAGGTAAAGGTTTCTAAACCCCGTTTTAATTTAGAAACCTTTACCTTTTTAAAATGAAAATAAATATATTCAAACGGGGCAGTTTGTTCAGTAAGCAAATCGAAAATTTAACATTTTTGAAGTTGGAATTTCAAATTGGTTTCTTTAGATTGATTGAAAATTTTATCATAAAACTTACTTTTAAAAATTATGTGTTTTCCCAATTTGTGTTTTGTAAGTACAAACGAATAAAAATGTCCATTGCTACAATGGTTTATAAGCATACTAGCTGAAAACCCGTACTTCGCTATGGAGTACATTCAAATTAAATACAACGACCAATGTATGCAATTGATTTTAAAAGATACGAAAAAATATATTTATAAAAAAATCTTAACGGATATTTTTATAGACAAAATAATGTAGAAGAAAATATTCAAATTACATATAATAGGACATGCTAAAGAATATAGTACAGTTAATATAGTACAGTTTGAGGAACATATCTTTTACTGTATTTCAATATTTTTTTTGATAATGTCCAATCGTCTGTTGCATTAGCAAGAAAAGAAAAATATATTTTTTTTCTATTTAGTTGTTATGCATGGGACGATAAATTTATTTAAAGTACCAGAAAAGGAAATGCACGTAATCTGCATGTAGTAAATTAAATTCTAAAAATTAATCTTTATAAATTCACCGAAAGTCAGAAAATGGAGATAAAGAATCGAAAAAGATTTCATTTTAAAGGAATTTTGTAGGATCTTTCTCGAAATATAAATTTTATAACCCTCAAGTTATTATTTTAAATGCAAACTTAAAAGAAGTTACTAAAGTAGTTTAAATATTTAATTAAAAAATATAAGAATAATTTTTCAAACATTTTTCGTAGTGCACCCCTAGACTATAAGAAAAACCACCATACAAAATTTCAGCCCTTTAGGTCCAGCGGTTCGATCTGTACGTCATCTGTCAGTCAGTCAGTTGCCGAACTGTTTTATATATATAGATTAAAAACTTAACATCTCTAAAGATGGAACTCCAAATTGGATCTTTAAAGTGATTGCATGTTTTATCTTAGGGGATGGTGGACGTTACAGAGCATTTTTGAAAATTTTATCTCAGAGATGAAATTTTGCATATATATTCATTAAAGTATAACTATATCAAACACCTTATAAATTTTATAAATATTTTAATTTTTTTTTAATATTTTAAAAATTGAAATTTTTATTGTGTTTTTAAAATGCTCCTTGCGATCCAATTTTTAACTTCCTCCCTTAATTTTCCATTTATATTGCTTATAAATATATTTTGAACAGAGTTATGTATTATTTTGTGCTTTCGTTGAATAGTCAATTTAAAAAAAATATTTTTATGCTCGTACTCTGAATTTTCGTGAAATTTTTATACATTTCTACATTTAAGTTAAATTCTGATAATCTGAATGATGTCGAAACCTGAAATGGATATATAACTTTATTTTGATGTATAAGAGGAGTCTTTAATATAAATTTTATAAAATTTTGTCAAAAATTGTTCGTATTACAAAGACTTGTCAATCTGGAAATGACTCATTTTGATAAAAAGCCATTTAAAAGATATTTTTTCACCGAACTTCAATATTAACTTTTCTAAAACCAGGAAGCTTTCATTTTACTTTTCATTACATATTTTAAACGCAATTTATTCCAATATTTACATATTTTTAAGATATTAATACAGCCAAAATAAATTCCAATTTTATTCGATTTTTGGTAATTTGAATGTCCACCATCCCCTTAAAAGTTAGATTTTAAACTAATTTACATGTTTTTATTAACTCGCTTTCTTATTTGTGTGTGTGTTTGTCCAGTACAAATCTTGCAATCGATTTTTAATTAACTTCCCGACAAGCTAGACATTTGAAAATTTTAGAATAGCTCAGAACACGGTGCCAATGCATTCTTTTAGTGCTTTTAGCCATCTTTAAGCATAATTCAATTAATTTTCAGTTAATTTTGTTTTGCAGACTGGTGCAGCCATCTATAGGCCGGGACGGGAACGAAAAGTTAAACGCAAGTTAACTTCTAATTAACTTCATTTTCTTTCAAGTTGATGGGATAATTCCTCAAAACAATTTTTAAAAAGCATTTGTTATTACATAGAATTGTCAAGTTTATATGATTCAACAGAAAATTTAAAAACATGGTATATAAAAAGTTCTTTTCATCTTGTAATTATTAAGATATTAATACACCCCAAAAAATTCCAATTTTTATTCGATTTTTGGTAATTTGAAAGTCCACCATCCCCTTAAAAGTTAGAATTTAAACTAATTTTTTTTTTCAGTATTCTACGAACGGACGTGAAAAATTATTACGACATAGCAATTGGTTCAGTAAGCGTATAAAAATCATAATGTATTTAAAACTGAAAGTTTATAATATAATTTTTAAAATCGCCTGACAAGTGATTTTTTTATACAAAAAGTTGTAGGCTTTTACCTAGCTACACCGCATATCCCGGCCGCATATTACCTCTCCTTACATGAATTCACACCATTACAGCGTTTGGCGGCTGCTGATTGGTCAGTTGAGTTTACATCGGTATTTGTGTATTTGGTGCGCTGTTGCTTATGAAATCTATTTTTCAAGTTTGAGTTTGCATCGGTGATTGCCATAATATTTTATCCTAATCTCATTTTAAATGAGATAAATGCTAAAATATATTTCTTAGTTGCTTTCATTTCGATAATTTCGTAATATTTGATCCTAAGCGTATTTTAAATGAGATAAAATCTATTACTTAGGTGCTTTTATTTTATATATTTTTTTAGGTGGCGCCACCTATTAATGTAAAAGTAATTTAATTTGACAAGCTATTTGTAAAAGAAATTTTCGCTATAAATGCCTTTATTTTTTGTGCATGGAAAATTTTAATTACCAATTTCCGTAGTAATTTCACTGTAAAATTTTATTTATTTACTTTTAAATTAAAATGTTGAATTTTTTAAAATTTAATTTGACAAGCCATTTTTTTTTAATTTAATAAAAGTAATTTAATTTGACAAGCTATTTGTAAAAGAAATTTTCGCTATAAATGCCTTTATTTTTTGTGCATGGAAAATTTCAATTACCAATTTCCGTAGTAATTTCACTGTAAAATTTTATTTATTTACTTTTAAATTTAAATGTTGAATTTTTTTTTAATTATTTTTTTAAATTAAAATCTTGCAAGATGCAAATTATATATTTTTTGCTGTTTTGCACACTTTAGTTTTTTAACCTTACTCTTAAAATATAAAAATTATAAATACTTTTCTAAAAATTACCAAAAATAGACTGAAAATAAAATGACTTTATTGTATAAATGCATAAATTTTATAATGCACAAATATATAATTTAATGCCGTTTTGCATTAGGCTGATTAAGGCATATATTTGCTGCTAGGGAATGTTTTCTCTTTTTACTTGGTGGCACACCAGTTGGTACCCTTAGTAATGTGAGGAGAGCGTCTTGCAATAGAAGTTGGTTGAACTCTAATTGCAGCACCACTTCTTCGTTTTATAGGTATGTAACTACCAGCTGTGTGCAGAAAAGTTTCCCAGCTTCCTGTCGACTTAACATTTTTAATTCTTTTTAAAAAAGTGTTTAGCCCATTTGTTGAAGATTTATAAAGTTCATTTTTCTGAGAAAAAACATCAAAAATCTCCTTAAGGAGTTCTTCGCGCCTTTCACCGTAAGATGTAGATTCAACATCTTTGTGAGAATGTTTCATGTTTTGGGAAATTTCTTCTGAAGAAGTTGAAGGAATATCTTCTATAGTACGAGTGTCATGAATCTGAAATCGTAATGGCTCAAAAAATTCCTTAGGAGGTGCCTTTTCTCCTAAAGCCAAAACTGCTATTTCGTGTTTATCCTTCGGTCTCACTGGTGGAAAATTGCTTGTCACAATGTCAAAATGTTCAAATATTGAACATTGATGCTTGCAAAATCTACCATATAAACCAAAAGGACACGAGCAGCAACCACTTCTTATATTAACGAAATAATAATCGTTATTGACTTTAACGGAAAATGTATTATCATTTTCCATTTTTATGTCTTCTTTTTTTATTATGGAGGCTTTATTTTTTAGTGAAAGGAGAAATAGTCGAGCACTTGCACACCTATTATTAGCAAAATCTCTCAATTTTTTTACGTAGTGCGCCTCTAAATGTGTGGCTACAAAATCTAAAAGGGTCAAAACATTGTATGCTTTGACCCGACATAAAACTTCATCCTTAAAAATACGCACACACACTTCTGAAAAATTGTTGGTGTGATGGCCTTTCACTTCCTGATTTCTATATGCCAGACACCACACTTTTCTTCTTTCCCAATATGATTGCAAATATTTGTTCCAATTTGCATATGTTGGCAGATAGGCCCCAACATAGCCACATGCATTTTTGTATGCTTCATCAGCTTCTGCAATAGTCCGCGCATATAGAATGCGCTGAAAAAATTGCATCAGTATACCCCTGTGCTCTTTCGGAATTTCATGTTTTGCCTCCCACAGCCATCTCCATACTGATTGGGCTACATGAAAAATGCACAATAAATTTTTGGAAAATGGCCAAATTTTTTGCAGTGCTTTAATTTCCGCTTCAGAGTCATCTGTCATAAAAATATTTGGAAATCCTCTACCGCAAAATGCCTTCTCTAAAGCTTCATTTACAAGCTGAAAACCTTTTCGATATGATTCTTCTGTCTGTCCTTTTGTAATTAGGACAGCAATTGGTACAGCACCAGCAGCACACGGACATAACATAAATGTTATACTGTGATTTTCAGGATCACAGGAAGAAGTAGAATCCACGAAAATTATTTCACCTGCGGATTTCAATTCATGGGCTCTTTTCATGATTGGTGTCACAATCACCACAGCAAATGGTTCTTCACTAAATCGAACAATAATACCTTTATTTTCATATACTTTTAACTTCTCTTTTAATTTCTAAAAAAAAAATTTAAAAAAAAAAGCATTATTATATTTTATCATGAATATTTTAAGTTTCAAAGAATATAAATTGTATAAATTTATTAAAACACCAGGTACTGCCTTAAATTTTCAGGTTTAACTCTAATGCACAAAAT
Source organism: Dolomedes plantarius (assembly GCA_907164885.2). Classification (NCBI taxonomy): domain Eukaryota; kingdom Metazoa; phylum Arthropoda; class Arachnida; order Araneae; family Dolomedidae; genus Dolomedes; species Dolomedes plantarius. The sequence goes on along the minus strand of OU015490.1, from coordinate 133,215,271 downwards.
TTTGTTTCATGCACAAACATAACATTATTTATATCTACGAACTAAAGGATGCCATTAAAATTGAAAACAGTTATTTGAAAATCTTTTAGTAATTACCATTACAGTGCTGAGGTGGTATACATATTATACCATCGTGCTACTAATGCATATATAGATTCAAATGAACATACACATATGTTTTACACTGATTAATTGTTTCTCGTCTTTAAATTCTTTTTACAACACTGTAGAACATCTAAAATAATAAACGCAGTAATACGTTTTCGGAAGAATATGTTATGCAATCTTTTAATTGCAGTAAACCCTCACTTATAAGTACTTCAAGGGACCTCGAACAAGAAATGCATAATTGAGAAAACATATTACTAATATAACATTAAAACTTAATGAAAATGAAATGGATGGAATAAAAATAAATAAAAAGTGAGAAATTGTTTTCAAAATGTCCTCTAAAAGATTATGTATAATTACAAAAAAATAATGTAGAAGCATATGCCGAAATGAAATTTACCATTTTGCATACAATTATAGAAATCTACAAATGTAGTAAACGTATGAGGTTTTACAGTACATATTAATAAATTATTTATATTAACTTGTCCGTTTATCCACTTTAATATTAATGTTTTTCAAGTTTGCATGTTTGAATATACATACTTGGATAAATGCATGATGGTATGGCTTTATTACCATCTCATGTTTAACAACGTAATATAATTATTATTGTAATTAAATTAATAAATCAAATGTGCATACCTTTTATCAACTTATCTTGATATGATATCAATAAAAATAAGCCTGTGTAACAATCAATTTAAGTAAAATATACCAATTTATTCAGACCCGAGTACACAAGGGCGACAATATGACAGTCTCAAAAGAATTTTGAAAAGCATCTGCAGAAATGGACAACTATAGCCAACTATACTTGAAAAATAGAAGTATTTGAACTTTGATAACAATTGGTAGCAAAAATATACCAACATGCAATAACCCTGAAAAAGCCTGAATATATGGTATGCTTTTCATACCACTATGCTCTAAAGAGTTAAATAATTGATGACAGCCTGGGTGATTCAATAACTCTTATTTTACAAAGGGATCAAAGTGAATCAACACAAACAGTGACAGCTCGTGGATATGAAAAGTGTGTTTGTGTGAGGGGAGGGGGGACTCTTTATGGTAACATTCCTCCATTACTATAAATTCCTTAAATGTAATTTCTACCTGAAACAAACAAATATCTAGTCTGGGCTCAATAGGAAACTTCCTTCTCACTTAACATGAAATTTCAAAAATAACATTATATCATTGTTTTTTATAACTTACCTCAATCACACCTTGACCACTTCTTGGACCTAAGTGTTGAAGACGCCACTGATCATACCAAAATTGAACAGATCTGTAAGGAGGGTTGATTCTACTGTTAGCCATATCTTCCTCGGTAATGTTTTCTTCCAACTGTAATATTCCTTCGTGGTATTTGCATGCTTCAGCAATGCCCATGCCATCATTGAAATATTCAATGAATTTTTCCCTACAGTTACTTGCAGGAAGACTCTTCAATGCTTCTGCTGTATTGAGGCTATGGTTATGTACACCATTAATTCTAATGACAGCAAAAAGTCCTTTCTGAAAATAAATATAACTTAGAATTTTTGTTTTATAAATACATCACTAAAGTAAACTACTGAATCACATCACTAAAAAAAAAAAACTGTATTTTCAATTGTGATTTTTAAGTTTATAAGTTACATTGAATAAATACTTGACATCTTTATTATATTTATAAACTTTTTTAAAAATTATTTTGAATAAAATTATTATTGGCAAAACTACATGTTCATGCACATAAAAAGTTAATGGAATAATTAGTACAAAGTTAATTAGTCACATTCATTATGTACATTTTTATTACTTACTTTTACAAAAGAATCCTCTTTCTTAGTACTAGCTGTGTTTAATTTCACTTTGATCTTAATTGTAGCTTGGCAGCCTGAATTTTTCAAGAAACTTCTTTTATTTACACTAGGTGATAATTTCATAAAAGCACTGTGATGACAAACGAATATTTTGCTACAATTGAGATAGAGAAACATAAAATTAACAACATCAAAATTAAAAGTACAAGAAAATTGGAAAATATATGGCTGTTGGTAATAATAATAATTGGGTATTTAATAGAAAAATTTGGTTTGATACTTTTAGAGAATAAAACCTAACTTCTTTCATTTCAATATTCGGTATATTCTCTTATGAAATTCATACATGAGAAGTTTTGCTTCAATTAATTAGTTGTATCAATCAGTTCCTATTTAACTGTATTTCATACACATCAAACCTCCACATCAGTATAATTTTAAAATTTAATAATACATAAATATAATCAGAAATCATGCAAATTGCTTTAAAAGAAAATTTTGATTTAAAATGCTTAGTTACATGGAACTATGAAAGAATTTCAGTCAAAATTTTTAATATGCAAATAGCTTGTCATTTTAATGTATACATGAATGCATATGCTTTTGCTTTTACATTAACAGACAGCGTTACTTAATAAAAAAATTGAAATAATCAACGTTCCTTGTCATTCAAGATGAAACATTTTATTATTTTAAACGCATAAGAAATAAAACTATATTTGAATAATGAAAACAACTTAATAATATAGCAAAGTAATACTTACGAGCAAACAAAACGGGTACCAGATGGATTTGACGATCTTGAGTTCCACTGCGTATTTGTCAATTCGCCAAATTGCTTGACCCATTTATTGCAATCCGCTATATTTTGAACGTTACTGCGTACTACGATACTATTATTTGAAATAGATTCTATTTCGTTCAAAAATAGTGATGGAAGTTTTGATTGTTGAAGAATAGACATCATTCTTGAAAAATAGATTTCATAAGCAACAGCTCACCAAATACACAAATACCGATGTAAACTCAACTGACGAACTGACCAATCAGCAGCCGCCAAACGCTGTAATGGTGTGAATTCATGTAAGGAGAGGTAATATGCATCCCGGCCGCCGTAATTTTATCATTTGCTTACTATACTTGGATTTCTAATTCCCGCTGTATTGGATTAAAACTCAGCCTGCCTTTAAGGCGACAGTGGACTCTCAGATTGCTAAAAATATGTCCCCAAAACGATTTTTTTTTCTTTCAGAAAATGATTCTGCAACTCATCAGTTTTAAATGTAAAAAAAGTATGTTGATCCGATCATTTTTAACCAAGTTATAGAAGTATTTTTTTCAAACGTAAACAATGGAAATGTTAGTCAAATTAAAACTTGAAATGCCATTTTCTCAAAACAACTTTTCATGTCGTTTTGGTAAGTTCAAATTGTTCCATGCGTCATAATTTTTCTTAAATTTTCATAAAATTTCATAAAATGATTATTTATGTATGTTAGAATAAAACATAGTAATCATTTCATTATACTATTTTAAAACAACTTAAAAATTTTACAATAAAAATTTTTTTTGGATTAAATTTTGCATAAAATGACTTATTTATATCGATTTTTTTTCTAGTTTTTATAAATATGACTGTCAATCAAGCATTACTACTAACCTTTATTATCTCTCTATATATAACACTTCCGTAACTGAATGACTCACTGACTGACTATCTGACATACAACACACAGACCAAACCGCTGGACCTAAAGGCTAAAATTTTGCAAGGCGATTCTTCTTATAGTGTAGAGATGCACTAAGATTTTTGAAAAAATCTTCTTTGATTTTTTAAAATTAAATTTTTAAGCTGTTTTTGCAACTTTTTTTTAAGTTTGCACTTAAAATAATAATCTGAGAGTTATAAAATTTATATCACGAGAAATATCCTAAAAATTCCTTTAAAATGACATCTTTTTCCAATTTTGACCTCCATTTTGTGATTTTTAGTGAATTTTTAAAGATTAATTTTTAGAATTTCATTTATTAAATACTGATCATTTGATTTCTTTTTCTGGTATTTAAATAAATTTATCGTCACGTGCATAACAACTAAATAGAAAAAAAAAAATTTTTCTTGCTAATACGGCAGACGATTGGACATTATCCAAAAAAATATTAAAATACAGTAAAAGATATGATCCACAATGTGTACTAAATTAACTGTACTATATTCTTTAGTATGTCATATAAGATTTAATTTCAATATTTTCTTCTACATTATTTTGTTTATAAAAATATAACCTTACGATTTTTTTATAAATATATTTTTCGCTATTTTTTACATCAATTGTATTTATTGATCGTCGTATTTATTATACAGAGGCTGTTCGCACATTTTTTAGACGATTTTGGTAAGCGGTAATAAAAAAATCGTTTGCTGCAAGAGAAATAATTGCAATTGTACTATGTTTTTAAAAGTCAAAATTATAGTCTGCGGCTTGAAAGTTTTGTTTTTATTCAAAATGGCGTTTTTAACAAAGCAGTGGTTCGAAGGCTTCATTTATGCTCTTTCCGAAGAGAAATATGCATACTCCGTTATCCAAAAACGATGTGAAAGTCATGGTTTTGTGATATCTAAAGCGTCGATAGGTAATATCGTCAACAAGAAAGGAAAAACAGTCAAATTGGAGCCTCAAGTGGGACAAAAATTCCAAACAAGTATCCAAGGAATAAACGGACATCTTCGACTATTGCAAAGGTACGTTGTTTAATGTTAAAAGAAAATCTCCCTAGTCAAAGGACAGTTGCAAAATCATTAAAATGCTCGGTGTCCACTGTAAACAAAATGATAAACGTTGATTTAAATCTTAAGAGAGTGAAAAAACGCAATGTGCATCGTCTTCTTCCAAATCATATCGCTGAACGCAAGACACGCTGCAGAATTCTATATGAGAAACACTTATCCAAAGAAAAATGGAAAACAATTGTCACAATAGATGAATCATGGGTGTATTTAAATGATTGCAACAAAAAAAGAGCCATTTATTATCATAAAAGGGGAGAAAAATATTTAAGTACATGGTGCAAGGAATCGAAAGAAAGTTTTTCTAAGGGATTCATGATTGTTGCTGGTTTTTCTTATAATGGTAAGTAAAAAATAACGAGAGTGGAAAAAAATGTCAAGATTAACTCCAAATACTATCAGGAACATATTTTATCGCCAATTTTTCTGAATGAAATACCATCGCTTTACCCACAGTGCCATCAATCTGTGAGACTCCATCAGGACAAAGCTAGCAGTCACACATCAAAATCCACTGTAAATTTCTTAAAAGAAATGGAACAAAAAACTGGTATCAAGGTCATACCCTTCACTGATATCCCTACTAAATCTCCCGATGTATCACCTATGGATTTTTGTGCTTTCGGACTTTTAAAATCTGCATTATCCAAACGTCGTCTCAAACCCCTTACAGGACTCTGGAAAGCTGTTGAGGAGGAATGGGATAGAATACCTCTTCTGACACTTCAAATGGCATTATTATCCTGGAAATTGCGGTGTCGAAAGATAGTTCAGAATAAGGGATGTCAAATAGAACATTTAAAACACAAGAATTTTATGTAATTTAGTTTTGTGAATACAATATACATCGTCTAAAAAATGTGTGAACAGCCTCTGTATATATATATATATATATATATATATATATATATATATATATATATATATATATATATATATATATATATATATATATATATATATATATATATATATATATATATATATATATATATATATATATATATATTTAGGATTAATTGCATACGTTGATTAAATTTAGAATTTCCATCTCTAAACAACACTGTATAAGTGTACAAAATTTCATAGCAATTGGTTAATAAATGAAAAACAAGTTTTTCATGGTCCATTGTTGGCTTTAAAAGCAATAAATTCGGGAGTCAATGGCGTGATTATTGCTGCCCAAGGCGGACTGAAATCTGGACACTTGACATGACCGTCGACGGAAAGAGCAGCTTACAAAGGGCATAAATCCGTCGCCATTAATCATTTCCTACGATCCGGGTCGAAATTCCAGCGAAGGGTTGCCGAACACATAACGAGAGAGAATTTCTGTTTGGCTCGTTCGAGAACATTGAGCCCGAACAGCTGTTTGCACGTTGCTCGCAAAGTAGCTTTTGATGTTAAAAGGCAGCGGGCTAAAGCGATATTTTATGGCGGCATGCTAATCGAACACGGGATTGATTAAATGCGCCCGCCTGTGGTAATTGTGTATTTACCTGGAGTGGTTAAACAGCCGGAGAATCTATTTCATTCGCGGGTTTGTTTGGGCGCATTTCAAAGGAAGCGCGGAGGCCGGGACTTGGCAGATTTCACTCTGCGTTTGCTCTTATTTTGTAAGGGTTGCTGTATATGTTGCACTATAAAGCAGTTTCATGGATCGTCACCGAATTGCACGAAGGGTGTATACGTTTTTCACGTGGAGCTCAGGTATGAAATAAATAAGTATATATATATACTAGTTGAATACCCGTGCTTCGCTACGGAGTACATTTTAGGATAATTACAATGAAAAAATAAGGAAATTTCTTTTTAGAGGATTTCCTTATAAACAATACTTTTTTTTGGTTCTCCGTTGGGCGAAACTAATATTACTAGGCTCGTCCGCGAAATTACGCGTGAGGAAGCTACGTAAAACTGACAGTGGGACAAACAATTTTCCCTTAAATCTACACCAGCGAATTTTGAAGTTTGGCCTAGAGATTTATTAATCGTCATGGCGAAGCATACTTTGAGGGGAAATTGTAGTTTTATATATAGGTTTAAATTAATATCCTTAAAACATACTCATTTAAATTAAATACTTAAAAAACATCCATCTCAATGAGTCTAGTGGTTAAATTTTATCTTTTAACATATTTTAATATTTCTTGTGTCAATTATTTCGTTGTTATGCAGGTGACGCAAAATTCATTTAAAGTATCATAAAGAGAAAAGAAACGGCATTAATAGATGATCGGCATTTAATAGATTCTAAACATTAATCTTTGAACATTCTCCAAAAATCAGAAAATGGAGGTAAAGATTTGAAAAAGCTTTCATTTTAAACATACTTTTATGATATTTCTCGTGATATAAATTTTATAACCCTCCCATTATTATTTTAAATGTAAACTTTAAAACAATTTACAAAAAAACAGCTTAAAAATTTAATTTTAAAAAAATCATAAGAATTTTTCAAAAATTTCTCTTAGTGCACCCCTACACTATAAGAAGTATCGCCATGCAAAATTTCAACCTTTTATGTCCAGAGGTTTGGTGTGTGCGTTATCTGTCAGTCAGTTACGGAACTGTTTTATATATATAGACTACTCATATATAGGTACTTTACGTATGACGTCAAATTACCTCATACGTAATTTGACGTCAAATCTTTTGCTCCAAACCCTATGTTCTTCGTTTATGCCCGTGTTGAGATGCGACAAGCTGCGTGAAACTGCCGTATTGAATTCGCTTAGCTCAGTGTTCAACCATGGAGAAAATTTCGACATTGATTGCCGACTTCGATTGAAGGATTTAAAAAAACTTTTTTTCAGGTAGTCTCTTCTAACGAAACTACCGCGAGTTATTAACGTAGGATTACTTATCGTTGCTTACCTGTTTTCCTCTTTGACGCATTTTGGTACTTTCATGTTTAACTGTTTACTGCTATTTGGTTTGGCGCGCTGCCAAAATTATAACTCGCGATGCAGGACAATTTTTTTCATTCCGCAGGACCGTTATTAAGGAACGTAATCCTACGTTAAAAAAAACTCTGCAATGGAGAGAGAAATATTTTTTTCTCTATCTTTTTCATTTTCTAAATTTAGTCCATCAAAGGAAATTTTGTGCTTTTAGATATTATAGCATATTTTCTCTCCAAACAATTCATGTTCAAAATTAAGATTGTCGTTGCTTTTAATGAATGGAAAACCTACCAGTGTAAAAAAATTCTTTCTCTGTTACTGAGTTAAAGTTAAGAAAATAAACTCAATCATTGGAAGCATTTTCTACATGAGTTGATACTGAAGTGAGCGGCTACACACGCGATACTATCCAGCAGCAATAAAATACTTGATTATAAGTTAAAACTTATAAACCAGTTATATACGTGCTTTCATCATTTTTACGAGGCTTTTCTCATTACGTACTATTCTCATGTTTTTGCAATTCTGATAACTTACCACTGTGGCGCTGTCATTTTACTCATGCTTTCTGATGTTTCGTCCCAGGTTTCAAACTTGGAGACTTCATTATTATTATTAAATTTTTGTCCTTTTAAAACTGTTTTGTTTGTCTTTTTCACTTCACATTAATTTTTCTGCTGTATTTTAATATTTTAAATTAAATTTAGACCTTTCTGTTTGCTGAGCATTATTGGACCACAATTGTCACGTAATGATTATATATATATATATATATATATATATATATATATATATATATATATATATATATATATATATATATATATATATATATATATTTAAAATTAAGATGATTAAAAGGGCAGATGTGACCATTTAATACTCCTATAACCTGAAATAAGATAGACATATATAAATAAGCAAAAAACGGAATTGGAGGTGGTATAGTTGATGACTGGGGGGGGGGTTGTGACCCCCCAACCCCGGTTAAACATGTTTTAAGCCAGGCAACACTCCCGGAGGTCGGCTATAACACCAAGACAGTAATGAAAAATGATGAAGAGGAAAATTATTTTAGGTGAAATAGATAAGTTAAACCACATTTTTTTACTAATATAGTCAAATAAAACATAATTACAAGATGAATAGAATGAAAAATCTTAATACTAAGTTACAGAAATAGAATAATACTAATTAACTAAATAATTACTCACTAACATATACACTATACATATTAAGATACAAAATACTTAGCTCCCACCAAGCAATGAGACACGAAACTCATGCACACTCACATTTTTATAGACATAGTAGGGATAAATATCGTCGTATTAGGGAAAATTTTAGTGTTGCCAACTTATTTTAAAACGATTCATACAATCTTTAAACTGGGTTAGAATAGACACGAGGAAATTTACAGGAAAACCCTGGTCAATAGCTATAGTTAAGAATTTAATTATACTGACGTCCATAGTTTTTTTGTTTGAATGTTTCATTTTTTGTTTACATTCAAACAAAAAAACTATGGACGTCAGTATAATTAAATTGTAATTATGTTTTAGTTGACTATATTAGTAAAAAAATCTGGTTTAACTTATCTATTTCACCTAAAATATTTTTCCTCTTCATCATTTTTCATTACTGTCTTGGTGTTATAGCCGACCTCCGGGACTGTTGCCTGGCTTAAAACATGTTTAACCGGGGTTCGGGGGTCACAACCCCCCCCAGTCATCAACTATACCACCTCCAATTCCGTTTTTTGCTTATTTATATATGTCTATCTTATTTCAGGTTATAGGAGTATTAAATGGTCACATCTGCCCTTTTAATCATCTTAATTTTAAATATCTATATTTCGTAAATATTTTTGTGAGCAGCTTAGCGCCTAAAATTTATTTACTCATTTTTGTTTCATATTAAGTAATTTACATTTGTAAACTATATATATATATATATATACATATATATATATATATATATATATATATATATATATATATATATATATATATATATATATATATATATATATATATATATATATATACTAGCGGCCCGTCCCGACTTTGTCCGGGTTGAACAAAATATTATACCTATAAATTTCCAGTTGATAGCCAATAAATTGTAAATCTTTTTTTACCTTAAATTTTCAATAAAAAGCATAGTTCCAAATGTAGTTTTCTTCAATAAACCCTTTAACGTTGCCAGTTTCAAAAATCCTTTTTGTATACATCAATACCTCCTCTACTTGAATCTTAAAAATATTAAACCTTTTCCTTACGGGGTGGGATAGCATATATCCGAAGCACATACTCTCGAAAAATACGGTGTGATGTCGGCATAGATATAGTCTCGAATTCCACTTCGTTGTGACTTTCCTAACGGCTTTTCCCCCAAAGAACAATTGGGTGACATTCTGGGAACGGAGGGTGAAACTTGCTGAAAAGGACTGAATAATAATCTTTTGTCGTTCTAGCTAGAGGCTATTTCTTTTCAGGCGAGAGACATCAGAAGGGCGGTTCACCCGCGGTTCATCCATTTTCTACCTTTTCAGAGATGAAAGAGTTACGGAGTGTCGATGAATTACTATTGAAATTCTTCTTCAATAGTAAGAAAGCAATAAGAAAACAATTAACCACTCTTTGGTCCCCCACTGGGTCTACTCCCTGACCCCCCACGCTGAATGTCCCCCACGTAAAATGGGGATAGGAAGTAGATCTCATTTTCCCGTTGTAAAGAGCGATTTCGAAAAACGGACCCCGTAAGCTAAAGGGTGTTGCTATGATTACTTGACTGTGGTTGACAAAGGAAAAGATGTAAGGTACATTTTAATGTACAAAAGTTGTACATTACCCACCACATAAAAATCTGCTCTCTCTTTTTATATATTATTATAGAAGTATAGATACACATTGGTATCCCAAAATTAGAATAAGAGATGAAATAAAAATACAAAAATAAAAAAGGATTTTAAGTAAAGAATTTTTTAAAATTATTTTAAGCACCTAAATTAATATTCAAATTAATATTACGTTATTTATTAATTAAAGTTAATTTTTTAAAAGAAAGAGGTGTGCTTGAGACCGTAGTTTTATTCAAAAATGAAAAAGGATTTTAAGTAAAGAATGTTTTTTTTAATTACTTTAAGCACCTAAAATAGTATGCAATTTAATATTACGTTAGTTATTAATCAAAGTTATTTTTTTAAAAGAAAGAGGTGTGCTTAAGACCGTAGTTTTATTCAAAAATAAAAAAAAGGATTTTAAGTAAAGAATGTTTTTTTAATTATTTTAAGCACCTAAAATAGTATTCAAATTAATATTACGTTAGTTATTAATTAAAGTTAATTTTTTAAAAGAGAGAGGTTAAGAGATGAAATAAAAATACAAAAATAAAAAAAGGATTTTAAGTAAAGAATGGTTTTTTAAATAATATTAAAATTTTTTTCAAATAATATTCCTAAAATAATATTCAAATTAATATTACGTTAGTAAATAATTAAAGTTAATTTTCAAAAGAAAATGGCGTGCCGGAGAACGGCTAGGTTCGAACCACTAACGTCAGAACAGAAGCCCACCGCAATAACACCACGATAAGGATCGTTGAAGACTTCGGCGCAAAAAGCGGTAGAGGACAATAGCGGTAACAATGGAGTTTGTTAGGATTAAGCCCCTAACTTTATTTCTACTGATCAGATATGCATAATATATAGCCTATGTCCATCTGGAATAATGTACCTTTCAAACAGTGAAAGAATTTTTCAAATAGGTGCAGTGGTTCTGGAGATTACCCTCCACGTACAAAATCGCTCTCTCTTTATATATAAGTATAGATTATAGAAGTATAGATACACATTGGTATCTCAAAATTAGAGTAAGAGATGAAATAAAAATACAAAAATAAACAAAGGATTTTAAGTAAAGAATGTTTTTTTAATTATTTTAAGCACCTAAAATAATATTCAAATTAATATTACGTTACTTAATAATTGTGTGCACGGCCGCCATCTTGGATTTTTTTTTGCGCCAACTTGGCGATTTTACAGTGTTTCGAGGAGTGGAAAATTTCTCGCCAATGTGTTTTAAGCGGTGTTTTCAAAACGCTGGACTTTGAATTTTTTTAGCTTTTTTAATAAAAACCACCTGTTTAAATTATGAAACTTAGAAAAATTTTTGAAAAATCATTTAAACGTAGGACTTAGATTTATTTTTGGGTTTTTGATAAAAACCACTTTTTTGAAAAAATCATTCTCAAATATTGGAAAATTTGGGTTTTTCTTTTATCTCTTTTAATAAAAACGACCTTTTTAAATTGTGAAGCTTAGAAATATTTTTGAAAAATCATTTAATCGTTGGACTGAGATTGTTTTTTGTCATTTTTAATTAAAAACTACCTTTTCAAATTATGATCCATATGAAGAATTTGGTCAAATGAATTTTACTTACAGATAAAATTTCAATGCCATCTATTCAGTTTGCCCTAACCCTTTGACTAATAGCAATGAATCACCAAAATATTATGCCAATATATTGTTAATTAGAAAAAAAATACAGCATTTTCGTACCACCTAAATAACTTGGAATTTAAAAATTATCTAAAATTCAGCATTGAAAAATGTAAAATAATTATGAAACCATAAATTTGTGGTGAGTAACCAGATCCTCTTTTCTTCTTTTTTTTTTTTTTGGAATTGTAAAATATTTAAAAATATATTGTATTTAAAATGTATACTGTATTTTACATTTTACGAAAAAATGATGGCAGATAATTTTTACTTCAAATAAATGAAATGGTGTATCATTATAGTATACTAATTGACAATCAATAAACAAAATTAAAAGCAACTTAAATTTAATAAGTTAACGAAAAACTGATAATGGATTCAAAAATTTTCAACAAAAAGACTATTAGTTTTAAAAATAATTTACTCTTTTGAGTATAGTCAATTTGACTCAGATTTCCAGGTCAAGGCCAAGATCTGACCTAAAATTATTATACTGTAATTAAAAGATCACATCAGAAATAACTGTTTGATCTTAAAATTAGAGAATTTGACAATGGGTTATTTTTACCAGAACGCAATAATTATCGCCATGCGAAATGCGCCAAACCCTGGCGGAAAAATCCAAGATGGCGGCCGTGCACACAAATCTATAGTATCCTCCCTAACTTTATTTCTACTGATCAGATATACATAATATATAGCCTATGTCCATCTGGAATAATGTACCTTTCAAACAGTGAAAGAATTTTTCAAATAGGTGCAGTGGTTCCGGAGATTACCCTCCACGTAGAAAATCGCTCTCTCTCTTTATATATAAGTATAGATATGTGTATATATATTTATATATATATATATATATATATATATATATATATATATATGTGTGTGTATATATATTTATATATATATATATATATATATATATATATATATATATATATATATATATATATATATATATATATATATATATATATATATATATATATATATGTATATATATATATATGTATATATGTATATATATGGGAATGCTTGAACGTAGCGCTGAGGAAACAAGGCGACGACAGTGCCATCCCGCGGAGTTACGTGTTACTCGTTAGTTGATCCCCGGACACCGACGCAGACGGTTGAGACGAAAAAGTGGGCACGATGGCCCGTAACAGGAAAGTGGGTCAGACGGTGTTATAAATTTTGTTAGTGACTGTTCCTATGACGTTACCTTCATACTAATACTAATTCATCATGTATATAGCTTCTCTTTTTATATGTCATTATCTAATAAAGTTTAAATGTATATAATCTTAAAATATACATCCTATTGTGAATTTATTGAGGACTTTTTCCTCGCTTACCACACAATGTATGTAGGTATGTATGCGTGTTATTAAAAAAATGACATATTTTTGTGCAAGTGCATATGCTCATGTTTGAGGTAAATTCTCTCAAAAGAACACAATTTTATCTCAGAATATCATTCATTTTTTTTCCAGAAAGAATGCTTTTTCCAGACGCCCAACAAGAAAAACTTTTGAATACGGAGCTGTTCTGAAAAACGCATTGATTCTGTTTTTATTTTTTAGCAAGTTTCTTTACCCTTGTAAAAACACTTGCATTTTATTGACATTTCCTGAGATTTGAAGGGGTTTTAATTCATAGTTTGGGGATTTTTTTTTAAAGTTACATGCTCCAGAGCATAAGATTTGTCTGTTTTAGTCAAACCCCTCTAAAAAAATTAAAAAATTAAATATCCAAATGCTGAGCGATATTTAAAATGAAAAAGATTGATTCTGTGTTCAGTTTGATCTAAATCTTCCAAAAAAATTTTAAAAATCCCGTATCTTAAAAAGAAAACTCATATCTTTGAAAAATATATTTTTTTCTGTTTTGAAGAGTTTTTTTTAATTTCGTATTCTGTTTAAGGTACACCTTTAAAACTGCTTTTTCGTTCAAAATATCGATTTTCTTTTTTGCAATAACATGAAAGCCCCATAGTCTATGTTTCTAATTCTCTTTGAATTTATAAGTCTTGTGGATTTTAGTACGAAAATAGTTATTTTTGAAATAATAAATGTGTTAGAAAGTTATTTTGAGCGTTTTCTCAAAATGAAATTTTTTCATAGTTTCTCTCGGTGCAAAACTTCCTATAACGAAATGTGACTCTTGTGCAAAATGTTGCACACTTTATCTATACATGTTTATAAATGGAAAAAACTATCCGCATGGTTGCAGATTCATTATTTTCTTTTGTTTACATAAGTATGAATTGTGCGAGTGACAATGAATTTTAAGTGATTTTACTGCACATCGGTACTGTAAGGACTTTGCCTTAAATAAAAGACTGCCAGCCTTTTTGTATTTTATGCTTTCATTGCATTTCTCGACTAAATACAGGCTATTTACAATATATATATATATATAAACTAAATTCTTGGGTTCACGGCATCGACGAGGAAGGTCAGACTTGAGTTGTCGCTGCTCTCAATCAAGTCCATCTAGGCCCGACAGTATCTCCTTGTCTCCGGCTCCGGCGTCACTCTTTATAACTTAATCTCTGAATCACTGACTTTCTTTAACTCGCGTCCGGCGACTTTATATACCTGCGCTGAGAGTTCTCGAATGTTCTGGAAAATGCCGCCTTTTTTAATTCAGTTACGTTCCCAGACGACTAGGCGCCTCCGTTCGACAACTGCCCGGTAGTAGCTGACGAACTGTTCCTCGAGCTGTTCGCAACACTTCCGGCCATCATGTCGCTAGGCGACTGTCTGTCTACAACCATCCAAAACAATTATGTGCACAAACCGCGCATCGGTTGGTCTTCCCGGAATTTCCCCGAGAAAAAGTTTCGATATTGTACGGGAGGCCTTACAGTCCTTTAATTGCTATAGACTCTTAGATAAAACAGAGTATAATTCTCTAGAGAAAGTTGTTTTCATTCTCCAATTTATAAAATAGTAATATATTTGTTTGTTATTTTAGTTATGATTTGCGCAAAGGTCAAATTTTCACATATTTTTTCCAGTTTTCCCCCGTGAAAAAATTATAGTAATGTAATATCTCAATTTTTTATACATTTTTCCTAGTTTTAACTTACATTTCATTATAAAAATAGATATGTAGACAAAAATAGAAAAATAAAATTCCAAAAATCTCTTCCGAAGGGGCCTGTTGACATATAATCCGTTCAGCGTCAGCGTTACTCGTATTGAAATATATTTAACCAATTACAAACCTCCAAACGAATAGCTACGAAACTGTTGAGGCCTGTGATTGGCTTAAAACAGACGTGGCCAACTCGCGGAACGGCGGAGTTTCGACAGTGGCACGCGAAGATTTATTGAAAAATTCAAAAATTTGAAACAATAATGTCGTCTACAGGAACTTTGTCAAAATCCGTAAAAACCCTACTCATACTCTACTGAATAAAACAGCGCTGGAAAGTAGCACTGCCTGACACCAGCGGAAAAATCTGTATATATATATATATATATATATATATATATATATATATATATATATACAGAGGCTGTTCACACATTTTTTAGTCTATGTATATTGTATTCACAAAACTAAATTACACAAAATTCTTGTGTTTTAAATGTTCTATTTGACATCCCTTATTCTGAACTATCTTTCGACACCGCAATTTCCAGGATAATAATGCCTTTGGAAGTGTCAGAAGAGGTATTCGATCCCATTCCTCCTGAACAGCTTTCTAGAGTCCTGTAAGGGTTTTGGGACGACGTTTGGATAATGCAGATTTTAAAATTCCGAAAGCACAAAACTCCATAGGTGATACATCGGGAGATTTAGTAGGGATATCAGTGAAGGGTATGGCCTTGATACCAGATTTTTGTTCCATTTCTTTTAGGAAATTTACAGTGGATTTTGATGTGTGACTGCTAGCTTTGTCCTGATGGAGTCTCACAGATTGATGGCACTGTGGGTAAAGCGATGGTATTTCATTCAAAAAAATTCGCGATAAAATATGTTCCTGATAGTATTTGGAGTTAATCTTGACATTTTTTTTCCACTCTCGTTATTCTTTACTTACCATTATAAGAAAAACCAGCAACAATCATGAATCCCTTAGAAAAACTTAGTTTCGTTTCTTTGAACCATGTACTTAAATTTTTTTCTCCTCTTTTATGATAATAAATGGCTCTTTTTTTTGTTGCAATCATTTAAATACACCCATGATTCATATATTGTGACAATTGTTTTCCATTTTTCTTTGGATAGGTGTTTCTCATATAGTATTCTGCAGCATGTCCTGCGTTCAGCGATATGATTTGGAAGAAGACGATACACATTGCGTTTTTTTCGCTTTCTTAAGATTTAAATCAACGTTTATCATTTTGTTTACAGTGGACACCGAGCATTTTAAAGATTTTGCAACTGTCCTTTGACTAGGGGGATTTTCTTTTAACATTAAACAACGTACCTTTGCAATAGTCGAAGATGTCCGTTTTTTCCTTGGATACTTGTTTGGAATTTTTGTCCCACTTGAGGCTCCAATTTGATGTTTTTTCCCTTTCTTGTTGACGATATTACCTATCGACGATTTAGATATCACAAAATCATGACTCTCACATCGTTTTTGGATAACGGAGTATGCATATTTCTCTTCGGAAAGAGCATAAATGTAGCCTTTGAACCACTGGTTTGTTAAAAACGCCATTTTGAATAAAAACAAAACTTTCAAGCCGTAGACGATAATTTTGACTTATTTGCAATTATTTCTTTTGCAGCAAACTATTTTTTATTACCGCTTACCAAAATCGTCTAAAAATGTGCGAACAGCCTCTGTATATATATATATATATATATATATATATATATATATATATATATATATATATAAGATATAATTAAAACAATAATATAATGATACACCAAGATAAGTTATAAAAGGATAGTGAATTGCTGAAGCAAAAAGGAAATTTTGAAACAAAAACGGAAATTGATGTATTAAAAAAGACGTGAGGGGGATTAAGACCCCTCTATCCTGGTTAAAAGATCTTTTTACATAGCTAAAACTTTCCCAGCATTCGTTATACATCAATTAGAAAATTTAAAACTTTTCAAAAGGTTTAAGACAAGAAATAGAAAAAGTGAGACATAAAAGTAAAAGTTATATACTATGATAAAATAAAGTGACATAATGTCATAATAAGATGATCTCTAAAAACTACCTTACTAAAAACAGTAATTAAAAATATAAGAAAAAGCACAGAAAAAACCACACTACAATTAAAAATTATACTACAATCAAAAACACCACAATTTATAAACTATTTCAAATAAACCTATTAAAAGTTTAAAATTCAAAACAGCAGGGAAGAAAAAAAAAAAACCACACTATACCTCCAAGTCAAAGTGCTCAAGGACATTCACGCGTCCGAAATAACGCCACAGATAAAAACCAGAACACAGATAAAAACCGTCCGAAATAAACCAGAAAGGCAGCCGGATACTCCGCCTGTACAGCCAGTTCAATGAAGTTTTTAACTCTATTATTCATCTCAATCCTAGATTCACACAGTCTATCACAACGAATTAAGTAGTTGGTGACTATATTACGCTTTACATTTGAATGTAAGGCTGTATTCCAATTGGATAGACGGTTTATTTCAAAGTCGTATAAATCTCTTTTATCAAAAATGCAAAAAGACAGTGTGCCATTTGACAAAGTAATGGTTACATCCAGAAAGTTTATTTCATGATTGGAGTTTTGTTCGGTCTTAGTGAGTTTTATATTATCTGGATAAAAAGTAGGAACAAAGTTACAGTTAACCTCGTGAGCAATGAAAATGTCGTCTACGTATCTAAAGAAAGCTATTTTTGGTAAAATTGATGATTTAGATTCAAAATAATATAAATATAAATCTGACAAATAGGACGATGATCCACCCCCAATTGGCAGCCCAAATGTCTGAATATAATATGTAGTACCATTAAATAAATAATTTTCAAACAATATGATACGAAGAGTATTTTTAAAAAGAGTAAAAGTAATATAATCTTGTAAATCAAACCTGTGAAAAAATTCAATTAGAATTGAAAAAAGAAAAGTTGTGTCTATATTATTGAATAGGTCTACTACGTCAAAAGATTCTATGTTTTCTATATCGTTTAAATTTTTGATTTTTGATATTAATTGTAAGCTATTAGAGATTATATTGGATCCAAATTTTTTTATTTTAATGAAAAGATTTTTTAAAACTGGTATTATCAATTTATTAGCATAAGTTATGTAGGTACCGAATCCAACAGTTACTGGTCGAAAGGTAATAGGTTTTTTGTGGAATTTGGGAATTGCGACAAGGTAAGGAAAGGAGAAGGAATAAAGATTTATATTAATTTTTTTATGCAATTTAACTAAACGTCGTTTCAGAGACTACTCATCAAATGCATATGGTTCATAAAGTGTAGTATTTGAATAAAAAATTTTTACAATTTGAATATAATAAAATTTGCAAATAAATGAATAATTAGAAGCCACCTTGTCTACATAACTAATTACCAGTTTATTTTGTAGTCCCTTTATAGAAGTCATATTTGGGCTATTGAATTTTGTTCTAGAACCTTGTAAAGCCAATTCATAACTTTTTATAAATGTAAATGATGTTTTTTGTTTCCATTTTGTAAATGCCTCCAAAGGCAAATTATATTTTAAAGCATTTTATTTCAAAATTTCCTTTTTGCTTCAGAAATTCACTATCCTTTTTTAACTTATCTTGGTGTATCATTATATTATTGTTTTAATTATATCTTATATAGTATTGTCTAATAATTGCAGCTTAGCGCATATTGACAATATACATATTAATGCCTGTATTTATAATGTATTAGTATTGGTGCAACACATGCTTTTAATATTTTAGTTATATATATATATATATATATATATATATACACACTGCTCAAAAAAATTAGGGGAGCAAGCGAAGAAGTTAAGAAAACCGTGCGAGACAGCCACTTATTGGCACAAAATGGATAGTAGTACAAGTGCATCAAAGCGCAATACAGAAGAAAAGACGTACAAAAATTTGTAATTAAGATTTAATTCTTTGAAAATATGGAAAAAACATGAAAAGATGATTTAGGGCAACAATTTGGTTACATGTAAATGATAAAAAAAGTATTATTTAGAAATGATGCAAGATTTTTAATATGACGTGTGGTCTCCTCGAACAGCTAAGACTGCTGCACACCTGTTTTCCATGGATGCGATGATGTTATCGATAAGACTTTGGGGAATACTGTTCCACTCCTCAAGAAGTGCGATCTCCAAGTCTCGGAGAGTAAAAGGAGGCCTTGGTCTCGTAGCAATGCGTCGTCCGAGCATGTCCCAAACATGCTCGATTGGATTCAGGTCAGGAGAGCACGCTGGCCATTCCTTACGCTGTATTGTTTCAGCTTCAAGCATGTTCTCCACAAGACGAGCTGTATGCGGTCAGGCATTATCATGCTGGAAAACAAAGGAATCTCCAATGGCTGCAGCATAAGGCATGACATGAGGTCTCAGTAACTCGTCTGCATACCTTCGGGCCATCAAAGTACCATTCCAAATGATATGCAGGTCCGTACGTCCACCTATCATGATTCCACCCCATACCATAAAACCAGCTCGTCTGTATTTTACCTTTCACGAACGAATGCTATTTATTTCGAGTGCCCCTTTCCCGTTCATACCAAAACACGTCGGGTGTCAGACTCCAGACTGAATCAGGACTCGTCTGTAAACAGCACTTGGCTCCAATCATGTTGCTCCCAATCTCGATGTTCAGCAGCCCATCTTCTTCGGGCCGCATGGTGGCGTGAGATCAACGGAATGCAGATCATTGGCCTACGTGCATAGAGACCTCCCCGATGAAGCCTATTACGTACTGTTTGGCTGGACACCCTTTGTCCTGTGGAGAAGAGCAAGTGTCTTTGCAGCTGAGTAGCATTGTCAGTTCTGTGTCGTCGAGCTGTTAACAGTATATACCGGTCATCAGTTGCTGTAGTGGCGCGTGGCCGACCATTCCCTGGTCGACGTCTAACATTCCCTGTTTCTTGGAATCGATTCCACTGCCTTGCAAGCACACTTCTGGCGACTCCAACAGCGTCCGCGACACTACGTTATGTTTGCCCAGATTCAAGTCTGCCTATAATACGCCATGCCATGGATTACGGTAAATCCCGTTGTTGAGACATTTTCAAGTCACCTTTTCTCAAAAAAGAATAACTGAGCAATCGAATTTCACAGTTAAGGCAGTGAAACAGTCGTTTCTGCAACATCCCGATTTCCGCCCTTATGTCCTTTTTCTGGTTTTTGACGTCATGAACTTTGATTTGCATATGAAGTTTTCTTCTTCTGTTTCCTGCTAGGCTTAAAATTATGGATGATTTATTTTATGTTACTTATCGGTGTAAGTATTTGCGTAATTTCGTTAAAACCATGTGCTCCCCTAATTGTTTTGAGCAGTATATATATATATATATATATATATATATATATATATATATGTGTGTGTGCAGTGGCACACTTTTTCTTGAGGGTGGGGCCGAGATGAACAGATAAAATATCTATAATGCATGGGGGGGCTAGATGAATGGATAAAAATATTTATAATACAAAATCAATATTCATAATGCAATTTATATTTCTTTGGGGGGGGGGTGTAGGGCCCCTTGGGCACCCCTGGGTGCGCCACTGTATGTGTGTGTATATATATATATATATATATATATATATATATATATATATATATATATATATATATATATATATATATATATATATATATATATAGATAGATAGATAGATAGATAGATAGATAGATAGATATACAAGGATGCGGTAAGACAGCGTAGTCATGGAATGAGCTCAATGGTTTGAGTTTGTGTGTTGCTATGGTTCTACGTTCTCCAGTGAGAGCGGGTGCGACACTCTGGTTCAGTTGACTTTAAATTGACGAGCAAGACGTTAAGCTTTTTTTAAAACTGTGTTTAGATTTTGGAGTCGAGCATCGTTGTTTTAGAAATTTTATTTTCACTATGTCCATAAGTAAACCTTTGACAAAGTTCGTTTGTTGAAATCGTACCTTCTCCCAAGGACTTCCTGGTGTATGGATTGAACGTGCCCCAATCCAGCCCAGACACGAGAATGTTGAATAGCGTTCAACGGGATTAGAACCCCGTTCCAAATCCAACGAGCTACCACTAGGCTACCTCGGGCGTATAACTGTAACATCACCCATAGATTTTGTGAATATTCATTCATTAATCACATCTTTAGTAATAATAGAAACTATAAGAATTTGAAAATCTGTTTATATATATATATATATATATATATATATATATATATATATATATATATATATATATATATATATATATTCATTCTAATAATTAAAGAGTGCAGTTAAAACCTATAGCTCTTGGGATCTCAGCATATACCTATAGCATATGGATCTCAGATATGGTTAAATTACTAGTGATCTTTCAAAATATTTTTCATAAAGAGTAAACATTCTTAACTTGCATAAAATGAGCTTATTTTACTGAATTTGATGTTAATTTTTAACGTAGGATTACGTTCCTCCATAATGCTCCCCTGGAAAGAAAAATTTCAGATGTCCTGCGTCACGAGTAATAATTTTGGCAGCGCGCCAAACCCAGTCTGTATCGCTTGGGCAAGCAGTAAACAGTTAAACAGAAAATTACCAAAATGCGTCAAAACTTTGTCATACATATATGTATATATATACATACCCACATATATGTAGATACATATATACATACCACATACATATATATATATATACATACAAAAGAGGTAAGGATTCGAAACTCTAAAGTTACCCGGCGATTAGCCATAAACGAATTGTACTACAGATAACCAGTCGCTGAGTAATTCCTGAATATGCAGACGAGAGTCCGTTTGTTCGTGTTAATTTTCGGCCTTAGGAGCCGTGTCAAGGAGTATAATTGACTCCCGACGGTTGGCCCCACCGGCCCCATATACAAAAGAGGTAAGCAACGATAAGTAATCCTACGTTAATAACCCGCGGTACTTTCGTTAGAAGAGACTACCTGAAATTTAGTTTTTGTTATTTATCGGGCAACTTTACAGGTAGGGTTTTGTGAATTCAGTTTTTTTTCTTTGCTACGATAAATATACATACAAAATCAAAACATTTCAACACAGAATAAGTTTATACAAAATTTCTATGCTATTTTACATAAACTACTTGCATAAAACTTTTGAATTCCATCTGATGTTAACTATTGAAAATAAATTCTTGAAATATGTTAATAGAACAAAACCATTAAAACATCTTTCAATGTATGGACAATGCCATCGAAACATCTTATAAGAATTTATATCGACTACAAGATTACAAAACTATCCAATGTTATAATTCGAAACATAATTTAATATGTTTCCACTGCGGAATATTAGCAAATGTCCAGTCCAATTACTGTTTAACGAAAATATATACTTGTAAAAATAATTTAATACGGCACAGTCTTCTGGAAAATGTAATTTACTCGCACAATCTTCCAACATTATTGACTAAAATGCATATTTAAATAGTCCATAACATCATTTTAATATCTCGTTTACTTGCTTGAAATTCGATCGCTGGTCGACGCTTTTGAAACCGTAGCACAAGAGACGATAATTCTTAAGGACTAATAACACCTTTTCATAATACGTTAACAAAATAACAGAAGTTAAATAATTTTTAAAATCGTGTCTAATGTCTAATTGGGCATTGTCTGTCTTAAAAATAAAAAAATAATAATCAAATTATAATTATGCAAATAAAAGAAAATACGAGTAATTCAAAGGAAGAAACTTGAAAAAAATTCGCCGTGAATATTGTCGATTTCCAGATTTTATGTTGTGTTTGAGGTTTTCTCTTCGGTTATTTAATTTACTCCACAAAACAAGGATAACGATTTAAGAAATAAGAATTTATCATTTAACTCTGCAGAAGAAAATTGCTAATTTGGCGACAAAAACCTTGGCATGTGATATGGAACTTGTCCCTCTACGGACAGGAAATTCTAAGTGGAAGTTTTAAAAATTATGAGAGATGACGGACCAGTTTAACTGTTGACCTAATGTGAAGTCATCTTTAAAAGTGGGCCCTCGTCGTATTGAAAAATAGAGTCGTAACCCTTGGTAGCCTAGTTGTGGCGCGTTCGGTTTCAGACTGGGTGTAATCGGTTCGAATCCCAACAGTATATATATATATATATATATATATATATATATATATATATATATATATATATATATATATATATATATATATATATATATATATATATATATTTTTATTGTGACAACGCCAGAGTTGAAAATTGAAAGCCATGGTTCGCCACTGGACAGTAGACGAAGATTGTTTATTTACAACAGCGTTGGGAGCTTTTTCCACGCGCGAGATTTGGAGTTTTTTCCGCGCGCTGGGAGTTTTTTCCGCGCGCCGGGATTTTTGTATCTCAGCTCCGCGCGCTGAGATGTGATTGTAACTTACGTTTAAAATGTGTGTTCTTTTTATATAATAAATTGATGCATGAGATGTTAATCGTCCATGCTTAGTGCTTATCGCCTTACACATTGGATTTTATTATTAGTGAGCCAACCGGCCAAGCTGTTACAGTCTATATAAATATATTGAAAATGGAGGTTCCACCGAGATTTGAATGCGGAATCCAGCGATCAAAAAATATTGCGTGGAGGAACTAAAAGGAGGTATTTCTTTTTATTTAATACAGTACGTGCCTGAGATTTTGTTGCCGCCTTGGCAAAGTTAGGAACTTAGTGTTTGCTATTAGGCTAAACTAGTTGAAAGTTTTGGATGTATATTGGGGGGCCAAACTGGCTTATATGCATCGGATTAAAATAGCAGTTCACAAGTACCAGACTGACTTATTTTTATCTAGAAACTCTAGATTTGGTTTCGTATGTGTAAAAATTAAATTATGTATCCTCTGTTAGTTCGAATTACATAAAGTGTGTTCGTGTTTCAAGTGTATCTAATGCCAAATTGGCTATTTAAAATCTTAAAACTTAAGATAGTTGAGATATTTTTTAATGCCAAACTGGCGATTTGAATTCTTAAAATTTCAGATAGTTGAGATATTGTGTAATGCCAAACTGGCGATTTAAAATCTTAAAACTTGAGATAGATGAGATAAATTTTAATGCCAAACTGGCGATTTAAATTCTTAACACTTAAGATAGTTGAGATATTGTGTAATGCCAAACTGGCTGAAATAATTAAATGAATAACGATTCATGTATTAAAAATCGAACTGATTTTTAAGTAAATTGTGTTTGTGTTTTGTAAAGATAAAGAATATTTTATTTTGTATTGAATACTGCTAAAGACAAACTGGCAGATATTAACTGTGTATTATAATTTATTTGTGCAATTTAGAATATAGTAGTGTTAGATTCGGAATTTAATATGGCTTATCTTGGCCAAGGCCGGAAGGAGGACTTGAAGGTGATTGCGAGAGAATTAGGGGAAAATGTAACAGAAGACTTATAGGTAATTGATCTGCGTAACTTAATTTTGAAAAGTAGTAATTATGAGGAAGAGTATATAAAAGAACTTCTTTCAACTGTGATCAGTGAAAGAAAAGAAGAAGAAAGAAAAAAGAAAGAAGAAAGGGACTTTCAATTGGAAAAACTAAGATTAGAGAAAGAAGAAGAAAGAAAGACAAAGAAGAAGAAAGAAAAAAGAAAGAAGCAGAAAGGAAAGAAAAAGAAGAAGAAAGAAAAAAGAAAGAACAAGAAAGAAAAGAAAAAGAAGAAGAATGAAAAAAGAAAGAAGAAAGGGACTTTCAATTGGAACAACTAAGATTAGAGAAAGAAGAAGAAAGAATAGAAGAAGAAAGATAAAAGAAAGAAGAAAGGGACTTTCAATTGGAAAAACTAAGATTAGAGTTACAGTTAAATCAAAACAAAAACTCTGAGGATTCTATTGATTCTAGTACAGATTTTAGTTCTAAAATTGAACTTTAAAAGCTAATGCCCAAATTTGATGAAAAAGGGGGTGAGATAAGTTTGTTCTTAGAGCTTTTCGAACGACAAGCGAAAGTTCTTAAGGTACCCCGAGAAAAGTGGGTCACTAAATTAATTGGTGTTCTGCCATTAGAAATTGCTCACTTGATAGCTCGTGAACCTGAAGAACAGGCTAGTGAGTATCCATATGTTAAGACCTTATTACTTAAGCGTTTTAAGATGAGCCCAGAGAAGTTTCGCCAAAATTTTGTGAAACTGCAAAAATCACCAGACCGTACTTGGCAGGATTTTTACTACGAGATGAAAAATTATCTAGAAGGCTGGCTAAATGGATTGAAGATAGAAACCTATGAACAATTAAAAGAATTGATGATCGTTGATCAGATAAAGAAAAGGGCACCGAATGAATTTAAAGAAATCTTTTTGGATCATTGGACATCCATTACTTCCCCAGTTGAACTTGTAACCAAGATTGACGAATTTGAGGATGTGAGAAAGTGCATACGGGGTAAAACTCCTTCGATGAGTTACAAGGATCAAAGTAATAAAAAACCATGGCAATCGAAACCATGGAAGGGAAATAGCCAGAAAAAGGAAGATACGCATGCCGTAAAAGAAATGGAAAACTTCCACAAGGTTAAGAAACCAGATCCCAACTTCGATAAGAGGAAACAGTTTCATTGTTTTGAATGTGGGGATACCACACATATCAGGCCTGATTGCCCTAAACTCAAAAAGAAAAACAGTATAGGCAGCGTAAACTATATTAAGAATAAAGTTGATGAAGACCTATTAGCTCCATACACCATTCCTGGTAAAATAAATGGGACTAGCATTCCTATACTTAGAGATACTGGAGCAACTGTAGATGTAGTGTGCCAGAAATATATGTCGCCTCAAAGAATGACAGGGGAACATGTATGGTTGCAACATTTACTGAACGAGCAGATGTCTTGCTTGCCTTTGGCCGAAATTGAAATTGAATGCGAATTGGGCCATGTCACCACTAAGGCAGCCGTTCTCAGAGATAACTTGGACCAAGGGAGGTACATCCTTGGAAATAAAATCGCCTCTCTGTTAGAAGAAATTAAAGATGACAGTAGGAAGAAAAAGGAACTGTGAACGCAGTACTTACAAGAGCGCAGCAGAGAAAACATCTTGCTGAAGGAGGAAGCTTGTCAAAATCCCAAGAAGAGAAACTTGAAATGTCCAAAAAGACAGAGTTAGAGAAAGAGGAAGAAAATGATCTTCCAAGTACAGAAGTTCAACTTTTGCCAGAAATTGATGAAACTGAAGTTATTTTGGACTTGGTAAAAGTCCATTCAGAAAAGTTTGCTGAAGAACAACAGAAGAGCAAAGATCTGGCTCCGTTGTTTACATTAGCCAAAAAGGCCTCGACAGAATCAAAAGATTTCAGAATAGTTAAAGATAAATTACTGGTTAAGAAGAAAGTCGAAAAGATGGGGAAAGAAGTTGATATAATTGTGGTTCCTGAATGTTTTAGGGAGCAAGTCAAAAGCATGTGCCACGAAGGAACGTCGGCTCACTTAGGAGTCGCCAAAACAAAGGACCGAATGGTGAAATATTTCTTCTGGCCGAATTGTTACAAAGAAATAGAGGAGTTTGTCAAAACCTGCGATGCTTGTCAACGAGCCGGCAAATGTAATGACAAGAAGAAAGCCCCATTAACTATGGTACCTGTCATATCTGAGATTTTCAGCAAACTAAATGTAGATGCTTGTGGGCCCTTGCCCACTACACCAAATGGAAATCGTTATCTGATTACAGCTATGTGCATGGCATCCAACTATCCAGATGCAGTAGCGGTAGCAGATATTGGTTCAACGTCTGTAATTGATGCATTATTGCAGATATTCAGTCGTATGGGTTTTCCGAAGGAAATACAAACTGATCAAGGGACCTCATTTATGAGTAACTTAACTGTAGAATTTTTCCAGAGATTTGGAATAAAAACCATTAGAAGTTCTGTACACCATCCTCAGACTAATCCAGTCGAACGATTCCATAGGACCATCAAAAGAATTTTGAGAGTGTTATGCATTGAAGCTGCTCCTGAATGGGAAAGAGATGTTCCAGCAGCTCTATTTGCCTTAAGGACTGTCACACATGAAAGTACTGGATTCAGTCCTGCCGACTTAGTACATGGAAGAAATCTAAGGTCACCGGTCACCCTATTGTACGAACAATGGTTGGAGCCAGATGAAGAAGGAAATGGAGTAGTTGAATATGTGTTTCAGCTAATCAATCGAATGAAGAGAAGTCAGGAGTTAGCTGAAGAAAAAATGGAAGAAATGAGAGACAAACGAAAAAAATGGTATGTTCGAAATGCTGTTAAACGAGTATTTCAAGAGGGAGACTTGGTGTTGATCTTATCCACTTGTAGACCAAATAAACTGGCAGTTCAGTGGAAAGGACCTGGCAAAATTGTTAAGAAGTTGTCAGAAACAAATTATGTTGTTAGCTCAGAAGGAAGACAAGAGAAAAATGAAGTTTATCACATTAACATGCTAAAACCGTATTACAAACGGCCAGAGCTTGTGAACATCTTATGGAGTTTAGATGACAACGAACCTGCGGAAATTGAAGATGATTTTCCGAAGATTGAATCGGATCCTAACATATTCGATTTCAATGAAATAAGGGAGAACAGTGCTTTAGATAAGCTTTTAAATGAAAAACAGCAAGAACAATTGCAGAAAATACTGGTAGAATATGCCAAATTGTTTTCTAACATCCCAGGGAAAACAAACGTCGTAGAACATGACATAGAGCTAATGAACGATAAGCCTATTCGTATGAAACCCTATCGTATGTCACCTAGACAAAACGAGATATTGCAGTTAGAGATCCAGAAGATGTTGCAATACAAAATCATTGAACCGGGTGAATTAGATTATACATAACCATGATACTAGTTGAATCCCCAGGACGAAATCCTCGACCTTGTATAGATTACAGGAAAATCAATGAAGTTACTAAAACCCAATACTTTCCATTGCCTAACATAGAGCAAAGAGTCGAAACAGTTGCTGCAGCAAAGTACATTACTTTGTTAGATGTAACGAAAGGATATTGGCAGATTCCTTTAAGTAAGAAGGCCCAGAAAATAGCTGCATTCACAACCAACTATGGGGTCTACCGTCCGTTGAGAATGCCGTTTGGTCTGAAAAATGCCCCATATTATTTTAGCAAAATGATGTCGGACTTGCTACATGATTGTGAAAACTTCGCAATACCTCATTTAAACGTCATTGCTATATTCTCTAAAACTTGGGAAGAACATATAGAACATCTGAAGAGGGTTCTTGACAAAATAAAAAGTGCTCAATTAACCATCAAGCCCAAGAAATGTAAATTTGCTCAAAAAGAAGTCCAGTACCTGGGACACCTTATTGGGGAAGGGAAAAGATCACCAGCAGAGTTAAAAGTACAAGCAGTCCGAGAATTTCCGACTCCGACTTGCAAAATAGAGGTTCGAGCATTCCTTGGCTTAGCGGGGTACTATCGACAGTATATTCCCATGTTTTCAGCTATCGCCGCCCCTTTGACGGAGACTCTCAAGGGAAAAGAACAAAAAGGGAAGATAAAATGGAATAATGCTTGTGAAGATGCTTTTCGTATATTAAAAGAAAGATTGTCAAGCAAACCAGTGCTTTATGCACCTAACTACCAAAAAGAATTCCTGTTGCAAACTGATGCATCCGACACCGGTCTAGGCATAATTTTAGCACAGATCGACGACCAAGGAGAAGAACATCCGATTCTATATATGAGTAGAAAACTCAAACAATCAGAGTGGAAATATTGTACCACTGAAAAAGAGTGTGCGGCTATAGTGTATGCAGTGAAAAAGTTACAGTGTTATTTAGATGGTCATTTACCGTTCATAATACAGACCGACCACAACCCACTGGTGTGGCTCAAAACCCATGCCGGGAATAACCAGAGACTTTTGCGATGGGCCCTGGCGTTACAACCCTTCAATTATAAAATTCAACACAAGAAAAGGAAAAATCACTGCAATGTAGACACCTTAAGCCGGCACCCATATCCTACTTAGTTTCTATTAAACCATGTGACTTTGTAATGTGTATAAAATTTGATCCCTTGTGTAAACAAATTGTTTTGTATTAGTTATAAGTTGCCGGAATATATTTATTTAACTGTACTACTTTAGTGTCTCATGTTTAAATAATTCTTTATGTAATAGTATTTTGAGGTATTCTGTTTAAAATTGATTGAATTTTTTAAAATTGTATATGATTGTAAAGAATTATATTATCTTGTAACTGGTACATTGTAAAGTGCTATTGCGGGTAGTCTAAATTGTTAGGGACTTAATAGCATTAAATAAAATTTAAATAGGGAATTGGCACAATACCGTATTAGGAAAAGAGATGTCTTTGTCTATGGCAAATTTGGAGCTTATTTCCTGAACATTATGGAACTGAGACATATGTTGCCTTCAGCATCTGAACTAGTAACAAGCATGAACTTATCCTGAGTTCGGACAAGTTCAACACTGGAGGGGGGAGGAGTTTGTGACAACGCCAGAGTTGAAAATTGAAAGCCATGGTTCGCCACTGGACAGTAGACGAAGATTGTTTATTTACAACAGCGTTGGGAGCTTTTTCCACGCGCGAGATTTGGAGTTTTTTCCGCGCGCCGGGATTTTTGTATCTCAGCTCCGCGCGCTGAGATGTGATTGTAACTTACATTTAAAATGTGTGTTCTTTTTATATAATAAATTGATGCATGAGATGTTAATCGTCCATGCTTAGTGCTTTTCGCCTTACACATTGGATTTTATTAATAGCGAGCCAACCGGCCAAGCTGTTACAGTCTATATAAATATATTGAAAATGGAGGTTCCACCGAGATTTGAATGCGGAATCCAGCGATCAAAAAATATTGCGTGGAGGAACTAAAAGGAGGTATTTCTTTTTATTTAATACAGTACGTGCCTGAGATTTTGTTGCCGCCTTGGCAAAGTTAGGAACTTAGTGTTTGCTATTAGGCTAAACTAGTTGAAAGTTTTGGATGTATATTGGGGGGCCAAACTGGCTTATATGCATCGGATTAAAATAGCAGTTCACAAGTACCAGACTGACTTATTTTTATCTAGAAACTCTAGATTTGGTTTCGTATGTGTAATAATTAAATTGTGTATCCTCTGTTAGTTCGAATTACATAAAGTGTGTTCGTGTTTCAAGTGTATCAAATGCCAAATTGGCTATTTAAAATCTTAAAACTTAAGATAGTTGAGATATTTTTTAATGCCAAACTGGCGGTTTAAATTCTTAAAACTTAAGATAGTTGAGATATTTTTTTTAATGCCAAATTGGCGATTTGAATTCTTAAAATTTCAGATAGTTGAGATATTGTGTAATGCCAAACTGGCGATTTAAAATCTTAAAACTTGAGATAGATGAGATAATTTTTAATGCCAAACTGGCGATTTAAATTCTTAACACTTAAGATAGTTAAGATATTGTGTAATGCCAAACTGGCTGAAATAATTAAATGAATAACGATTCATGTATTAAAAATCGAACTGATTTTTAAGTAAATTGTGTTTGTGTTTTGTAAAGATAAAGAATATTTTATTTTGTATTGAATACTGCTAAAGCCAAACTGGCAGATATTAACTGTGTATTATAATTTATTGATGCATGAGATGCTAATCGTCCATGCTTAGTGCTTTTCGCCTTACACATTGGATTTTATTAATAGTGAGCCAACCGGCCAAGCTGTTACAGTATATATATATATATATATATATATATATATATATATATATATATATATATATATATATATATATATATATATATATATATATATATATATATATATATATATATATATATATATACATACATATCTTTATATATATATATATATATATATATATACATATCTTTATATATATATATATATATATATATATATATGTGTGTGTGTGTGTGTGTCTATATATACTATAAATACTGGTATACCTCGACTTACAACCGTTTGAACTTACGAAATTTTTAAATTAAAGAAAAAAAAATTCTCAAAAATCCTGTCCCTTGAATGTACAGTACATACCTATATGTATTACATAATTTTTAAAAAAATATGCTGCAATACTGCAGAAATTTATGACACATTAATAAAAATGTATGATGCAAGAGTTTCGATATTCACTCGTAAAATCAAATAAACCCTCATTGGCTTCTGAAAAGGCTTCAGCTTTTCATTATACTAATAAACGACTAGAACAGTTAGAAGCAATGTATCCAAATGAAGAAAGATTCACAAGCATAAGTCGTCGTATTCGGGAAATTCTAGCATGCTTCTGGACGATATGTATATTTTGATCAACTAATTTATTTTCGGACGATATTTACATATATACAGGAAAAAAAAGGTTGAAACTCGACATACGACCAATGTTTCGGTCCCTGTGTCGGTCGTAAGTCGAGGAATGTCTGCATATACACTGCTGGCCACTGTAAATGCAACACCCTGAAGGAAACATGCACATAACATGAAATTTACAACATGCATTAGCGGAGGTGAGATATGCAAATGATTAGAATTTCAGCGCAGATGCACATCACGCGCGCCTGTGGCGCCACTTCAAAGCGCTATTTAAGGCTTGTAGATTTCGACGATTTCAAGTTCGTTTTTCTTGTGGTTTTTTAAAAAAAAACAATCAATTATGCCTCGTCGAAAACAGCGATCATCTTTTGATCAAGTATCCGAGTTCGACAGAGGAAGGATAGTGGCCTACCGAGATTGTGGATTATCTTTCAGGGAAATCGGTAGTCGTGTTGGACGAAACCAAACAGCTGTAATGCGGATATGTGATCGTTGGATGCAGGAGGGTACGACGGACCGGCGTGTTCGATCGCATCCACCTCAGCGCACCACTTTCCGTGATGACAGGCAAATTGTGCGCATGGCAGTGACGGGTCGCTCAGTCACATCACGAACCATAGCACAGCACATGCAGTCTGTAACGCACCATCCAGTGTCTGCGCGTACCATTCGACGCCGTTTACAGCAGAGTGGTCTGTCCGCAAGACGTCCATTGCTTTGTCTACCCTTGACGCAGAACCACAGACGTCTCCGCCACCTATGGTGGGATGACAGAAGGATGTGGACGGCAGAATGGAATGAAATTGTCTTTACTGACGAGTCACGCTTCTGTCTACAACACCACGATGGTCGCATTCGAGTCTGGAGACACCGTGAAGAGAGGATGCTGAACAGCTGCGTTATGCACCGCCACACTGGTCCTGCACCGGGTATTATGGTATGGGGCGGTATTGGATATCACTCTCGCACACCTCTAGTACGCATTGCCGGTACTTTAAACAGCCAGCGCTACATCTCCGAGGTGTTGGAGCCAGTTGTCCTTCCTTACCTTCAGGGCTTGCCCACAGCCATATTTCAACAGGATAATGCGCGACCACACGTGGCACGCATTGTCCAACGGTTCTTCGTCAATCGCCAGATTGAATTGCTTCCCTGGCCGCCTCGATCTCCGGATCTTTCACCGATAGAAAACATGTGGTCCATGGTTGTTCTACTATTGACCCAGATTCTATCCCCAGCTGCCACAGCAGATCAACTTTGGCAACGTGTGGAAGCTGCTTGGTCTGCTGTACCCCAAGAACTCATCCAAAGTCTCTTTGAACCAATGCCGAGGCGTGTGGCAGCGGTGATCTCCAACAATTGCGGCTTCTCTGGCTACTGATTTTGGCAGGAACCACACTTCACAGAAGTCTAAAAATTTAATCATTTGATACTTGGTCAACATGTTATCTACAAAATAAATTTTGTTCTGATATCTCTTGTCTTTCTTGGTGTTGCAATTTGGGTGGCCAACAGTGTATATATATATTAGATATATATACATACATATATATATATATATATATATATATATATATATATATATATATATATATATATATATATATATATATATATATATATATATATATATATATATATATATATATATATATATATATATATATATATATATATATATATATGTATGTATTAATAATCTTTAATCGCCCTTATCTGAACTTTCTTTCTAAATGTGGTAACTTTCTGACGGACTTGGCTAAATGCTCCACCTTTCCATATACTAACTCTCTCCACCAATTCCTGACAAACCATCTTTGACCTAATTCCATATCACCGCGCAACGAGAGAAGCAGGTTGGCTTCGATGCGAGTAACATGCTGTTGTATTTATGGAATAAACTTCAGATGTTCTTTGTGAATTGGAATCGCATTTAATTTTGGCCTCGATTGTGTTTCCTCAAGAGATGACCCAATTCGGGTCATTTCATATATATACACTCATGGACAAAAAATTAGCGCACCAAGAAATAATTGCGGGATCGTAACGAAACTTGCAATGAAGGTACATGTCGGGGAGATATGCAAATGATTAGAAATGCAGCGTGATTGCGCATTACGTATAGCCGGTAGAGGGCGTTGAACATCGTACTCTGTGGAGTATAAAATAGGTAACCAAAGCTTGTTTGAGTGTGCTGAATCATTTACAAATGAAGAGCTGAGATAGACATGCCATTACGCCGTGTTCGAAGCCAATATAAGCAGTTGTCGCAGTTTGAGAGGTGGAGAATCGTCGGGATGATGGAAACTGGGTGGTCAGCTAGGCGAGTAGCTCGTCAATTAGGCCGGTCTGATTGTGTTGTGAAGAGGTGTTGGATCCAGTGGACCCCAGAGATGTCATGTACACGAAGACCAGGCTCAGGACGCCCTCGACAGACCAGTCGTCGAGAAGACCGCCACATCGTAAGAAATGCATGCGTACAGCCAACTGCTTCATCGGCCGCCATCCAGGAACAGGTAGCACCTTCACTAGGGGCCTTTGTGTCTTCTCGAACCATACGAAGGCGCCTGGCTGAAGGACAGTTGGTATCGCGGCGCCCATTACGTGTGCTGCCCTTGACGCCCACCCATCGACACCTCCGTTTGGAGTTTTGCCGCGCTCGAGGAAACTGGACTGCAACGGAATGGAACCAGGTCGTCTTTAGCGACGAATCCAGATTCAATCTCGGCAGTGATGACAATTGTGTTCGCGCGTGGAGAGCCCGTAGTGAACGCTTCAATCCTGCCTTTGCTGTACAGCGACACATCGCTCCCACAGCTGGTGTGATGGTATGGGGTGCCATTGCTTACAATACACGGTCACCCCTAGTATTGTTCCGTGGCATCATGACAGCCCAGCGGTATGTTCATGAAATCCTGCAACCACATGTGTTGCCACTCATGCAACGGCTCCCAGGAGCCATTTTTCAACAAGACAATGCTCGGCCTCATACGGCAAGGGTGTCACAAGACTGTCTCCGCACTGTTACTACCCTTCCTTAGCCTGCCCGATCCCCAGATTTGTCTCCAATCGAGCATATCTGGGATCATTTGGTACGACGAGTTGGGCATCCCACGAGTTTGAACGAACTAGAGGCAAGGTTACAGCAAATATGGAACGAAATGTCTCAAGACATCATACAGAACTTGTATGACTCAATGCCCGATCGTATCGCATCGTGCATTCGCGCTAGAGGGGGTCCAACGGAGTATTAACTCCTCCGTTCTTTTGCCTTTTTCTCTGAAATAAATTATCCTTTTTCTTTTATTTTCTTATCATTTACTTATATCAAAGTAGTCATTATGTATGTATAATTTCGTTTTATTTTGACGACTCCTTCTTGGTGTTCTAATTTTTTGTCCTTGAGTGTATATATATATATATATATATATATATATATATATATATATATATATATATATATATATATACAGTAGACGCTCGTTAATTCGAACTCGGTTAATTCGAACGTTCGGTTTATTCGAACTAAATTTTTGTCAATTCCGTTAATTCGAACTAAAAATTTGACAAAAAATTTTCTTTTTCCTCAATTAACGGAGAAAATACACGCGGTATTTATTATTTTGTGTGTCAAAATCAGCCGTATTTTTTTCTACGGAGAGGGGCACATGCCCGCATTCATAGACTATTGCATTTCCGCTAAACGTTAGTGGCTATTCTTATCAGTGCTTAACGGACAAAGAGATTTTCTGTTATATGTATCGATTTTCTTAGAATTTCAGAAAAACCAGTCTTTACTACAAATTCTAGGGAGATGCTTCAGTTATGCCTGCAGTGCAGACAAGTTAATGTGTTCTAGTTTTTCTTCCCCAGTGTGTGATGTGAAAGTGTAAAAATTCAGGAGGTCTACGCGTGGAAAGTACAAAACCCTAATTTTGGAGACAAAGGTAGAAATTTTAAAGAGAGTAGAGAATGGCGAATGTAAAACAAAGTTAGCAGCTGACTATGGCATTTAAAAAAAAATATCTTGTCAACTTATTTGAAAAACAAGGAGTCAATTTTAGATTCACGGGAAAAATCAAAATTTGCTAGAGGAAGGAAACGCATGAGAAATGCATCCCAAAAATATCTAGAAAAAGCTCTACTGCTATGGTTCCAGGATGTTAGATCTCGAAATTTTCCGATAAATGGACCCCTAGTGCTGACGAAGGCTGATGAATTGGCAAGTCGAATGGGTATTGAAGATTTTAAATGCAGTGATGGATGGCTTTCTCGATTTAAGTCAAGGCACAATATTTCTTATCAAACTGTATGTGGCCAAAGCTCTGATGTAAACGAAGACGTATGCACTAATTTCGGTAGGAAACTGCCAGGGCTTTTCCCTACTTACCTGACGAAAGATATTTTTAATGCGGCCATAATGGACAAAGCCATAATGGACTCTATTAAAACTCTGAAAGCATTTATTCAGAAGGAACCTTCCTCTGAAAATTAATTGAAATGTTTACTTCAAATGGAGAAGATGGCTGAACAATGTAAGCATCATAAAAAAACTAAACATCCACTTTAAAGTTTTTCCCCAAAGTGTAATTCGTATTTTTAATTAAAGATTACTTTCTACTGCATATCTTCTGCTTCATTTTATGATTAAGGCAAGTCTGTTTTGCTTTTTAATATGTTAATTTTAGATAACATAGTATGATATATTTTCTGGGATTATACATACTAGGAGATTTTTCTTCTTCAGTGATAGACTTTTAAAGTTATATATTTTCTCTTAACATAGGATAATTTAAACTTTTTTCCGAGAACCTTTGAGTTCGAATTGACGAGCGTCCACTGTTTATATATATATATATATATATATATATATATGTAAAGTATTATTAGAGAGAGGAGAATAGTTAAGATAATTTAAAGGGGGCTTCAAAGCAGATCTAATTTTGTGGCGTCAAACGTCACTATTTTTCACATTGCATAGAATGAAAAAGCCAATTTTATTCTCAATTCTACGAAAGGGGAAAAACTGCGAGGAGCTAAAAATAGAATCAAACTTGATTGACAGTTAACCACGCCCTAGCCTGATCTTCGGTTCAACGCCATACAGTGTTCTAGAAGTTTTTTCTGGGGAGTTTTGAACAGCGAAAAAAAAAGCGTAAGTTCGGGAGACAGGGATTTATATTCGTTGATAACAGACGTGTGGTGAGACGATCCGCGTTGTGGAATTGGCGAGCGTTAGGTTTTGTGTTAAATTGGAGAGGTGGTTTAACTCTGAAATGGAACAATAAAAATAAGTAAATGGAAATCGTTGTACGTCTTGATTGTGTTGCAGTACCTTTCCACAACGCCACGGACTTATCTAAATAAGAAGACTACAAAACTCTGTTACCACAAAGAGCGGGAATCAGCACCTGTTATATATATATATATATATATATATATATATATATATATATATATATATATATATATATATATATATATACATGCAGGGATTGATCTGCACCGGAACGGCGCTCCGGTACCTCTCTTTGGGAAAAGAAATTATGATAGTTAAAAACATTTATTTAATCACATAATTATACTCTGCTGTTAGTGAGTGCGCCTGGTCTATTGTATATATATATTAATTACTTACTTACTTACACACACATACATATATATATATATATATATATATATATATATATATATATATATATATATATGTGTGTGTGTGTGTGTGTGTGTGTGTTTGTTTGATAGTTGAACTAAATGTATCATATCATATGAATAACTAAAAAGCTGAAATCCGCCTATTTCCGCATTATTTTCAGAGTAAACTTATTTGAGCTCTGTAAAATTTATCTCCAATGGCTTTTTAGTAGATTTATTTGTCAGTTTAAAAAAGAAATCGACATATTTTCCTTTTTTTTACCGTCGATTTAAAGTTATATGACGACGGTAAGTGATGAAATCTGATTCGGAGTTTTACTTAATTTATTCAAGTACATTTTAAGTAAAATAAATTTATTTATTCAGATACATTTTATGTATAAAAAATAATTTATTCAAATGCATTTTAATATCTTGGGATAGGTAAAAAAAATTGCATTTTAATGAAAATCCTAAATCTCTATGAAATAACTGCAGCTGTTTTTTTATGATAATTTTTCCCTTTTTCTCTAACTCTATATTGAGCAATATTGCGTCTTATGATACATAAAAAAGGAATCTCAAGGCTTCTAATGAGAAGTTCAAAGCGTTTTACAAAATTAATGCATTTTCGAGAGGGGTTTTTCTAAAATTAAGTTGCCGTTTAACGAAATATAAACTACGAAATGAAATTATATCGCATTACGCAAAATTGCGATCTCTCCGCTAAAAAAGCTACATTCGCGTGCTGCGGAAACGACTTCCTTCTCTCCGAAAGGGACAGAATATTCAATTTCCAGCGAGTATGTCTGTCAAGATAAAAGTCCAACATAATGGAACGTAATACTCTCGGGACAGAGCGAAAGGGGAAAAAACGAGAGAGCGACGCTTTCTTGACATTTTCATTGTTGAAGTGCCTCTGGAGAAGTCTCCGAACTCGTCTTAGATAAGGGCCCCGAGATTCTCCCTTTATCTCGTGCCAGGAAAGAACTAAGATTATTAATGAATTCGGCGTCATAACAGTGTACAAGAAATTGTACATGACATAAGAAACTAATATTAATCGTTATACTCTAGAAGGGAGTGATACGACAAATGAAATTTTGTACAGATTAGTCTCGTCATGGTGTCTGTAAATACATACACGCGCGAAGAAGTTAAACCGAAAGCTAAAATAAATAAAAAATAAAATAAATGAAAAAATATTTCAGGTAGTCTCTTCTAACGAGGCTACCGTGGGTTATTAACGTAGGATTACTTATCGTTGCTTACCTCTTTTTTCCCCTCATTTTGGTACTTTTCTGTTTAACTGTTTATTGCTGCTGGGTTTGGCGCGCTGCCCAAAATTATAATTCGCGACGCCGGACAATTTTGTTCTCTCCGGAGGACCGTTATTGAGGTACAAAATCGTACGTTAAAAAATCTCCGGAATTTTTTCTTTGATATTCTGTGTTTTGGTTCTTGGTTTCGACTTTTATATATTTTTTTCTGATACAGGAATATGCTGCGATCTACACCTTACTATGCACCTTGATAATCACATTAAAAGGCAATTTTCAACCTTTGCAATTGTTTAAAATTTCATTTCTAATTTATTCTCTCTCTTGGTCGGGGGTCCGGATTTCGGTCTTGCTCCCAGGGCACCGGGGTCTGTTGTGACTATGACACGACTTCTTGATATGTCATAGTTTTAACAATTATATATATCACTGTCACCGTACAAACCATTGATTCATTTCTTCACTTTTTACCAGGTTTTTATTAACTTGCTTTCTTGTTTGTGTGTGCGTTTGTGTGTTTGTCCAGTACAAATCTTGCAATCGATTTTCAACTAACTTCCCGACTAGATAGACATTTGAAACTTTTAGAATATCTCAGAACACGATGACAATGCATTTTTTAATACTTTTAACCATCTTTAAGCAGATTTTTACCATGTTTTTATTATTTTCAGTTAATTTTGTTCTGTAGACTGGTGCAGCCATCTGTCGGCCGGGACGGGAATGAAAAGTTTAACGCAAGTTAACTTCCAATTAACTTCATTTTCTTCCAAGTTGATGGGATAATTCATCAAAGAAAAGTTTAAAAAAGTATTTATTAATACATAGAATCGTCAAGTTTATATGATTCACCAGAAAATTTAATAACATGATACATAAAAAGTTCTTTTTATCGTGGAATTATTTATTATCATTTTGTCACCTTTATCATTACCCTTTCATTATCATCGTTTATGTCATCTTTATACTTTATTTCTTCTTATAATATTTTTATCAAGTTTACACCGGCTTATGGTCCTGAAATGCTGACTTAAATTATATTTTTCGGGTTTTGCCATGTGTTTGGCGCAGTATGTCCTCTCTGGACCTTGCGCCATTAAATCCCAACCAACCAACCGTTGTGAAGACGTGAGTTTTTGGTAATGGAGAGCGCGACTGTGATGCTTATTACTCCACACCAACGGCGACGGAGACGAAAATCATGGATCATCCTTGTTGCGCATGCGTATTGCAAACATATTTTCATTCCCCCGGTTCGTCTCCGTCTCTGGTGGTCTCTGCGGTTTCAAGTTGGAAAAAATTCAACATCCGGCCTTGCTGCCATGCTCGACAGCCAATCAGAATAGAAAGAGAAGATTATGCGCATGCGCAAATAAATTGCCTCATCTCCCCGTCTCCTGGTGGTGTGAAGGCTTTTATGACAGCCACAGAGACAGGTGGCAAAATGTGTCTGTCTTTCGTTGCTATATATATATATATATATATATATATATAGTGGAACCTTGATGGATCTTTCCTCGGATCATCGTTTACCCATATGTGTCGTTTACTTCATCCAGTTCCAATGATAATATTTCTTTGTTACGTTCCCTCATCTATAGATTTCCCGCATTTGTGTGTGTGTGTGTGTGTGGTCCCTTATGTCAATTAACATGAATGAGTGCTCCCTTACGCTTGGGTATTGTTTTTGTTATACCCGTGCATGCTTTTCCCATCAAAGAATCTGTTATAAGCTGCCATTGTAAAAAGTAGTTTTAAAGAGTAATGAAATACTTATATACTGATAATACTCATATGCTGATACTGAACAGTAATACTTATATATTAATTAGTGAGACATGAGAATATAAAGACACGAAATTTCAAAAAATTAGCCGGACATTGGAAGAAAAAAAAAGTTTTGTCTGCAGTTTTTCATCAAAATACGTTCTGTAGCCACCTACCAGACGTGGTAGGCTTAATTAATTAAGGTTCTTCATATTTGCTTCCGACAAGTGCCAGACAGAGAAATTTCTTTTTTGCTAGAAATAAATGGGAACGATAAAAATGTGCTAGTTTATAACATCAATTAAAAGAACAGGAACTTGTCTAGAATTGGAAAAAAAAAAAGCAAGGAAAATTCTGACTCTTACAGTTGTTTATTTTAATACTGCAGTTAAAAAGGATAAAAACTTTCCTATCGTTAATCTATTTCTTTTAATAACATGTATGGAATATAAATTAGACTCTTAATCCTCAAAAATTTTAAGTTCAAATTTTTGAAAGGAGTGGACATTTTTAAAAGAACTATCAAAATTTGATCTCAAATCCTTTTAAAAAGGAATCCATTTTCTCTAACAGAAATGATGCAACATGCACAGTTCATGTCTAGCAAACACAAGCAGATAGGATTTCTTAAAGTGCATGTCTTAAAAGAATGGTTAAAACTTCTTTCTTTCTTGTAAGAATCTACACTTTTAGTCAATTTCATTTGGTTTACTCCCTAAAAAAATCAATATTGTAGTTGAAGTAACTAATAAAATTGGACACGCCTGATTTAGAACAAGGGAGACCCCAAACGCTTCATACTCCAGTACGTTGTTCGTTAGCTATGCGAATGATTGGAAAAAGAATTAATGTACTCGAGTACAAGCGTACATACATGAGAATGTGATTACACAGATACATTTTAGGCGGGTCATGCGCGAAAATCTGTAGACACATGAAAAATATTTTGCTGTTCACACGCTAGGACGACTCATATTTAATCAATTTTTACATTTCTGCTTCCTTGTATATGATACCCTTATTTAGTTCCTATCTTTCTCGTATTTTAACCACAGCGCTTAAGAAAATTATAAGCTGGGGAAACTGCCGGGAACATGCTAAATAAAGTAGTATAAAACTTGTGAACACCAGTTCGGACGGTGTATGTATGCATGTATGTATGCATGTATATATATATATATATATATATATATATATATATATAGATAGATAGATAGATAGACAGGAACATCTCTAGCCGACTACTCATCTACACGGCTCTATTTTGTTCAGAACCGATTCGATACTTCATACAGCCAATGTTATGGAAGAAACGCCTTTTCCACGGCCACCCCTCAGGAGAATCACTACTTTTCTGATCCAGGATTTGCCACCATAGAAGAATTTCACTGTTTATTTATATATATATATATATATATATATATATATATATATATATATATATATATATATATATATATATATTACATATATATATATATATATATATATATATATATATATATATATATATATATATATATATATATATATATATATATATATTACACTACTGTGATCAAAATGTACCCAGAAAATCTTGACATAAAACAAAAGTTATCAATTTATTGGTTTAAAATTTACTGCATCTTCATCAAAGTGATCGCCTCCGACTGCAATGCATTTTTACCAATGTGTTTTTCCAATCATCAAAACATGCCTTAAAGTCGTTTTTGTGAAACCCCTTTAGAGTTCGTACAGAATTTTCTTTTATCGAATTAATGGTTTCAAAACGGTGATCACGAAGAAGAAATTTCAGCCGTATAAATATGAAAAAGTCACACAGTGCCATATCAGGTGAATACGGAGCTTGTGGAGCCGTATGTGTTGAATGTTTTGTTAAAAACTCAATAACTGCACTGTGAAAAGGCGCATTATCATGGTGGAAAACCCATGCGTTTTCTTGACACATTTCAGGTCGTTTTCGACGAACTTCTTCCTGTAGACGGCGTAAAACACTCAATAATATTTACTGACTGTCTGGCCAGTTGGTAGGAATTCATAACGCACAACACCACGACAATCAAAGAAAACAGTCAACGTTACTTTGATTTTGGGGTGACTTCGACGTGTTCTTTTCGGTCTTGCTTCACCTTTCAAGCGCCATTCACTTGATAATTGAGCTGTTCCTGTATCAAAAGGGTATATTCAAGTTTCCAAGCGTATAAGCAATAACGATGCCTTTTAGAAGGGAATCGCCTTGAGAAAGCATCTCTCGGGCCAATTGAACACGTTGTTGTTTTTGGAACAAATTCAAAGTTCTTGAAACAACTCGAGATGCGATGCGTCACAACCCTAGATGATCTTTTAAAATTGCTTGACAGGAACCAAATGATATCGGAACTTGTTATAACGTCTGTTATTGTCAAACGACTATCACCAAAACCAATTTTCTGACCTTATCGATATCTTGATCATTAATCGAACTGGATGTGCTACCAGATCGCGGACCATCTAACGACGGATTCTATACCATCTTTAAACTTTTTATGCCAATCAAATACTGTCGTTTGTGATAAACAGTCGTCTTCAAAAGCTTTTTGAAACATTTCAAATGCTTTTGTAGCAGAAATTTCATTGCGAAAACAAAGTTTAATGCTTCTTCTCTGCTCAATAACATTCGCCCTTTCGTAAAACCGGAAGAGTGAAAAATCTTATTTCATTAAAAACAAATTTGTTTTCAGACGGTGAAATAAAATAAATTTCTGACTATTGCCAGATGTTTATAGAAGTCGAAAAAATGTTTGATAAAAATTACTCGCGATATCTACTATAGATGCATTAAATGAAGCATTCCGGATACTTTTTGATCACAGTAGTGTATATATATATATATATATATATATATATATATACACTCATGGACAAAAAAATTAACGCACCAAGAAATAATTGCGGGATCGTAACGAAACTTGCAATGAAGGTA
Organism: Dolomedes plantarius; assembly: GCA_907164885.2. Taxonomy (NCBI): domain Eukaryota; kingdom Metazoa; phylum Arthropoda; class Arachnida; order Araneae; family Dolomedidae; genus Dolomedes; species Dolomedes plantarius. Next base: position 133,172,082 of record OU015490.1, on the reverse strand, counting down.
CATGTCGAGGAGATATGCAAAGAATTAGAAATGCAGCGTGATTGCGCATTACGTATAGCCGGTAGAGGGCGTTGAACATCGTACTCTGTGGAGTATTGGACCCCCTCTAGCGCGAATGCACGATGCGATACGATCGGGCATTGAGTCATACAAGTTCTGTATGATGTCTTGAGACATTTCGTTCCATATTTGCTGTAACCTTGCCTCTAGTTCGTTCAAACTCGTGGGATGCCCAACTCGTCGTCCCAAATGATCCCAGATATGCTCGATTGGAGACAAATCTGGGGATCGGGCAGGCCAAGGAAGGGTAGTAACAGTGCGGAGACAGTCTTGTGACACCCTTGCCGTATGAGGCCGAGCATTGTCTTGTTGAAAAATTGTTCCTGGGAGCCGTTGCATGAGTGGCAACACATGTGGTTGCAGGATTTCATGAACATACGGCTGGGCTGTCATGGTGCCACGGAACAATACTAGGGGTGACCGTGTATTGTAGGCAATGGCACCCCATACCATCACACCAGCTGTGGGAGCGATGTGTCGCTGTACAGCAAAGGCAGGATTGAAGCGTTCACCACGGGCTCTCCACACACGAACACGATTGTCATCACTGCCGAGATTGAATCTGGATTCGTCGCTAAAGACGACCTGGTTCCATTCCGCTGCAGTCCAGTTTCCTCGTGCACGGCAAAACTCCAAACGGAGGCGTCGATGGGTGGGCGTCAAGGGCAGCACGCGTAATGTGAGCCGCGATACCAACTGTCCTTCAGCCAGACGCCTTCGTATGGTTCGAGAAGACACAGAGGCCCCTAGTGAAGGTGCTACCTGTGCCTCGATGGCGGCCGATGAAGCAGTTGGCTGTACGCGTGCATTTCTTACGATGTGGCGGTCTTCTCGACGACTGGTCTGTCGAGGGCGTCCTGAGCCTGGTCTTCGTGTACATGACATCTCTCGGGTCCACTGGTCCCAACACCTCATGAGAACACAATCAGAGCGGACTAATTGACGAGCTACTCGCCTAGCTGACCACCCAGCTTCCATCATCCCGACGATTCTCCCCCTCTCAAACTGCGACAACTGCTTATATTGTCTTCGAACACGGCGTAATGGCATGTCTATCTCAGCTCTTCCTTTGTAAATGATTCAGCACACTCAAACAAGCTTTGGTTACCTGTTTTATACTCCACAGAGTACGATGTTCAATGCCCTCTACCGGCTATACGTAATGCGCAATCACGCTGCATTTGTAATCATTTGCATATCTCCCCGACATGTACCTTCATTGCAAGTTTCGTTACGATCCTGCAATTATTTCTTGGTGCGCTAATTTTTTTGTCCATGAGTGTATAAATCATACAAATACCATTGCCTCTACTGTGGTTTTTCGAAAATATTAGCTCGATTAGGTTAGGTTAAAATCAGGTGAAGGGATGATACATCTTTGACACGTCACTCAGGGTATTAGACCAATTCCGAGTCGTTTCGGGAGAGGTATAATCAGGAAAAAAATGTACCAACAAGTGTTAATTATCCACCAGAGCTGGTGGTTTCCGATCGAAATGAAAATAAGCCATTTGGATAAATTGTAACTGAAGTGTATTAACAGAAAATGTGAATTTTTTTTCAAGGTTTGCGGCTTATACAAACTGAAAGACTCGGATGTATCTTACGATCAAGGCGTTAGTTTGAGTTTTGAATTATCAGTAAAAAAAGTCCGAAAAAATGCATTTAGGAATAAAACTGTATCATGGGGTTTTATCACTTCTTATTCCCACATCTTATTTCGTTTCCTGTTGAAAATGAGATCAAACATGTTGGCGTTGAATTGGCGAGTTGGTCCACGTTATTATCCATGATCTAAATTTCTCTAGTTAAAAAAATATATCTAAACTGCACAAAAATATATAAGAACTGCACAGTCACGAAATGTAAATATGTGAGTCTTGTTGTTTACTGAGAAACAATTAACTGAAATCGAGTGCAGCTGGAACATCTGCTCTGGCAAATGGTTTTAGGGTCTCAGAGAGGGAGTGCCACATTACTCCATTTTTAGCCAAATTTGTGAAACTATTCGGTATTGAATTTATTGAAAGATGGGAAACAACACTTACCGGGTATCCCAAAAATGACCTACGATTTGAAAAATCAATTAAAAAAAACGGATGGTGATAGAAATGTACGGTTTGCTGCATTCTGCTTAGGTAACCAAGGAATTTATTCTCACCAGTTTTCAAAGTAAGTTACAAAGTTCATCAACAGATGGCGCTGCTGATTGGGAAAAACTATAAAACAATGTTTTCAAAGCAAGAAGCATACGCAAAGTGGCATGGATTGGCCTCCCTATTCGCCAGATTTGACGCCATGCGATTTTTTTTCTTTGGGTGTACTTGAAAGACCAGGTGTATCGTCACAATCCACAAACTGTAGATGGACTGGAACAATACATCTCTGCTGCTTGTCAGAACATTCAAACTGAAATGTTTGCACGGGCGTCTGCGAATTTTGACCCCAGACTGCGCCACGTTGTTGCTGCAAACGGTGGTTATTTTGAAAACATTGTTTTATAGTTTTTCCTAGTCACCAGCGCCATCTGCTGAAGAACTTTGTAACTAATTTTGAAAATTGGTGAGAATAAATACCCTGGTTACCTATGCAGAATGCAGCAAACCGTACATTTATATTGCCTTCCGTTTTTCTTTAATTGATTTTTCAAATCGTCGGCTATTTTTGGGACACCCAGTATGACTAAACACAAGTTTCGAAATTTCTGTATCACTTTTAACTGAAAACAATTTTAGGATGATTTTTAAAGGTTGGACAAATTGCCTGAATTATTAAAAAAAAACATTTTCGAGCCCCAAACTGTCACAAACACACCAATAAATTATTCTGAATATCGTATAGAGAGGTAATGATTGTTTGATAATTGCATTCATCATCATTTGGATAAATTAAAATTGGTTTTATGAAAATGCACCTTTGTCTAAGAATTACACTAGTGTATAAAATTAAGAGAATTTGCAGACTTGGTTGATTATCTCTAGAACTTCTGTACCGATTTTAATGAATCTTGATATGTACATACATTAATACAATACAAAACAAATAACCATTCAATAATTGTAATACACACGCATGATCGTGCGTAACACTCGTTGGAGTCGGAAGGTATGAAACAGCGGTTGCAGAATATATATAGTTAATATATGGGTTTATAGATGGAAAAACAACAAAAAATGGGTTAATAGATGGGTTAATAGGGGGTATGGTCCCCTCTTACAGATATACAGGTCTCGCAGCGGAATTTCATACTTGAAATAAGGCAGTTTATCATTCCCTGTGGAAATTGGTCCCATTCGATCAACAACGCTGTTTTCATTCCCTAGAAGGTTCTCGGAGGGGGGTTGAGAGTTGCAATTGCCCTACCCAGAGCGTCCCAGACATGCTCTATAGGGTTAAGGTCTGGATATCTGGCTGGCCAATCCATCCGGCGAATATCCTCACTCTCTAGAAATTCGTCGACAAGAAGAGTTCTATGTGGTCTCGCGTTATCGTCCATTAAAATGAACACAGGGCCAACTGCATCCCTGAAAAAGGCGAAAATAGGGCTCCAAGACCTCATCCCTATACCTCACACCAGTCACAGTGCCTCTTTCAAAGGCATGGAGAGGTGTGCGGCCATCCAACATGATGCCTGCCCAGACCATTAAACCTCTGCCATAATGGTCGATTTCATGAAAATTGGAGGGTAGGTTGGGGGGTCCTTGGTTCTCTCCATATGAACGTACGGCGAGAAAAGTGTTTAGGCTGAACCGGGACTCATCAGTGAAGAGAACGGTCGCCCATTGATCCATACTCCAATCTCTATGCTCTCTGCACCATGATAAACTGATTCTCCTGTTCGTAGAAGTGAGCGGGACGTAAACTGTAGGTTTTCTTGCAAACAACCCTCTCTTATGATGTCTTTTGGAAACAGTCACCCTTGATACACGGGTTCCTGTGGCTGCATACAAGTCACGAGAGAGCTGAGAAGCTGTAGCACTCCTGTTACGCCTCGCTATAATCGACAAATGGAGATCGTCTCTGGCCGTCGTAGCTCTTGGACGACCTTGCCCAGGCTTCCTCTCGGTGGATCCGGTATCCTGGAGCTGTTTCCATCAGTTACACACGACGCTGGGCGTTAAATTGAACTATCTACAAATTTGGAGTTGGATTGGCATGCTTTTAGCTTCCCCACAATTCGCCACATCATTCCATCACCTAAACGTTGGTGGTTACTCATTTATACTGTTACAATTTGAAATTAATCGATTGCTGCAAAATAACACGAAGAAATTCTCCAAGGTGTGCTGGCGAACGAAATGCGTCTTAACTTACGCGCGCTTATAAAGCCTGTTTCTCTACTAGTTCCGCCTACACACACGTGTACGCTTACGTATTTGACGTACAAGTTTTGCATTTTTCTCTAGAAGCAGTGGTTTTACATTCAGTTCAGTTCTTCTCATGAAATTCGATAAAATATGCAAATTCTCGTATTAAAATTATATAAATTAGAAAGTTGTGAATTCCAATCCTGACAAATGCACTAATTAATTTTTCACTTGATGCGTTTGCCCATGTTAATTTCCAGTTACCATAAGTAGGCGACGATGCTGAATGTTTTTCCTCCACTTCGAAATCTTTTTTTTATGGAGCTACTAGGGATGATGAAATCAGGGATGCAAATAAAGTCATTCGCACGTACACCGTACTCTCGATTATCCGTACGTGCATTATCCGGTGTGAAGATTGTCCGTGTAGAAAAAAATCTTGAATCTACATTCTAAACAATACCTACTTAACTAATTGAAAACTGCATGAAAATTTCGTCCAACATACTTATATAAACAACACATATATTTAAAATAATAGTTTCTGTTTACTGAGAAGAGTTTTATGCGATAAAGGATAATATAATGTATTGAAATAACATTTGTTTAATTTCCCGGGATTATGAATTGCTTTGACTGTATCATACGTTAGGAAAATTCGTAGGAATATCAAAAAACATATTAATGATTCGGTAAATCGGAAAAAAAATTACAGATTACATTCATAAATTAAATTAATAAAACAGAAAAGCAAGTGTAGTATTGTATTTTGAAACTGCAATAAAACTTAATAGAAATAGGAATATCCGAGTTATTCGATTATTCGTAGGACTCCCCCCCCACTTCATGAACTGACACTGTATTTGTCAAAGTGAATCTATGCATCACTTCCTACAAAGTGGATAGTTTTCCCATTTGGTACTCATCCAGGGATTGGGCACCATTTCTTGGGACTTTTCAATGACGTATATAGATTGTCAAAATGATGTACAGACATTTCAGTGTCTAGAAGAAAACTATTGCGAAATACTCTGAAAGTAATACACATGTAACGACGTTTTTAGAGCCGAATATAAGAATACTGAACTAAACAAAAAATACCCATAGCTAGTTAGTTCACAGCAAAATATTCCACAGGAAAGCAGGGCCGCCCATAGACTTTACAGGGCCTAGGGCAAACTTCTGTTGGGGCCCCAAGAAAAATAAAAAATTGAAAGAGACGAAAACACACATTCAAATTAAGTTACTCACATTTAAATTTTTATTACATGAAGGATTAACATAATTATTATATTTCATTGCACTGCTCTCTTGCTATATTCTCCAATAAATATGACATCTTCCATCCACAAAGCTTTTTTGCTATCTATTTTAGTAGTTAGTACTGTCTTATTATTAGAGAGAATGTAATTTATTAGAGAGAATGTAATTTTATAGCAGTTAGGACAAAACAGTTATATTTTTCATTAAAACTAATTCGCGTATTTTTCAGACGACTATTTTGGAGTAAGATAAATCTAATTAATCAAATATTTTTTTATATTTTTGGGGCCCCTTTTTTCAGGAAATTATTTTGGATTTTGAAGTATGGTACAAGTTTCAGAATTTTCTTTTGGATGAAATCTAATCAATTAATTTTTAAAATTTTTTGGGGTCCCCTCCCGCAGTTAGAGGCCTGGGGCAAAGTGCCCCAGTTGCCCCCTTCACTGGGCAACCCTGTAGGAAAGACTTCATTCTATTTTTGGAAACCGTACTAAATGTATTCACCCATGTGAAAAAGTAAGTCGTATATTTTCGGATAAAGTCGGAAATTTTTAAGTTCAGTCTAAGATTTCAGGGATTTAGTCAAGAAAAGTTTAGCGTTTTCCTGAAAACGTTTATGGTTTAGTCGGAAAATTGAAGGTTTCGTCGGACATTCATAGCGAAGTTTTTTCGGCACATAGAGTGATACCTCGGCACGCGTCGCTTTTTGGATCCAGAAGGCGCGACAAGAATCGAACAAATTTTTCCCATAACAAGTAATGTACATCGAAAAAATTCGCTACTGAAAACAAGGAATTTCATATTTTTTTAGACAATATATGAATTGATGGAGTTTATTTTTTGCACAAAATCTTTAAACTAGGCAGACATAATTTAAAACATTTCTCTTTTCTCTCTCTTAAACACCACCGATCCCTGTCCTCTAGACCTAGATTGAAGGAGTTTCACTACAAACCAATCAAGAGAAACTTGCTTCTACGAACGTTTGAAAGTGTTTCTGAAGTGAGACATTGTTTGATCATCCAACAAGCCTACATTTCGTCTTGCTAGAGCTTTGTCAGAGTGATGCTTTTGAAAACAAATTTTGTAATTCAACCTACTTCGGTCTAGTTTTTCGTCCGCGGTGGGACAGGATGCGAAGGGCGCCGTCTTATCTCGTACATGTTTAGCATGTGTGACGAGCAGTGTTGCCAACTTGGGGGTTTTCCCCCTAAATTTGGGGGTAAGTTAGATGAAAAGGGGTGTTTTTAGGGACCACATTCTTTTAGGGAATTTTGTGGGGGGAACATTTTTTAATATTTTGTACAATCGAGACGCGTTTTTTTATTAGATTATAAGTTCCATACATATGTCAAATGTAAATAAACCTCAATTTCATTATGCAAGTGTGTATTTTCTATTTATTTCAATTTATATCTCAAACAGGATGCATATATGGAACCAGAATTTCTTTAAGGAAGATCTAGGTTTATCTTAAGTTGGTGTTAGGGTTAAACAGGGGGATTTCTAGATAGTGCTAGGGGGAGGCGCTTCGTAGAGGTTTTGGCAACACTGGTGACGAGTACTGTAAGGACTTTGCCTTAAATAAAAGACTGCCAGCCTTTTTGTGTTTAATGCTTTAATTACATTTCTCGACTAAATACAGGCTATTTACAATATATATAAAAATATTAAATTCGTGTATTCACGGCATCGACGAGGAAGGTCAGACTTGAGTGGTCGCTGCTCTCATTCAAGTTCATCTACGCCCGGTAGCATCTTCTTATCTCCGGCTCCAGCGACACTCTGAAGAACTTAATCTCTGAATCACTGACATCAAATTAACTCGCATACGGCGACTTTATATGCCTTCGATGAACGTTCTCGAAAGGTCTGAAAAACGCCTCCTTTGTTTATTCGGTTATTGTTCCCAGACGACTAGGCGCCTCCTGTCGGCAACTTCCTTTTTGTAGCCGACGAACTGTTCCCAGAGCCGTCGGTAGCACTTCCGGTCTTTATGTCGCCAAGACTGTCTGCCTCCAGCCGTCTAAATCGATTATGTGCACAAATAGCGCGTTGGTTGGTCTTCACAGAATTTTCACGCTCAAAGTATTCGTATTGTACGGGAGTCGTTACAGTACCGACTAAACGTCGACTACCGAAGCATATTTCTCCGCGCCGAAATGCGACGAGTACCGAACAAACGTTCAGCACCGAGGTATGACTGTATATTTATATACACAACGAACTAAAAAAAAATCATGAATCGTTGTGAAAGTACCATTTTACCAAGAATTGGCTATTTGAAGCGTAGAAGTTATCAAATAACAAAAAGCAATGCAATATATTAACTTCATCATTAAAACACCAACATAATGCAACCAGAAAAACTGATTAATCCTTTATATCAACTTTAACATGCATATGACGACCTATACATATAACTATACTTATGATGAACCAACCAATCAATAAAATTTGCAGGAGAATATAATAAAATTGCCATTAAAAGGGTAAAATAAAAAAAATGAATTGGGAATTTTTTTCTTTTTTTCCTTTTAAATTTAAATTTTGGTGGTGGTTGGGGGGGGGAGGGGGCTAGGCTTGGTCCTACTAGGCCTAATGGAATATCGGGGCCTGGTCGAACCCGCGATATAATTAACATCTTAGGCGCCATGTCGTATTATTCAGAAAATAAATTTTTCTGCATTACGAATTTTAAAAAAAACATTTAATTTTTTAAAATAAATAACTTGCTTTAATATATAATACTTATTAAAATATTTTACATTACTATGTTAAGGTAAATATCCATGAACTTTTATTAAACATTTGTAAATATTGTTTATTTCACCGTTATATATTGTTTATTTTGTTTAAAACCGTTCAAAGACCGTCATTGAGTGTTCGATTTCAATATGTGACTTTAGCTATATTTTCGGGAAACGTGGCGACTGTCGCGATGAAATGTTGCGACATTTGGCGACTTAGTGGGTGTACGTAGATCCGTCCAGATTTCGCCTCGGTAAAGTGGTCTTCAAGTTCTAAAATTCCCCATTTATAGTACAATAGCGAATATCTCTAAGGGTATATAAACATGCCGAACACAGCTAGAAAAATTTCGTCCATTTTTCAGTTGGAGCTAGGCCTTTCTATGCGAACAGTAGGCCTGTTATTGTGCCTCTTTTGTGTCAGATCAGATGTTTTTTATATAACTTTGCTGTTTAAAGTTTGTGACCTCTTTCTGACTGTAAAGAAGATGAACTTGTTTCGCCGTTTCGTGGTGTCGTCACACAATGCAATGAAACACTAGTATTTTATATAAACAAAATCAATGATATATCTAAAACGTTTAAAATAAGGCATAACACTTGATGAACATATAAGTAACAGCATGAGAGATACTGGTGGAATTGGTCTGAAGTGAAATATCTGGTAAAATTAATAAAGTGAAAACATAATTGGGGTTCTATCCTGCCCAGTCTTTCATCCCTTGAGTGGGTCGATAAAATGAGGAACAAGCAGGCTTGGGAACTGAACTATGGGGGGTCCCACGTCAGGTTGACCACCTATTTGAGACATATACTGTATGGCACCCCAAGCCCACGGTCAAGAAAGCGGAGATGGGTACTGACGGCTTTGGTCTACAGCGGACTGTTGCGCCATGAGTTTAGTTTTATTTTTTTAGAGAACACTAGATGTATTACCCAGCTTCGCTCGGGATTCATTTTCTGGTATTAATTTTTTTCAATGATTAGCCGCATGTTATGATGTCCTAAAGTTTTCTCTAAAATTCTTTTGCTGTTGCAAATAGCATTAGTTTGTTGTCGGTGCTGTCGTTGTTCATCGCTTTCCCCTCCTTTCGATGCTGAAGCTCGAAGACGATCGTATGTTCGACGCGTTAAAAGTTTCTTCATCAGTCTCACTGCTTCGGATCACTACAATTCGAATTCTGTTGCCTTCGAGCTCTTGGGAATGATTTTTCTTCAGATTCTTGTGTGCGTCTAACTGCATTTCGAAATCTGTTGGCTTCGCGCTCTTCTGTTTTTACTCACATTGCTCATTTTCAACAATCTTTGACATTTTGCCCTTACTTCTGCAGGATTAAAAGTTGATCCCCTCTTTTTAGGCATTTTAAAGCATTAATTTACAGCTAGTCAATAACGTTTGAATGGATTTATTATTATAGAAAATGAATCAATAATATTTGAATGGATTGACATCACATTTAATATTATAACACAGCAAATCTGATATTATTATAGAAAAAGTATATACACGTATTTCATGCTCGGAATTCTTTCTCAAAATTAGATCGTCTGCTACGTTTCAATGCGACTTTCAGACTTTCTTAATTATAATATACACGTATTTCATGATTGTAATTCTTTCTCAAAACTAAATCATCTGCTATGTTTCAATGTCACCTCAGTTATCACTCCGTCGGGCGCGTCTCGAAACTTACGGCATCGGGCGCGGTGTATCTGTCAGATACACCTCTGTTTTATGTGTTTTCTGTTAATTTGTATAACTTTAAATCTTCTATTTTCATTCTTTTTAGGTCCAGGCTTTTATACCCGGACCTTTTTTTATTTTTTTAAATATTTATTTTTTATATTTTTTTATATAATTTTTATTAGTCACAAACACTATTACACAAGATAAATGCTGTTTAAAAAAACAAATAATGAAACATGTTAATACAATTGAAAATATAATAAAATGACAGTTGTGCACAAATAATTAATATAACATAAAAATACATAATATAAAATCGACAAATTATATTAGTTTTTCTTTAATTCAATTCAAAATTTAAGTTCGGCTCTCATCTAAGCATTTTTGACACATCATTACTGCATGTTTCAAACAAAAATATTCATTGCATTTTAAGCAGGAATATTGGGTCAAACTACTTTTCTTATTTGTCATTGTAATCACTTTCACTGCTATCAGAATCCACTTCACATGTTTCTAAAATATCTTCTTCGTCATGATCACTTTCATCAAATTCTTCAGAATTCAATTCATCATTTCTATCACTAAATAGTATACTATAAACGAGATCAAGGTCTTTTTGATTATTCAAATCTAAAAAGCGTTTAGCACTCATCATGGGAAAAATTAAATCAAAAACGTACAGGAAATATCGATACTTCTGTAAAGCTTCTAAAGACAAACGTTATCGGGCGCGTGTATCTAACAGATACAAAAATTCAAATAAGCTGCAAAACAGGAAATACTCCTGTACGGAACTAGTCGTTACTGCATTCCAAAGGAGAGGGTGACCAGATGGACAGATACTGATAAGGTCAAGGTCGTAAAAACAAGTTTTAGGGGACAAAAGCAGAGATATTGACACAACTGTATCTCTCAGATCAACGCGCCCGATTGAGTGTTATATAAATTATCGCGTCAAGGCTAAACGCACATGTTTCTAGATAAGTGAAAGTGTCCTTCGGTATATTGGAGTTTGAACAGGTAGCTAGGGATAGTTTCAATTCATGAAATGGATAGATAACACATTCATTGAAAATGAATGACTTTCCATCTTTATATTTTCATTTTTAAAAAGAAATATTCCGGCGTTGACACGTATATGAAAATAATATATCAAATTCATTCTTGCATGCGCCAATATATGAATAAATCACGTTTTTATTTCATGTCTATTTATTTTTACGGAAATGTTATAATTTAATTGGCAACAATGAAATCTTACAATGGCTTTGAACAAAAATCTCCGTTGATACCGCGCTAACATAATTCGGGGTTCCGTTCTAACATAATTCCGGGATAGAGGAATGAAAATAGTCTATAACCTTCGCATAAGTTCAAGCAATAAGTTGACCAAGTTTCATCGCAATCGGATGAACGGTACGGCAGCGCATAAAATACGAACAAAGAAACAAACATTCATATTTATATATAGAGAAGATAATTGTCATAATCTAATTGACTTATTTCATCGTTTTCATCCTATAAAACTGATATAAGGTGGCATTTTATAGCTAAACTAGCTGAATACCATTTCTTTGCGATGGAAAACATTACTACCATCTATTCTATAATTTGTTAATTTAATTTCAATTGAATTAAATTTAATAGTAAATTGTTGACATTTCTCAAAGAAGTTCACCCTATAACTGAACGAGAGTGTACCAATATCAAATATGGTTTTTAGATTTTTTTTCAAAATTAGGGTTTTAAGCCTTTATTTTAACAACCTTAACCCCTTAACGATCGCATAATTTTTAAGAAAACGGTAGCAAAAGTGCCTATTTTTTCCATTTATTTCTTGATCTTCCACATCTAGTTTTAAAAAACCCCATCCCCAATTACATTGTCAATAGTCTGGTGCTGCCATCTGGTATGTAAAATAAGAATTAAAATTTTTTCAGGGTAAATGAAATGGATTGTTTTAATATTTTTGGTGCGTTACTTTTAAACACTTCAGCCCGGAAATATCACGTGTTCGAGAAATAGAAGGCGAAACCTTACTCCGTACTTTTGACGGTTAAATTTATTAAAATTATTTAAAATTTCTTTTATTAAAATCTTTCTCATTGATCACCTGGGGCTCACTCAGAAGTGTGTTAAGCACCTTTTAACCCACTTAAAATTTGTATTTTCAATGAAGATTTCTTAGTGTGCACCTAGGGCTTAAAGCTGCTGTGTACTAACGATATTGGATTCGTATTGGTTAGTACACAGCAGCCTTAAGAGGAACTTCCATTTAAAATTTTAGTTTACTAGGCCTTATGGTTAAAGAGGTATAGTGTATATGTTGGGTTTTTTTATGGGGAGGGAGGATTAAGACCTTATCAAGTCCCTTAAAATTCGAATATTTAAAAAAAAATATTCTTAGCTTGCAACTAGGTCCTAAGAGGAACCACTATACAAAATTTTCAGCTCTTAGGACACAGTGACGTAGCGAGCATAACTGGCTCCCTGGGCACGATATCTTTTTGGCGCTCCCCTTTCCGAAAAACATATAGTAATATAGTATATAGAATTAGTGAAAAGGACCATTTGGCGCACCTGTTCGAGTGGCGCCCGGGGCATGACAGACCCCCTTGCCCACCACAGGCTACGCGACTGCTAGGACAGGTTCTGAGATACAGTGATCACTCAATGCTATTTTCCTTTTACATGTATAGATTCAGTGATACTTCGATTGTCAAAAAGTAACAATGTTAAAGTAACAATGTATATTTTGGAATATGGACAAAGTTCACTTCTTCTGCTGTTTGTATTTTTCCGTTTCAGCTTTTATAACAGAAAAATTCAACTGGAAACCCAAAATGCAATTCGTCGAAAATTTGGAAAATCGGTTCCTGAGCATTTTCCATAAACTCTTAGACAAAAAAAGAAGAAAAAAAGACGCACCAAGGAGGAGTTATTCAAACGGAACGAAAATCAGTAGATGCGATGTATATGTACAGAAAAACAAATGATTACAATTTGAGAAAAATTGGATGATTTACTCAAGGCAAAAAGCTTCACAAAGTGAAAAAGTCAATAACGCGTTGGTCCACATCTGGCCCTTATGCAAGCAGTTATTCGGCTTTGCATTGATTGATGGAAGTGGCGCATGTCCACCTTCGGGATATCGTGCCAAATTCTGTCCAATTGACGCGTTACATGGTCCAAATTCAGAGCTGGTTGGAGAGCCCTGCCCATACGTGCTCCAAACATGCTCAATGAGGGAGAGAACTGGCAACCTTGTTGGCCAAGGTAGCGTTGGGTTAGCACGAAGACAAGCAGTAGAAACTCTCGCCGTATGCCTGCGGTCATTATCTTGATGAGTTGTAAGCCCAGGAAGGCGTGATATGAATGGAAACACAACGGGGCGTAGGATATCGTAGATGTAGCGCTCTGTTGTAGGGGCGTTTTCTTCTTTTCCGCGGATGACAACCAAAGCGGTCCTGTTATGAAATGCAATTGCACCCCAGACCATCACTGCTGGTTGTCGGCCCGTATGTCGGAAGACAGTCAGGTTGGTATCCCACCGCTGTCCGAAGTGTCACAATACACGTATTCGCTGGTCATCGGGGCTCAATTCGAAGTGAAACTCATCAGTGAAGACAATTGTACTCCCAGTCAGTGATATTCCAGGTCCAATGTGCCCGACACCACTGCAAGCGGGCTTGTCGGTGTACAGAGGTCAATAGTATTCGGCACAAGGGGCGCCGTGAGCTTAACCCCCTATATCTGAGCCGCCTATGAATGGTCCTTGCGGTCACTGAAGCACCAGTTGCACATATGACCGATGATGAATCTGGGGCTGTGAGTTCCGCTCTGACGATTGCTCGGTTCTCACATTCTGTCGTTTCTCTAGGCCGACCGCTTCCTTCTTGACGCTGTGTTAGGCCATGGTTCACCCATTCCTGCCAACATCGTCTAATAGTGGCATCTCTCCTATCCAAATATCGAGCGATTCGCCGATTAGACTAACCGGCTTCTTTGGGCCCAGCTACACGTCTTCTCTCAAATGCTGACATCAGCGCATATTGTTAGCGCACCTGTATGCGAGGCATAATTACTATCTACCTGAGTACACGAAATGAAATTCGGAAAGAATTTATGACCTAGAATCGAAATTTCTCCTCTTTAATATCCAGTCAGTTGCGCAGATAAGATGCGCCGCAGCTTCACATGTTCATTCATTGGCCGCCAAACTTTACAATTTTTCCTTTTCCGTCGAAACATGTATACATATCAATTTGAGTCTAATTTGCATTACCCCTTCTTGGTGCGTCGTTTTTTTTATTTGTCTACGAGTGTATTTTAGGATTTTAGTCAAATTACTTAAATGCATAAATCGCCCGTAAGCTCCTTACATTCTTGCTAATTTTACGATAAATAAAATACCTTGAAGCACTTATTTTGTGCAGATAGTCAGGTCTTGAAACATTTAACTGTCACTAAAATGCTTCACATTACTTGACAGATTTACTAGTAGCGCATTTACGCATTTTCACCCCTTAAACTCTTGGGGCATCAGTTTCGGGACATACGAATATATGCAGAGCGAAAATAAAGTCATCGGGACGTATATTTTTCATCGCCAATAACACTGATCTGCATTTTTCAACTTTTTTCTGTTGTTTTGAAATGAATATATATATCTGAATGGATTGTTTGCGCAGATTCCGAAAATGACCTTCAAAATTCTGTATCACGTCAAGTTTTGTTATAAATGATGGAAAGGTGAAAATTTAAAAAAAAGTTATTTTTTAATGACGTTGCTATATGACAACGTTTGTAGCGTGTGAATATGCTCTATGGAGGAGCGGAATGACTGTTTAAGGAACAGATAAACATCAATACATATTCAAAAGCAAACATTCCTAACATTGACCACTGGGTTCCCTTTCAAACTTCTTTTTTTTCCATTGTGTTCAGTGCGAGTCCCTACAGTCTCTGTTCAACATCCAACAATAGTTGGCCATCATATGTACAGTCCACTTTCCTTGGTATCTCTCTTCCATCACTTTAATGCCGGACGATGGACGAATGGCTAGGGCGTTGGCATTCGGTACCAAAATCAGTGGGTTCGAATCCCACTCTTGACATGGACGTTTGTAGCCGTTCGGAATCGGCTTTAAGCAGTAGGTCCCGGTCTAATTAGCCCTCGTGTTGCAAACGTTTACCGTAGCGCTCCAAACCAAACCATCACTTTAATATCCTGATGGAAGCTCTCGCCATGTTCTTCCGAAAAATCACTAAGATTGTTAGGAAAGAAATTGAGATGAGCATGAAGAAAGTGAACTTTGACGCTCATTTTGCAACCAAGCAGTTTATAAGATTCCATCAACTCCTTAACTAAAATAGTGTAATTTGAAGCCTTCGTGTTCTCCAAAAAATTGTGTACCACATTTCTGAATGCAGACCATGCAATTCGCACTCACGCATGGTTTTCTCGAATTTGTTGTCTGCCATTAATTTTTCTTATTTGAGGGCCTACAAAAATGCTAGGTTTAATTTTTTCAGTCATGATTGATGCAAACTTACCACACAGATACTGAAAGCATTTACTGTTCCTGCTTAAAGCTGCCACGAATTGCTTCATTAAGCCAAGTTTGGTGTGTAAAGATGGAAACAGTATTTTCGAGTGGTCAACCAGTGGAACTGTAACAATGTTTTTTTCACCAGGTTGGAATGTACTTCTGACTAGCCACTGCTGCCGAAGCCAATGTTCCGTCCTCGCTCTGGAGTCCCATTCACACAAAAGCAAGGACATTTTGTGTAGCCTCCTTGTTGGCCGAGCAATATTCCAATCACCTTGAAATCCCCGCAAAAAGACCATTTTTGAAATTTGTACTGCACACTTTCCAGCAGTAATTTAAAGTTCTTGTATGTCTCTTTCAAAGTCACAGAATGTGCTACTGGAATGGATGGATGGATGTTAGTATTGTGTAATAAAACACCTTTTAAACTGGATTTGCTTGCATCTATGAACAACAACCTCCACTGTCCTGGTTTGTAATTGATGTTGGAGTATTTCATGACTGCCGGAATGTCTCAAACAATATACCAAACCACCTTCCTCAGCAAAAAAAAAAGAACCAATTCTGCTTCTCGGTGTCTGTAACAGGGGAATCTCGTATTAGGGTACAGTAAATTCTTTTCATGAAGTTTTGATCCTAAAAGCTGTGACGCGTCTTTAGGTAAATTCAGATCGCGAACCAAATCATTCAGTTCATGCTGTGTAAATGGCACTGGGGTTTCATCCTCCATGATGTCCGGTTTGTACATCACCTCACTTGTAACATCGTCTGAATCGGTGTCTGTTGGGGGCTTAATATTGGACGGGGATGGCACAGGGATGGATTCACTGTGGGGCACTGGTCTTATGGCAGATGGGATTTTGGGATACACAATGTTACGCTTACTGGTTCTGGTATGGGCCCCGATATTCACTGTGCAGAAGTAGCAGTCGTCACTATGATTTTTTAGTGTACCACGAACCACGTGTACACTATACCAGAGTACCACGATCTGCCTCGAATGGTGCCACATGTGAACAATACCAAGAAGGGGGCGCTGGCGGGAGGTATAAGTCATACCGCCGTGCCAACATAAATTTTCTCATGTTTCGCCTTTGTGAGTGGTACAGATCGTGACGTCATACAGATGAAACAGTTCATTTCCATTATCAGCTAGATATTGATGTTTATCTATTCCTTAAACAATTATTCCGCCCCTCCAGACAACATTTTCACGCGTTACGAACGTTGCCCTATAACAATGTCATTACAAAATGCCGTTTTTTTATTTTCACATTTCCGTCATTTGTGAAAAAATCGTGACGTGATACGGAATTTTGAAGGTCATTTTCGAAATTTGCACAAAAAATCCATTCAGATACACCTATTCATTTCAAAACAACAAAACCTTGCATATTAGTGTAATGCTTATTCGTAGATTTTACAAAGAGATGTCCCAACGACGTCATTTTTATACGACGAAATTTTCGTAATGCCCGATACTAAGGCGCAAATTCCCGTCACAAAAGATGGAAACAAACGAACTTTCAGCGAATTTGCAACAAAACTTTAACCATGTAAACAGAAAGTCTTAAACACTTGTCTCTGAAAAACGTCAGTTAAATAGCATTATAAAAGTTTTTTGTTTTCTTATTTAAAAGTCCTAATTAAAATCATTGTAAGTACACTCGAGTATTGCCATGAAAGCAAAATAATTTTTTGCCCTGTTTTGCATTTAGGAATTTCCATTAATTTTCATGCAAAAATTACCCTTTTCGAAAAAGCGACGGTGTTTCACTTAAATAGAAAACTTGACATAAATAAATTTTGCAGGATTCTTCCCCCGGAAGTTGCAAAATCGCTTTTAATAGCTGTATTTGTGTTTAGCAAACATAAGGAGGGGAAACAAATTCTGTTTTTTTTTTCGCAAAATATTTGCATTTGAATTTCAAGAGGAATTATTTATTCGCAAAAATAAATATTTGATTAAAGCAAATGAATATAAATCCATTATTTCTGTTTCTTGTAAAGCGAGTTTTAGCAAAATTGATTTTTAGAGTGTTTGTCTCGGAATGCTGAATATGAAATATATTTCATCATTTTATTAAAGGACCAAGATTTGAAAAAGGTAGTTCTTTGTTTATCCATTAATTAAATATTTCAGATATGATAGAGAAAAATACACTGCGCATAAATATCTGTCAAACATCAATAAAAAAATGAAAGGCTCGCCATTATTTGTTGACATTTAACTGAAATGAATTATTTAGTCTGAAAAGTTAATTTTCTTATAACTAGTTACGTTATATCATCTATTCAAAAAATAATTTTTTTTGGACAAAATTATGTTCTTATTTCGAATTTAGGAAATTTAAATACATATATTAAACTTTAAAAATCCTGTCCTATTTCTGGGAATTTTGAGATTCCTTTCTCAAAGTTTTGAAAAATATTTAATGTCGTAATTAATTTTATTTGGCGAAGTATAAAAATTAAGCTTGTTTTCCTTTAATTTTCTTTGCACTTAACTTCTGTCTGACGCACGTGGAATATTTTATGTATTTATGTGAGTGTTATATTTAAAAAAAATTGCTCTTAGACTTGTGGAACACGAAAATTTATTTCACCGAGTGAAAATGTCGTCATCCTGAAGTATAGTTTTAGTGATCAAAAATTTTTATCGGTAGATTTTACAAAATACGTCACGATAACGTCATTTCCGTGAGGCGGAAATATCTTATGCCCCGGGTATGCCGTAAGGCCCATGATGAATATTAGAAATGTTTCTGTTTGAATCAAGTTTTAATTTTAATTGGAATTATCGTTTGGCATTGGAGTACGTAGAGGGCTTGAAATGGATATGAACGAAAATAAAAACGTTCCGATCGAATTGGTTCAAGTCGAATATTTAACGTAGTATTACATTCCTCCATAACGGTCTTCGGAGAGCAACATTTCAGACGCTAAAACCGTCCGTCCGTCACTCACGAGTTATAATTTTGGCAGCGCGCCAAACCCAGTGTGCATCACTTGGACAAGCAGTAAACAATTGCCCAGTAAAGTACCAAAATGCGTCAACATTTTGACATACATATATGTATATTTATACATATGTACATATATATAGATAGATATTTGCATAACACATACATACATAAATACATACAAAACAGCTAAGCAACGATAAGAAATCATACGTTATTAACCCGCGGTAGTTTTGTTAGAAGAGACGACCTGAAATTTTATTTATTTATCCAAATGAAACCATTATTTTCGTATGTATTTGATTTTGCTCCAAACGATTTTTATCGTTAGGGATATTTATCCGATCCGAAACAGTTCATTTGTTCCGAGCAAAAAATTGTTCCGAGTCGGGAACAAAAAATGTCTCTCACAAACGATTTTGCACCTTTTCGTCTGTAGCGAATTTCGAATGATTATTAAGCTATTCCGATGAGGATAAAATTTAATTTTTTTTAATTTTCAGGATACTTCTATACACTTATTTAAAGTTTCCCAGGTCCCAGATATTTCATAACAAATTTCATCAATTTTTGTATGTATAGATACAGTGGCTCCCAAAAGTGTTCGGACACTTACGATTTTCAATGAAATAGGTGTCTATCCATTAATTAAAATGAATATTTCAGAATGGGTATTTAATAATAAGATCTATAATTTATTCTTAACAAAACTACATGAAATATTTTGAAAACGTAGTAAAACTTTATTTTTAAGAAACCAGTAATCAAAAAGTAACAAAAACTTTATCTCACAAAAGTCATCGTACACTGAAATAGTTTCGGATAAATTCATAATTAAAATTATTGTCTCGCGCTTTATTTTTATTTTTGAAATGTGAGGAATTTAAAATATCGTTTGGCTTTAATTTTTGCTTGACTACTCCGTAATATTCTATTTATTATTTAAAAATGGCTCGTAGTCGTAAAGAAACAACAAACAGCATTCGAAAATTGATTATTTTTCATCATAGTAGTAATAAATCAGTTCGGAATATTGCTAAATTACTTAATTTATCCCATTCAACTGTGCATTATGTGAAAAAACGCTTTAAAGAAGAAAATAGGATCGCAAACAAGTTAAAAAAAGGCCGTCCGTCAAAGCTAACAAAACGTTATCAGAGATTTATAATTAGAAAATTTGTGAAAAATTCACGTTTGAGTACTGTAAACGTTTGAGTCACGATTGAGTTTCTGCAGAATTCAATAAAACATTTTCTACTTCAATTTCACCTGAAATTTTTTGACGAGTTCTCAGAACAGCTGGATTACATGGGCGTTCTGCTCATAGAAAATTTTTTGTGAGTGAGAAAAACAAAAAGTTTAGGCTTCCCTTTGCACTATCAATGATAAATAAGCCCCAAACCTATTGGAATAATGTGTTATTTGCCGATGAACATTTTTGGTGCTGATGGGCGTATAATTGTATGGAGAAGAAAAAAATGAGGATCTTAATCCCAAGAACTTAGTAGGAACAGTTAAGCTTGCCGTTGGAGGTATCCTTGTGTGGGGGTGCATGTTAGCATCAGGACTAGGAAATTTGGTATTTATTGATGGCATAATGAATCATGGTGTTTTTATAAATATTTTAAGAGACAATTTAAAATTATCAGCTCAAAATTTGGGTATTGGAAACAAATTTGTTTTTTATCAAGATAACGATCCTAAGCACACGTTCTTGCAACGTTCGCATTTGGTGTGTCTATAATTGTCCACAAGTTTTGAAAACACCACCTCAATCTCCAGATTTATACCCAATAGAACATATTTGGAGAGAGCTGGAGGTTCGAGTACGAAAACACGACATTCACACGAAAAGCGAACTAAAAACAATTATGATGGAAGAATGGATGAACATTGATGCAAAAATTTCAAAAGAACTAAAGCAATCTATTCCCAGACGTTTAAAAGCTGTTGTGGATGCTAAAGGATATCCTACTATATATTAATTTAATGAAAAATTAGAATATTTACTAATATGTAGAGATTTTTTACAAGTGTACGATGACTTTTGTGAGATAAAGCTTTTGCTTCTTTTGGATTATTGGTTTCTTTAAAATAAAGTTTTACTATGTTTTCAAAATATTTCATGTAGTTTTGTTAAGAATAGATTAAAGATCTTATTATTAAATACCCATTCTGAAATATTCATTTTAATCAATGGATAGACTCCTATTTCATTGAAAATCGTAAGTGTACGAGCACTTTTGGGAGCCACTGTATATAGACCTATACTTAGGTATAGATTTTTATATCTATCGTCAAGCCCGGTAACTTTTGAGTAGTTTGAGGTAGAGTTATCAACTTTGGCACAAACATAGCTCTTTCCTAGTGAAGGACGAGTTCACTGGCCAGCAAAAAGTTTCCATTTGAAAATGGTGAAATTCTAATTCAATCTTTTCGAGAAGTTCTAATATTGAGGTTTATAACAAATGTCTCGAGTTCGGTTTTGTGTATTTTTCATTCTGAATCGAACAAGACTAAAATCAAGTCTACAGGTGCAACAGGTTTGTAATATTTGTTCAAAATCAGATGGATTCTTTTCACAACAGTGTTTTATCAAGGCTAGTTGAAATGGAAATAATGCGTGTTAAATTCGCCAGTTGTACCTATATTCATTTCCAAAATATTGTTTTTTTTCGTTATGTATAGGTACATATAATTTCATTTCTACAAGACGTTAATTAATCTTGTAAGAAATATTATATAGTTCTTGATGTCACGGTATTTATTTTTAATTTCGAATACAAAAAGAAAATAGCGTTGAATTCCATTATCATCCTGTCTTTTTTCCCTACTTCTGAGAAACTGGGTAGTACATGTTAAAAGAAACACCTTAGGTAACATAAATAAAGTAACGAGAACCTTAGAATGATGAACTCACATTTTAGAATGATAAAACAGATTTCTGTAAAAAAATGGCTTTTTGTGAAAAATTATGCTTTAAAAATTTCACAATTTCCATTAAGAGCGCAGATTACAAATTTTCTTGGGAATTGCTAAAAGACAGGATTTTGTACAAAAGAAAATTGGCGAATGCTTTTATTAGAAAACAGATTAATGAATCAACCATTAACTAGTGTTCGCAGGCAATACTAAATCCATGCGGTGTTACCAATGGACGTGTACGCTCTTCCAATTCTATGATCAACAGCAGCTGAAGAATTTACTGATGTTACCTTAGTATGATGACCTAACATTTTAGAATGATGAAACATATTTCTGTAAAAAAAAAATGGCTTTTTGTGAAAAATTAAAACGGTTGCTCATATTATTGTAGATAAATCAGATAAAAGTGCTAAAAGTTGGTGGAAACAGGAATGGAAAAAAAATGAATTAGGTATCCTTGGACAGTTAGATTTTCGAATTTGCGTTTGTGTTTGTATGCTTCGAATTTCATTGCTGACATCTGGCGGCTGGAAGAGGAATCGCACGTTTATAACTAACTATCTTTAAATTTGTCCGTATTTCGCCCTCTGTAATGCACATCTGTAACATACATAATTAGGTAATGTCCTTTCATTTAGTTTTGAATCAGAATCTGTTATCAAATATCATTTTTGACAGAAGCTTTTTTTTTAAAAAAATTTGTATGGGCTTAATCTTTTATTTTAGTTTTTACTTGCTCAAAAAGGACATCTTTTTAATTAAATGTTGCGATAGATTGTTAGAAGGTACTCTAAAGGACGTCAAACGAATCGAAATTGATGTCACCTAAGTTACCTCTTAAAATAATTGGAAATAATTATTTTTCCAGCCATGATTCTACCGTGTGGTTACTTCAACCCCACAAATTCAAGACATTCATCATATACACTGGTTATCAAAAATTAAGGAAAAGTCACAAAAATAGCGATTACTCAAAAAGTTACAAGTAGAATTTAATGAAACTTATACACATTATACAACACATAAGTAGGTATAAAATAGCATAAAAAGAAATCGCCAGACAAATATGGTGTTATAGAAACTAGCATATGTATACAATGAACAAATCGGATGTGTCAGTTTGGTATAGGAAAAGTACCTTTAATATGGCGTATGATCTCCCGAGAAGCACTACAGTACATACAGCGATGTGTGATGCTGTCAGTTATGCGGTCCATGAGTTCGGTAGGAAGTAAGAGCCATTGCTCTTGCAAAGCAGTTGAAAGCTTGGCTAGAGTCCTAGGAGGAGGATTGAGAACAGCTATACGTCATCCTAAAGCGATCCCAAACATGCTCGATGGGATTCAGGTCCGGTGATCGAGCTGCCCACTCCATACGCTGAATTGCTTCCTGCTCAAGATAAGCATCCACGATATGAGCCCTGTGCGGTCTCGCATTATCGTCCTGTAGCACGAAAGCATCACCTATTGCCCCGCATAAGGGCACACATAAGCATCAAGGATGTCATCTCTATAGGTGTGAGCATTCACATTTCCACGGGGAAAGACATGGAGGTCTGTGCGTCCACCCAAAGAGATACCACCCAAAACACAGACACTGTCCGATCCGTATGCATCTCTTTCACGGATGTGTGATGGATGAAAACGAGTTCCAAGCTCTCTCCAAATCAAAATACGCCTACTGCAGATTTGGAGGCTAAACCTGGACTCATCCGTGAAGAGAACAGCCCTATATTGATCACACCCCCAGTGGACATATTGAGGTGCCCACTGCAAACGTTCCCGCCTATTGCGTGACGTGATCGGGAGGCAAATGTCTGGTCGCCTCGCAAAAAGACCACCTTCGTGAAGCCTTCTACGCACGGTTGAATTTGATACCAACCTTCCGGAGCTTGCAGCGAGGGAGGATCTGCAGACGGAGTTTCGGTTCTATTCCTTCGTGCGCATAATGACAAATATCGGTCATCGGCACGCGTCGTAGCGCATGGCCGTCCTTGTCTGAACCACCTGGACGCCGAATCCGTGGTTAGAATTTGTTACCAAAGTCTATGAACCACAGACGGACTCACATTTAGCCATCTGGCCATTTCTGTCTGACTTTCTCCTGCCTCTTGTCTCCCAATAGCTCGTCATCGCAGTTCTTCGGTCAAATGATGCCTGGAGGTCATTGTTACAATTTGGCTATGCCAGATGCCTAATCTCAGCCTTGCAGCGACAATTGTCGCCTTCCTCTGTAGCATGCACTTTTATGCTCCTCGCAAATGACGTATTCCGACTGCAGCGCCACTATTTTGCATAATGTGGTATTGTTCAGCACCTTTTACTTAACAACATATTCAAATTTTAAACAGATTGTCCTAGTTTTGAACGTGTTATCCCTCTTTTTGTGATTTTTCCTTAATTTTTGATCACTAGTGTATTTTGAGTTATAAAAGGAATGCCTGAAATATGCAAAGAACTTACTTATAAATCATATTATATAACTAATATATTTCATATATCGTAATATATATATTATATGGGAAATACATAGTGCATTTGTGCAAAATTAACTTATATTTAAATGATATCATTATTACGAAAATTGATTATGTTTTGGCAGTTTCATTTTTAGCTGGACAACTGTAAACTTGTACTTCCTGCCCCGGAAACCTTTCACGATAACTGGATTTGTAGTGTTCAAATAACTTTTATGAAACACCGTTACGTTTTGATGAATATCCTCGCGAATTTAACACATTTGTAATCTCATAACAGTCGTGCTATTACTTTTATAAATTGACGCAGGACTCTTCGGAGCCTGAATAAATCATCCGTCGCAATACCGACTGTAGGGGCTTTTGATGTCACGGTTCATCAGTCACGACGTATGAATTCGCAGTAGAATATTATATTTAACCATGTTAGGGTGCAGGTAGTTTCAGGTCATTGAAAATTTTATAATGTCACATGAATTGGGTTGATTCAGTTGGCACTGGGTTTAAATTGAACTGAAATATGCAAGTGGAGGGAGAATTAAAATCAATGTTTTCCTCCACTGTGACATATTTATCCTGTATCGAAATGCACGGTAACGGATCGCATATCCTGTCGAAGTTTGTTAATGAAATATCGAAGAAAAGGGATGAAAATTTTGAAAATGACATTGTAAGTAATTAATTATTTCGTTTACTCTAAATTACGAGCAAATATTAATAAAGACCTGTAGCAAAGATGGAATAATAACTATTCATTTACAAAATGGGTTCCCTACCTTAGCGTACTGCCTGTGAGAGAAACTTAAGAAGGTTAGGGATTATGCTTGCTCGTAGCTCACGCTGCTCAACACCATAATGTTAAATTAGAATTTGTCGTTATCCCCCCCCCCCCAGTACATTCATATTTTATCTCCCATAATTAACTTCGTAGTCGGGCTGGAGCACTGGTTATCTATGTATATGAAATTTTTTATCTTGCTCTCTGTAGGTTGTGAAGTTCACTGTCTCCTTTACCCTTAAGGTAAGGTATATACTAAACAATGAACTCACCATTAAATAGGTCCGGCGAGGTTTTTAACACTAAACTATTTATTACAACACAATTAGACTACATAAATACCGCACTCAATTGCTAGCAGGAAACGGGGAATTATTTATCGCGTGTGTTAATTCCAGTATTTATGTTACGGAAACCCTACAAGAATTTAGCCACGCCACTGCTCGTACATACGCCACACTAACCTTTTTGTCTTCAGTTTATCACCAGTTCACCGGAACGATAGCTAACTTCAAAACGCCTTCGGTAAACATGATAATGTCTAGCTGCTGTACGGCAAAGCGATCTTCACTCCAATTGCTTTTTGTTCCTCACTCCCCTCCGTCCGACCTCGCCTCGTCGTGTTTCCTCTCACTGTCAAGCGTGTACGCTACACACGGGGATTCCCGTCTAGTAGAAAAGCGCCTCTGAATTGCATAACGCACTTCTTCTTCAAACGGCAATTTATTTATAACAGGGGGGTTAATTTTGATTCAATACCTCACGAGGTGATATTGTACAAAATGAAGATCTCGTGTAAATTGACCCTGATGAGTTGACGTCATGATAGGGAGGCCAACTGTACTCTGATGAATAAATAGAAGACAATAACGTAACATTTTGACGTGTTGAGAGAAGTTTGCTTAAGTAAAGAAATGTGTACCGTTTGGCGCTGTTCGGCGAAATTTTCAAAATTAGCTAAAATCACACTAAAAAACAACGGTAACATAGCAGACAAAAAAATTTCGTGAATATACAGAATATACAATCAGTTTTAGGCAATTTAAATAGCATAAATATTTGAGAATAAATTCGAAATAATTTCCTTTCCGCATAGTTGAAACTAAAGAACAGGATATTGTAATGCAAACAATAAAACAAATACCAGCACTTTAAAAAAACACATCAGTAGAAGGTTTATTTTCGGCTGACAGTAAAAAATACTTAAAGTCTATATCACCGAAGAAAAATCTGTTCAATACAAATCTGATACTCATTTATACGATTGTGTGCAGAACATATAATTTAACAATAAATTTGGACCCATTTATCGCCCATTTAAAAAAAAAGTACCCACTTCTTTACAAAAACCCTCGTCTGTAATGATTTCAACATCTTCCTGCATATGAACTTCTCTGTAACCCTTCAGCGGGCGCGCCAATTTTTGGAACAACAGCAGGCGCGCGTTGCACAAAGTGCAACGTCTGTTTCAACCTTGATTATTCCTTTTGTACTGAACTTTTTTTTACAAATTGAAAACAATAATTCTGCGTTTCATGACAAGATATAAAATGTTGATAACATTGAGATATATGTATAATTAAAGGCCAAAGAATGGAGATACAATCGCCTTACCCACAGTGCCATCAATCTGTGAGACTCCATCAGGACAAAGCTAGCAGTGGCACATCAAAATCCACTGTAAATTTCCTAAAAGAAATGGAACAAAATACTGGTATCAAGTACATACCCTTCACTGATATCCCTACTAAATCTCCCGATGTATCACCTGTGGATTTTTGTGCTTTCGGACTTTTAAAATCTGCATTATCCAAACGCCGTCCCAAAACCCTTACAGGACTCTGGAAAGCTGTTCAGGAGGAATGGGATAGAATACCTCTTCTGATACTTCAAAAGGCATTATTATCCTGGAAATTGCGGTGTCGAAAGATAGTTCAGAATAAGGGATGTCAAATAGAACATTTAAAACACAAGAATTTTATGTAATTTAGTTTTTTAAATACAATATACATCGTCTAAAAAATGTGTGAACAGCCTCTGTATACAACTATATAACCACGGGAAAAAATGAATCGATATTAATCAAGGTTTTCTAGATAACCCGTATATAGTGACATAATACTATTATACCCTACAATTGTACATTTTACCTACTGATATAACAATAATGTTTATTTTAAGAGTTGCTATTTTATATGCACGATTAGTATAGAGCTGTTTGATGTACAATCAAACCATGGTATATACATAGTATTAAATGAGTGCATAGGAAATATGTAGGAAGTATATATTTCCTATGCACTATATATTTCCCTATATATAGGAAATATAAAGGGTACGGCAGAATGGACTCCCACATTTCAAAGATTTATAAAACAGGAACGATACAAATTACAGAAAAAAAACTTTGTTTTCGAAAGTACTTATAATCTCGTTTTTTCCTTTTGGTTTTGAAAATAACATCGCTCGATGGAACCTGTTATTTGCAATGCACCGGAGAAGCCGTTCTTTAAAGAATTCCATAACTCTGTTGGTCATCTATGGGGAATAGAGGCTACTTTCCCCCGAATAGAGGACTCACGGACTCGTAGCATACTTTCAGGTGTTCTAATGTTCCACTCGGTTTCCTCGGTAAAGCAGACCCACTTTCTGTCACTCTTGTACCCCATCGCAGGATTATTTTACGATCAGGAAAGGCATCAGTTGCATAGAGACCAAAGTGCGTCCTAAATGCCCTCTATGCCGCGGTGACAGAGAAAATCACCGCTATAAGGAAACCCAATGTTCACCGGACCAACCCATGGTGACTACTGACAACTAGAAATTCCACCCGAACTGTTGCCACATCCTGCCCCACGCTAACCCCACCCCTCCCTTACGAGTGACCGTCAGAAATGGAGGAGTCCAGTTTTCAGCATTCATCATGATGTAGGACGCATGGCGATTTTAACAGCTTTCAGACAGCTTTTAGACTTATTTGTAACCTATCGATACACGCATTTATGGGTTATGAAAAGCTACCCAAAGGAAGTTTGTTTTGAAATTAATGAAATCCAATATTTTGATTTATCCATAACGTCCACAATTGCAGAAACAGCATTCATATTTGGGACTTTACCCTTTTTCTCCTACAGCAAATTTCTTTGGAGTAAAGCATTCTTGATTAATTTGTTATCTTTTAAATATCCTTTGATATTGTAAGGACTTTACCTAAAATAATATACTGCCAGGCTTTTTGTATTTAATGCTTTAATTGCAGTTCTCGACTAAATACAGGCTATTTACAATCAATATATATATATATATATATATAAAGATTAAATTCGTGTGTTCACATGGTATCGACGAGGAAGGTCAGACTTGAGTAGTCGCTGCGCTCATTCAAATGTATCTAGGCCCGACAGTATCTCCTTGTCTCCGGGTTCAGCGTCACTCTGAAGAACTGACTTCTTTTAACTCGCGTCCGGTGACTCTATAAACCTTCGCTGAACGTTCTCAAAGGTCTGGAAAATGAAAAACCTTTCTTTATTCAGTTATTGTTCTCAGACGACTAGGCGCCTCCAGTCGGCAACTTCCCTTTGGTAGCTGACGAACTGTTACTCGAGCCGTCGGTAGCACTTCCGGTCTTTATGTCCCCAAAAATGTCTGTCTCCAGCCGTCTAAATCAATTCCGTGCACAAACCGTACGTCAGTTGGTCTTCCCGGAATTTCTACACGCAAAATATTCGCTACTGTACGGGAGTCGTACAATATCTTTCATTCTTTTGATCTCTTATTAGTACAAAACCATGTTAACTTGCGGTTTAAATGTAAAAAAACAAAACAATGTACTTTACCGTTCCCGTATGGAAGTAAAAACAAATCCATTTTATATATAAATTCGGATGAATAAATATGAAATGTAGTTAGTATTGCAACTGTTGTTAATTCCGTTTCGCTCTGCTGTATGCTGACTCTGTATTGGGAACAATTTCACTCAAAATCACGCCACTTTCAAATTTTGTGTATATTTTAAAGTAGATTAAATAACTTGCATCTTTTCAGCTGCAGTTTTCCTAAAAAGAATTCATAATGGTGGTTAATTGGAACAACAGCCATAAAAATGCTTATAATTCAATAACCCCCTAGCCCGGATATAGAGAAACTTTTTATTATATTTCTTTCCGTATTCAATAAACCGTACCCCAATTTTAGGGAAACGTCATTATGTTCCTTCTTATTTTGGTTGTATATTCCATACCAGATTCTCTGGGTTCGAGTCCTACTGTTAGCATGGACGTTTGTAGCCGATCCGAATTGGCTTTTAACAGGATGTTCTTTTCCCGGTCTAATTAGCCATCGTGTTGCCAAAACTGACTGTAGCGTTTCAAAGCAATGCAAACCAAAACCATTTTGGGTTTACGATATTCCAACAATTATGGTACACAACCCCAAAAATCTGAGGTTTAAGATTAACTAGATTATTTTGTTAATCGATATCATTTTCCTGGCTAATTTTGTTTTTTTTTAATTCTGAAATAAAGGACTAAGATCTCGATTTAGACAAATCGAGAAAAAAATAGAAAAGAAAACTGTCACTATCATTAAAAGAAATAAAATTTTCATTAAATTAAACTATTTCCAACACTGAATATATAGAGCCAAAGTGGGAGCATTTTTCATTAACTGACGAATTCAGTTACCTGAAACCTTTTTACCATGTTTTTATTAACTCGCTTTCTTGTTTGTGTGTGTGTTTGTCCAGTACAAATCTTGTAATCGATTTTTAACTAACTTCCCAACTAGCTAGACATTTGAAACTTTTAGTATAGCTCAGAACACGATGACAATTCATTTATTTATTACTTTTAGCAATTTTTAAGCAGTATTTAAATTCATTTTCAGCTAATTTTGTTTTGTAGAATGGTGCAGCCATCTATCGGCCGGTACGGGAACGAAAAGTTAAACGCAAGTTAACTTCCAATTCTCGAGCTAAACAATTGATTCCGCATTTGATAATTTTCTTTCAAGTTGATGGGATAGTTCATCAAAAAAAATTTAAAAACAGTATTTATTAATAAATAGAATTGTCAAGTTTATAAGATTCAACAGAAATTTTAAAAACATGGTATATAAAATTTTTTTTAATCTTGTAATTATTTGGTTTAAAATTACATCCCAACAAAAAAAAAGAACTGTATTAATTCTATATTTATAATTATTTTTCATAAAGTTAACAGCTACATATAAAGATAACATCTCTGCGAGATTCCAGAATTATTTATCTAAAATGCACGGCGACGTCAAAAGCATTTACAAAAATGTAAGTGATTTTAAGCAATACGACTCGAGAGCATTTCCCGTCTCGAAATTCTTTCCATTAAACGCGCGAAGTAAATCTTTAAAGTTCTCTTTTAATGGTCTTTGCAGCTGAAGTCTGTAATGAGTTTATACCGAGATCAGAATGTTTGACATTTCTCACGGGACTTGATCAAGCTCGGGGGTAATTCAATTGATATATGTTCTTGGAGCCGGCCGATCCTTTATGAACGCCGATGTTTGAATTTCCAGTGCTGCTCTACTTTTAAAGGTATGTCGGAAATAGCGCTGTTTGTTTTAGAGTTTCGGGATCGGGATTTTTACTAGTATTAGTGGCATCACAAAATGCTGCGGCCTGAGTGCGTACCGTTCTAGATACGAAGAGGAATATTTTAGTGGTATACAATCGAAACTAGCAATGTCCATTTTTTACAAAAATTCAGTGAAGTGCATTTTCTTGCTTTTATTTCAGTCAATTAAAAATATTTTTCTAGAGGTGATTTCAAATTGATGTATTCAAAAATGTATCAGATACAATTTGCCAATTACCTAAAAATAAGGTATGTTGATCGTTCACCATGTATTTGCACTCTTACTCCTGGATTCTAATAGAGAATATTGTATCGAATCTAAATGAATTCTCTTGAATGAAAAAACTTTCAGATAGTCTCTTCTAACGAAACTACCGCAGATTATTAACGTAGGAATACTTATCGTTGTTAACCTCTTTTGTATGTGTATATCTATCTATCTATGTATCTATATATATATTCATAGATATATATATATATATATATATATATATATATATATATATATATATATACAGAGAGAGAGAGAGAGAGACAAAATTTTGACGCATTTTAGTATTTTTTTGCCTAACTTGTACAAGCGATGGACTGGGTTTGCCGCGTTGTCAAAATTGTAACTCGCGAAGTTAAACAGACGGACGGTTTTAGCGTCTGAAATTTTCCTTTCCGCAGGATCGTTATGGAGGAACGTTAAAAGACAAAACTAATAATTCTGCGTTTTATGACAAGATACAAAATGTTGATAATACTGAGATATACATTTATAATTAAAGGCCAAAGAATGCAGGTACAATCACCCTATTTCCAAACTGTCCAGTTCATTGGATCTAAGCACAACTTAGGAATGGATTCCTATTATGTCAAAAAACTTCAAAAAAAAACAATGAGATTATCAATCTTCGAGATATGCGAATATACCTTTTAATAGCTGCACATTGGATCGACTCCATCAACTCCTGCTTTTGTCGTATTGCAATCCAGTAAAATCACTGCTTTACCACGGTTAAATCACGAATAACAATGAAGGGAAAGGAATTGAAAGGTCAAAAATTCAAATCTGCATTAGAAAAGGGTGAAGCTAGAAACTACTTAGAACATTCTACCCTTACATGTAAAAACAAACCACTCGAAATTACGAAAATGTTGCACTCTCTACACGCGCGCGACCACTGAAGGGTTAAAAATATATTTTTCTAAAGGTGATTTCAAATTCATGTATACAAAATTGCATAAGATATAATCCTTTGCCCATTACCTAAAAACAAAATATTTCAGGTAGTCTCTTCTCACGAAACTACCGCGGGTTATTCACGTAGGATTACTTATCATTACTTACCTCTTTTTTGACACATTTTGGTACTTTTCCGTTTAACCGCTTACTGCTACTAGACCCGACTTAGCGACTAAGGCTATTCGGGTTGAATTCCTAGTCTTTCGGAAGTAGAAAGCAAACTGCAGAGCGGACGAGCAGACTGGGCAAAGCCAACAGCCAGGTGAACAGGAAAGCCGAACTGAACGGGAACTGTTCCAAGCCGAGTGCCGATAGAATGGCAGAGCTGGAATAATTTGGAAGAACATGTATATAGTAATAGCTTTGCCCATGTAGATAATTGCATCATATGTATCTTCTAATCACCTTTTGAATTCTACAATATGGAAAATGTCATTTGCTTATTCCTTTCGGCATCATCTGAAATTCACAAAAGGATATAGAACGATATGAAATATTTTCATTTCCGTTGGTACGTGAAGTTCTATTTTTAAAAATAATTTTTAAGGTCATTTAAACATGAACTTGTGAAAATAAATAATGCAATTACGTAAAATAGTTCCCTTTAGATGATAAATGTTGTCCACATTCGAAAGTTTGGGCTATATTTTTAACTCGGACGCCCACATCGTATAGGCGATAACGTTTCGTGATTCCACGATGTGAGCTCGAGTTCGAAACCCGGATGAGGCATGAATGTACCCATGCTGTCTCCTCGCATTGAGCAGTGTTGGGTCACCTGTATTTGGTCTCCCACAATAAACTAGCCAACGCTCTCGAAAAGTACTTGGGTCAGTGACCTCGCGACAAAATACCTAACACGTTAATATATATGTGATAATATTACTAACTACCTATAATCACCCATTCTGAACTTAATCTCTGCCAGAGTAACCCCTCCTTCTTTACTTTGGCGTAAATGCTTCGCCTTCCCACATACTAACTTCCTCCGCCAATTCTGGCAACCTCTCTGATCTAATTATATTTTTCGCGCTCTTACTAGGAGACGCTGGACTGGCTCGAAGCGAGTAAGATGTGTTGCTTTATTCTTTAATAAATTCGTTTGTTCCTGCAGCTGACTTTATTATTTTCCGGCCACGATGTATTCTCCTATTTCATGAGATGACCATTCTGGACATTTTAGAGAGCTCGACAGGATATGGACTTTTAAAAATGCGACTGCAAATGGAACAAGTTAAGAAGTCTTCATTCTACACGTGTTTCGCTTTGGATTCCCGCCATTGTTCCAGTTTGGATTTCGAATTCTGTTTCCCGTCCGACCTCACCATTTTTTTTTCTTCCCGTTTCGGACTACGCTATCGTAAAGTCAAGTACCAGTTCTGCAGCATCCGATTCAACTAGGCCTTCAAGGAGTGATTTAACTTTTAATATATGTGAGCGACAGTCATAAAAAAATTCAATTTCAAGAAAATAAATACGATTTCAGGGTGAACGCCGAACGCTGCTCTGAAATCAAAGAAGTTCATAAACACAAATTTTCAAGTTACCATCAGAGTGCTTTACACTTAAAAAGTTCTTATTTAGTATTGTAATTTACTGTACAAAAATTGGTGTTGTAAGCAGGTCAGTTATTATATTATTTTCGTAATTTCTAGTATTATATTTGTAAAACAAAATGGCGACGGCCAAACCAAATCCCGAACTTGACGATTCTTTAAGAATCACGAGTAGTGAAACAAAACTAAATATTGTGCCTTTTCATTCAGACAGTAATATGGACATAATCTCTTGGTTAAATTATTTTGATAAAAACTGTATTGAAAGGAATAAAGATAAAAAGTGGAAATTACAAATTTTTTCACGTTTTGTGAAGGGTAACGCACTTAACGTTTATATTCAAAATTGTTATCCAGGTAATAATTTTGCAGAATTAGTGACGGTATTAAAAGAAAATTTTTTTACCCCTACATTAACTACCTTTGGTGATTTTGCAGGGTTAAAATTTAAGGTAAACGATGACATAACAAAATATTTCAGGGAAAAATTAGAAATCGGAAAAAAGTTAAATTTAAGAAGTGAAATGATCTTGGAGGGTTTAACTGATGGCCTCCCCGGAGAACTAAAATCATTAATGACCATTAATCCCCCTGCTAACCCAATTGCTTGGCTTAATCAAGCTCACAGACTGGTAAAAATAAGAGAGAATCCACAACCCAGTAATGACTCGCCCAGATATGTAACTCCCTTTGTTAGAACTCCCCAAATTCAAAACAGAAATGATTACTTTAGGAATGATTCCCAAACTTGGAATAGGTCAGATGTACCAAGATATACAAATGATGTTAGAACTTATGCCCCGAGGCAAAATACTTACCAGAGACCTCATAATTTCTATCGATACCAAAGACCATCAAATCCTAACTATCGGAGCAATAACCCTAGATTTTCTAGCCATCATAATTATAATAACTCACCCACTTTGTCTCCCACTCCATGTAAAATATGTACAGAGAGAGGTATTCCAAATGCTTTTCATTGGCATCAGATTTGTCCATTTAGAATGGAAAGAGCTGATAATGAAAGGACTTCACACCTCGCAATTGAACCACCCTCAGAGAATACTCCTAATTCCTGACTATTGAAGGTGTCGGGTTATTTGTCAAACAATAAATATGTAGATTGTGTCATTGACAGTGGCGCAACTTTGTCAGTGATATCCGCCAGAACTGCTCGACAGTTAAATTTGAAAATAACCAGAGTAAGAGGTATAAGAGTAGTTCAAACTCAGGGTCATATTGTAATGAACAAAATATGTAAGGTTAAGATGAAAATAGGTAACATTGTTAGAGATATTGTGTTATATGTAATTGACAATAACTTGGATTATGTAATATTAGGTCTAAATGAATGTAAAATTTATGAAATTGATATTGATTGTAAAAACCAAAAACTAAAACAAAAATCTGTAATAATTAATTATGAAGGTAATATGCCAAAAGCAAATATGTCACTCCATATTCAATTTCAAGGTGGACTGTTCAAAAGCCAAAATAAGTCCAGTCCTCAACCTGAGTATTTTGTACAAATGAACTATGAAAATGATAATGAGAATATAATTCTAAATGATACCATACCTAAAACTGTTGACTCTGTAACCAATGTTGTTTCTCAGAATCTTAATCGAAAAGAAAATAATTTAGAAAACCTGTTAATTAAAAATTCATCTGTATTTTCCAGAAGTAAATGCAAGAAGCAAATATGATGTTGGTTGTATTAATATTGAACCCCAAAGAATTAATTTAACATCTAACTTGCCTGTATCTCTAAGACCCTATAGAACTTTCCCTAAGGAAGAGGATGATATTAAATCACAAATTGATCAATTGTTGAAAGCAGGTATAATTAAGGAAAGTTGCAGCCCATACAGTTCACCTGTGTGTTTGGTATTCTAATGTGAGGAGAGTAAGAAAACGAGATTGTGCATTGATTATCGAAAATTGAATTCCCTTACTAAAACACATGCAGAACCTTTGCCCAAAATTGATACTTTATTAGATAAATTGAGAAACGCCAACATTTTTTCTACCTTTGACCGCAGATCTGGCTTCTGGCATATTCCCATTCACCCCGCAGATACTCAAAAGCTGGCTTTCAGTACAAACTTTTGGTTATTCGAGTGGCTAAGGCTCCCCTTTGGACTGAAAAATGCTCCAGCCATTTTTAACAGAACAATTAGGCGAATTTTAACAAAAAACAAAATTGATTTTGCATGTAACTACTTTGATGACATAATTGTGTACTCTTCTTCTGAGAAAGAACATTTGGAACATTTATATTATTTGAAGTGTTTAAAAGAGAAAATATTAAATTAAACCAATGGAAATGTGTGTTTGCTAAAGATCAGATAAAATTTCTAGGTTATGAAGTAAAAAATGGTAGAGTAATCATAATATTGAAATTATTAAAACAATTAAAAATCCTAATAATACCAAAGAGTTACAAAGAGTTCTCGGCAGTGTAAATGTTTATCACCGATTCATTCCCAACTATGCCAAAATTATAGCTCCTCTTAATAGATTACTGAAAAAGAATGTTGTGTGGCATTGGGAGGAAACATATCAACAATCTTTTGACGACCTGAAAGAAATCTTAATATCAAAACCAGTGTTACAGTTATACGATTCTAGTAAACCATGCCACCTATATGTTGATGCCTCCCAAAGTGCTGTTGGAGCTGTTTTGAAGCAACCAGATCAAAATGATAGTCTTCACCCTGTATCATACCATTCGAGAACTTTAAGAGATTATGAAAACAATTACGCGATTACCGAATCGGAATTTTTAGCCATTGTTGACGGATTAGACAAATTTCATTATTATCTCCATGGGCAAAAATTTGTCATACATACTGATCATGTGGCACTTGTTTGGTTAAAAAATGTTAAAAATTTAAAAGGTAGATTATTCCGCTGGTCCCTTAAATTGAGGATGTATAACTACGAAATTAGATATCAGAAGGGTTCTACTAACATTGAGGCGGATATGCTTTCAAGACATCCCGTTTCTCAACATCTCCAACACTGTGTACATTTACTAGATAGGAATGAAATAATTCAACAACAGAAAATTGACAATGTGTGTGGTAAAAATTATAAAGAAATTAATGACATGATGATAATTAAGAAAAAGAACTTTTGTAAAATTGCAGTACCTAAATTCTTAAGATTAAAATTGTTAAGTAATACCCATGAAAATTTCGGACATCCAGGAGTTCAAATTATGCTAAATTTAATTACCCCTCAATATTATTGTCCCCATATTAGTGAAGATATAGGAAATTTCGTGAAACATTGTCATACTTGCCAGTTAAATAAAAAGAAAAAACAGAAACGATTTGGATTCCTGCAAGAAGTGCCCTCAACTGACCAACCTTTTGAATGTTTATCTATTGATACAGTAGGAGGGTTTAATTATTACAACTCAACCAAAAAATACTTGCATATAGTGATTGATCATGCAACCAGATATGTATGGCCATTTCCCTCAAAGAGCGCAACTTCAGAAACATGCAAATTGTTTAAGTCAAATTTTTAATGTGCAAATTCCAGAGAAAGTTTTAAGCGATAGAAACGCAGCTTTTACATCATCCAGATTAAAAAAAATTCTTAAAAACCATAATGTGAAGCAACTTTTGACTTCTTCTCATCATCCCCAGACCAACGGAAATGTGGAGAGGGAAAATCAATCCCTTGTAACCCGCCTAAAATGTAAGGTAAATGCTACTTCTTAAAAGATTTCATGGACAAAAGTGCTAGAGCAAGTTGTTACTGAATATAACAACTCACTTCATACCGTAACTAAGTTCACCCCAGCCTACTTATTATTTGTCAAACTTCCTTTTGATTCTCCAATTGACCAGAATACTTATCCTCCACTTAATGAAGCAAGATCTTTAGCTAAAACCAGAACTCTTGAATGATACTAGATTTGAAGAATCTAAATTTCAACCTGGAGATTTAGTAATATATGAGGAATTCAAATACCCAAACACTAGAAAGTTGACCTCACCTTATTCAGGACCTTACCAGATTATTTATAAATTATCTGAAGTTAATTATGAAATTGATAAAGAAAATTATCACACGAAAAAACCCACTGAAATTGTACATTCATCAAAATTGAGATTTTACTATTCACTTGAGAAGTTCAAACTACACCACGAATAAGTCACCAATATGTAAATCATTCAGGTATCCTTAATCTTTCTATTTTAGCATTCCTGTCCTATCGCCATCCTAGTAAATTTTGAAGAAACCCCGTGAGTGTAAATGAAACTCACATATTTTTTTTTTACTTTTGAAGCTTACTACATTTTATATGAAAAATACTATGTACTAGATAAATATTATTGATTTTTTATACTGGGGTTTCCACTCACTGCCCTCCCTGTCTCTTCGTACTTTTCAAATGTTCCCTTTCAACAGTTGCCTTTCCCTCTCATGTTTGAGAAACTTGCCTGCCCCTTTTCATTTTGTGCAGTTTGCTCAACTTGAGTTTCAGGTTGGAAGCACATTCCCTTTGGTAAACGCTCACGAGGATGAACTAACAAGTCACATACCTCAAATTTATGTTTGTATTGTCTTTTTTTATTCTTCACAATAATTGAATGTTAGTGTCAATTGTTGGAATTTGTATTTTTGTTCGAATTTTTGCAACATCAGGTACCAGACATTTGGTATTGATGTTGAAAGTTAATTTTGACAGCATTTGGTAAATTTATTCTACTAATTGCTGAAAGAACTTTTAATATTTTTGTGTACATGATCTAGAGAAAAATTTGAAATTAAAACCAATGATAAAAAAAATAAAAATAAAATTAAATATAGAAAGTGTTTTGCGTAAAGAAAAGTCAATAACTAATGTCAAACGTAATAATAATAAACAGCAAAGAACATTATTTTTCTAAAAAGTGACTACAACCCAGGACATCTCCAAAAGAAATAAACATTATTCAACGACTAAGACTGTGAATAATAATTACTTTGCATTTTTACAACTAGTTGAACTGTACCCGTCCAGACTCTGAACACTTTCAGACTGTGATACATGTCAGGGACTGAGACATGTACAATTTTTTTACTTGTATTTGTATTTGGAACATCTTTACATCTGTTGTTATTAGTGTTTCCATTTAAGAGTAACATTCCATTTTTATTTTACTCCAGCTATTTGTTTTTAAAATTATACCATTTTTCATACTACGTCTTTCAATTCTACATTTTAACATAAAAAATTGTGAGTTTCGAGCCAGCTTCAACCAAATATTCTAACTACTAATTTTCATGTTCTCACTATCTGGAGTGTCTTGGAGACGGCGACCGCGGCTCCAATCCATTTTAGATGGGGAGGGATATGCTGTGATAATATTACTAACTACCTATAATCGCCCATTCTGAACTTAATCTCTGTCCTGGTAACCCTTTCTTTCTTTACTGTGGCGTAAACGCTTCGCCTTTCCACATACAAACTTCCTTCGCCAATTCTGGCAACTTCTCTGACCTAATTCTACTTTTCGCGCTCTTACGAGGAGACGCTGGACTGGCTCGAAGTGAGTAAGATGTGTTGCTTTATTCTTTAATAAATTCGTTTGTTCCTGAAGCTGACTTTATTATTTTCCGGCCACGATGTATGCTCCTATTTTATGAGATGTCCATTCCGGACATTTCATATATGTAATATATATATATATATATATATATATATATATATATATATATATATATATATATATATATATATATATATATATATATATATATATATATATATATATATATAATATATATATATATATATATATATATATATATATATATATATATATATATATATATATATATATATATATATATATATATATATATATATATATATATATATATATATATATATATATATATATATATATATATATATATATATATATATATATATATATATATATATATATATATATATATATATATATATATATATATATATATATATATATATATATATATATATATTATATATATATATATATATATATATATATATATATATATATATATATATATATATATATATATATATATATATATAGGTAGCCCTCCTACGGCACGGCATCTTACGACACGGTTTCGCTCTAACATAACTTATAACTGCGAAAAATCTTTGTACAAAACTGTACTTCTACAGCCCTAGATATCAGGATTTTCGTTTAGCACTTTTAAAAACTAAATTACCTTAAAATAGTGACGGGAAGGGACACTAAACTATAGTGGCTCTACATGAAAATGTATAAACAAATTATAATTTATTCATTTATAACTCTATAAAATTGCAAGAAGGCCTAAGCTTAGCTGGAAATATTGAATTATTTTTCTTGAATGCAGACCCTTCCGGTGAAAGAAGATGAAAATTCAAAAGGGAGCTGCAAAATTGTCTATCTCCGTACCGTGAAATCTACAATCATATTGTAAGAACCAGCAAATAAACCAAAATTTCAGATATTTTAAAGAGGATAGAAGGTGGAATAAATCTAAATAAAGTAAAAGGTTCTGAAAGTGAAGGTGACATCATTCAACCGAAAATATGATCTCGTTTGATTGTACTTAGCAGTGATGAGGAAGAAATTTATTAAATTAATGTCGCATTAAATGAAAATAATACTTTTTGTTTCTTTTCATTTTGTGTTATACATACATTTATATTTTTAATAAAAATTAAGTTGCTTATATGGGATATAAGACACACACACACACACACACATATACAGGGTGGCTAATAAATACTGTGACAAATATCGAATCATTTAATTACACACAGATGAAATAGAAAATGGAAAATACAACAATATTATGAACATTATACATGAAAGTTTACCATGATATAATTTTACTCGAATCGACCGCCATCTTTATCGATTACTAAAGATAATCTCTTACGCCACTGTCCTATTGCGGCACGAATCATTTTATGAGGTAATTTATCCCATTCACTCCGTATGGAAGCTTTGAGGGAGTCCAAACTTCTGTGCTACTTAGCATTTACTTTAGACTCTAAAATCCCCCAAATGCAATAGTCTAAAGGATTTAGATCTGGTGAAGAAGGTGGCCAATCTTCTTGCTTGATAAACTTCGGGCAATTGGCATGGATCCATTCCTGTGTTGTTTTGGATCGGTGGGATGGTGCAGAATCTTGCTGAAATATCCAATTCTTTTTGGGATACAATCTGTAAGCATGTGGTAATAAACATGTGGCCAATACTTCCTGTTTGTAATATTCAGCATTGATTTTTACTCCTTTATCGATGAATTTCAGAGGCAGTTTTCCATTGTGTGACACTGCAGCCCAAACCATAACAGAATTCTTGTTCTGAAAGCGTTTAACAGTTCGAAGATTTTCAGGTATATCCTCGAAGGTTGCTGAATATACAACATCATTTTTAGCATTATAACTTTGTTCTGTACAAAACAGCTTCTCATCAGAGAAAATTATTTTTTGAACACTTTTGCTACCGTGCCGGTTCAGCAATTTCTTACATCTTTGTAACCTTTTTTCTATTTGTGCAGTAGTCAAACCTTGAACTTTTCTTTTGCGATAAGGGCGAAAACCCAGGTCTTCATTTATGATAAGTTGCATAGCTCTGAGACTGATGTTCTCTTCTGCAGTCATTTTATTTGCAGAACGTTGTGGATTTCTTCGTATCTTTTCACGAATTCTTTTGATACGTTCTTTTGTACGAAAAGTGCGTGGACGACCGGACCTTGGTCGATCTTTACAGCTATTGGTATCCAATAATCGATTTATAGTCCTATATATAAACGCCCTATTAAAACCAAGGCATTTTAATTGCTTAAATATTTTACCTGCAGAAAATCTGCGATCAAAAAGCTGTTTAAATATTAACCTTTTGGCTTCCATCTTTAAAAATATTCTACATGTTTTACTTTAAACAAAAATCGTCTGCATTTACAAAAAGTTGCCAATCACACAAATTGATAGATAAATTGTTTTTCCAAACGATTAAAATTAACTCTTATTTTTTGGAGTGTTACAGTATTTATTAGCCACCCTGTATATATATATATATATATATATATATATATATATATATATATATATATATATATATATATTATATTCTTTTTAAGATAAGGCTTGATTGTATGTTAATGAGAAATTAAAGCATAATAAATTATATAAAAATATA
Organism: Dolomedes plantarius; assembly: GCA_907164885.2. Lineage (NCBI taxonomy): Eukaryota > Metazoa > Arthropoda > Arachnida > Araneae > Dolomedidae > Dolomedes > Dolomedes plantarius. Next base: position 133,130,721 of record OU015490.1, on the reverse strand, counting down.
TAAAGCTATGAAAATTAAATTTTATAAGGTTATTTATAAAATTATTTTTAAAAATAGTAATGTTAATAAATATTATATCAAGTTATGGGGTCTGTAATACTCCACTTTAAAATAAATTGTTATTAACGCATTGCTGAACGGTCACGTCCATTAGCTTTCAAGCAAAGCACGATTTCACTCGTTTCCGGCCAACTGCGTTTGCCCATGTGTACACGGGTTTACTGGTGACCGGTCAACAATGCGTTAAAATAACTAGCTGTGTGGCAACCCAATGTGTTGCTTTGTCTATTTAAATTAAAATGGTTTTATTTCTTAATGATTAAAAACTTTAATCACTTTAAAAAATACATTAGAATTTTAAAAACTAAGTAATCATTTAATATTCTCTTTTTTAAATTTTGGTTTTTGGCTTTTGAAATAATTCTTTCAAATTTCCGTTTTTAAATTTTATTTTCTAAACAAAAAAGTTCATTCAATTGAAAAAAATTCTAAAGGTTTTAACTTCTCATTTCCTAAAACTAAAATTTTTTCTGGTATTTAAAATTATTTCTCGGTTTCAATTATTAAATGACTCGTTCTCAACTAATAATTTTTCCTTTCGGCAACATGGTCGAATATAAATATTAAATCTCATAGAGGGAAAAAGTGCTTAAAAATAGAAAGTCAGTTCTGATGAATTCAAAATTGGTGTCAGAATATTCCTCACCACATGCTCATTAATTAGAAACAAATTTCACGAACTTGCTGGAACTATTAGTGAGTAGAGTAATAAGTCGAAAAAAGACGAACTAGGCATTCAGTTACATTAACATACTATGACGATCAGCGTGGAAAATTTCAAAAGTGAGTTTTGTAAGTACGCTTTTTTAGAATGATAACATTTTTTTATTAAATGTATGTGGTATAGAACAGTTGGAAGCTGAACATCTATCAAATGCCGATAAATCCCAAAATTAACATTAATAGGTGCAGACAACCGAAATATTTGTCCATCAAAATTGTCGATTTCGTGAAATTCGGAAAATTGCTTTGAGGAAAAATCTTCGTTTGCAATGAAAAACATTATTAACTTTATAAAAACGTGTATATCCTTAAAGATGAAGACTTGTAAAACACATGGAAATAAAAAATTTGTCGATTGGAGGGCGAAAAAGTTTAATTTCGAATGCATAAAAATTGTGGAAATTAGTGAAACGAAAAGGAGCTGGCTCACCCGGAATGTCAGCTGTTTCTGTTGCTCGCTTCTTTTGAGTTCGGCGGTTTTAATTTAAAAATTAAAAAAGTTTAAAGTTTTTAAAGTTGAGTATGAGATCAGTGCATGCGTCTCGGCCGTCCGCGTCCATCGGTACCAGTCGCGATATCCTGATATTCTTTGTTCGCAAGATTAGCCCGTACCCGTGTCTGCTGACTATCAAACATACATATGTCTGTTTAGCTTCAGCTGTTAATAGTAAGATAATACTGAATAATTACAAGAATGTTTTAAATAACTAATATTTTATATGATATTGAAATATGGAATAATTTATTTCAAGTTTATGAAAAAAAAATAATTTGAGAATTTATACGTTAATTAATTTTATTTCGAACGAGTACTATTTAAATTGCTGTTTATTATGTCATTTAATGGCGGGTTCCGGAACGATTAAACCAGCGTTCTGAATCGCCGTATCTTTACTTACTATTTATACCACCTGCTACCATAGGGACGATAGAGGTGGCTTAAAAGAGTACAAATACCCTCAAAATTAAGTGGGTATTTTCAACGAAATGGTAACAAAATTAATTCAGTGGAGCATCTTGATTGCCATTGAATACCAAATGGCGCAAAAAAGCGCGCCATAGTCCTTCGACGTTCAATTCTTTATTGGTTCAGCAGCATATAACGCCTCAACTTTTAATATCAAGCATCCGAAGTACTCCTCGCGGCTTGCTAACTGTTTAAGTTATTCATACAAACTAACTAGTGCATGGAAAATGATTTCGATCGCTTGACTTACACAAGAGATTTTAAAAAGGTTTATGGCAGATTTTCCTTTAATTCCTCATCTGACGTAATTGTCATCGAAACAAGAAGGACATATTTGTATATATTTGGACATATTTATCCACAACCAGTTCACCGTTGTTCCGCTATCCGCCGAGAGGTGTCATGTATACATCCGGACCTGCTGCACTCTGCCTTTGCTGGATTTGTGACTTGCCTGCAATGCCTGATCCCCTGTGGTGGGGGTCATGTGGAGCACCTACTGCTGTAATAATCGATTTAGAAGCATTCTCTTCCTTATTTGAGTATCTTTTCTTTGACTTGTGTAAGTCAGCGCCACCTGTCGGCTGTTTTTCGAGTTATTTTTTTTTCCTGTTTAAAAAAAAAATAAAAAAATCCCGTGATCTAGCGATGCTAACCCTGCAAACCATTTTTCTATTTTGTTTATTTTTCCGATTTTTATGAATTTTTAAAATTTATACGGACTTTTTGCCCACCCGGTATATAGATACATATATACATAACACATACATACATATATACATACATGCAAAAGAGGTAAGCAACGATAAGTAATCCTACGTTAATAACCCACTGTAGTTTCGTTGGAAGAGACTACCTGAATTTTTTTTACTATGTTGAAGACAAATAGTATTCACAAATAAGTATTTTGTGGAAGAATATGACCTATTTTTTCGAAATGCTCTATGCGCATTACTTTTCTTCCGAATTGGACTGAAGTGTTTATAACTGAAGTGTTTTCCAAAAACTTGTGCATAATTCTTTGAAACCATAAATATGTGTTTTAATTTATAGACCAAGAAATAAAGCAAAAACATTAAAAATAACAGGCAAATTAACCCCTTAACGTTCGCACAATTTCGAAGAAAACAGTCAAAAAAGTACGTAATTTTTTCGGAGGATTCCATTTTTTTAATAACCTGCTACATCTAGTTTAAACAAAACTCATCCCCAATTACATTATAAATAGTCTGGTGCTGCCATCTGGTATGTAAAATAAGAAATAAAAAAATTTCAGAGTAAATGAAATGGATTGTTTTTAATCTTTTTGGTGGGTTGGTTTTGAACAGTCCAGCCGGAAATATCACGGGCACGAGAAATAAATGGGAATATCTTACCCCGTAATTTTGACGGGAGTGAGCAGGAAGGGTTAATAAAGAAAGAAATAATTATTTATGTCTTTAGGTTCACACAAAACGAAAATCATGGCGCAATTATTTTTATGTACGTCGGGTAAACTTATATGAAAAAAATTAAGTTTTTTAAACGACTTGGAAAACAAATGGGGCGTTTTGAAAAATGCTACAATTTTTATAACATTTTTTGAAAAACAGGCATTATTCTGCAAAAAAAATCCATATTTTGAATTCTAATGATATTCAATGTAGTGGAAACGAATAAAAATTATTTTCATTTTGTATATAGTTAAAATTTTAAAATTAAAAATTTAGAGTTTCAATGTCCCTTGTTTCCTTAAATAACAAGATTCGTGATGCCATTTTCCAAATATCGAAGAAAGTTATAATCAATTTTCGTTGAACTTATACACTATTTGAATAATATAATTTCTGAGTTATAACAATTCTTCTATTCTGTAAAACATCTGTTATATTTTTTCACAGTATAATGATAAAAATGTCTTACTCATCACTTTACTCGCAATATTCACGAATTTTTAAGTTGATCTAAAGCTAAATCGTTCTTTGATAATTTTTTTTTGTTAATAAAAACACTGAAACTTTCAACCAATTTCTTGATATTTTAATTCACGCCGAGAATTCTTTTATTGTCGTGTTCCGATAATCTCAGTGAAACTTCATTCATATGTTCTTACCCCGAACTGGAATGAACCCACTCCCCCCAATTTCTACCAAGTTTGTCTTTTCAAGTACAATGTCTTATTTAATGAAATATCGTTCTCAGAAGTGTGAGAAAAGATTAAAAAAAAGATATTAAGGCAACCTCAACATTATTATAGAAGTGTCTAGCGAGGAATTCTTGTACAGATGCAGATAAAACGCGATATTTATGGGGTACTTACGGAGAGACGGTACAGATTGTTGTTGAAAAGGAAAAGCTTAGACAATCGGCACTGAAATAGGGAAATAAAAATAGGCATTTCACAGAGCATCATCTGTCAACAGTTTATTTCTTAAAACCGATATACGAGGTGACCTTCTAAAGTGACAGTTAGGCGCCAAAAAAAGAAATCGTAGAAGAGGACAGACACCATTATTATTACATATTGACTAACTAACTAACACACACACACACACACACACACACACACACACATATATATATATATATATATATATATATATATATATATATATATATATATATATCAATCCATCCATCCAAGAAGGCAATGTCCCTGCCCTGTCCTGGATTCGAACCCGTGGAAGCCCGAGATGCTAATCGCTATTAATTGTGGATGGCGTTAGAGGAAAACATCTTTGTATGAAATGATAGTTTTTCCTTTCCTACTGCTGCCACCGGAGACATTTCGGCATTTGTCCAACTCCTTACTGCGAATTTATTGGCTTATTTACTTTAGAAGCATCCTAAGGTTTAACTAACATCGCTACCGATAAGAGAATATCTCAAGAACGTCCATGCCGAAGTCGGAATTCAAACCCAAGCCCATTCTGGGGAAGCTCATGACTCAAATTACTATACAACGTAGGCAGCCTAAAAATGGTGTCTTTAGTAGTATAATTAAGGAGAAATATCCTATATGTAGTGTTTATTACATAGTGTGTGTGTGTGTACATACACGTATATGGGATCAATTGGTAAGGACTACCTGATAATTTTATTTATATATATATATATATATATATATGAAAAGGTGTTCTTTTTGATTTAGAATTTGCGTATAAAACCTGTATACATTTTTGATTGCATCCAGTTTGTTTTTAATGTTGTAAAATGTGTCTATAACAGAAATCATACATCGTGCACAAGAATGTAAAGTTTTCATAACATCGCTGTCTTAAATTTTTTTTTATGCGTCCACGGTCTAAAAATTTAAATTTCTGAAGATAATGAACCGACGTGTTTTATATTTAAACTAAAAATATATTTCCTACAAAAATAACCTAATATCATCTGATACGTAAAGTAATGCTAACTACTCTTTCAGCCTAATGTAGTAAAAGTCATAAAGTTAAAAACTTATAGTTTTGCAGTTTATGACATTTTTTTAAAAACGAATGTACTCTAATTTGCATGTGACGTGTGATAACAAGCGAGTAAATAGGAATTTTTTTCTCTTGAAATACGTCATTCAAAAATTTCAAGCTCTTTTAAACCGCGAATTTTACTTCATAAATGTCAAAAGCACTTGTGTGAAATATAATTTAGCAGATTGGTTACTTTTTAAAGAAAAAAAATCCTAGCGTCTTTTACGGTAAAAATGACAAACTCTACTTAAAATTCTTTATCCCAGTAAATTGAGCGTATGAGCTGGGAAAAAACCTTCATGTACTAAATTTATTTTTGCATGCAATATGTATATTTTATCTATGATATACTAATTAGATGACAACATGAGTTATAAGGAGCGTACATAAATATCAGTGGTATCGTTTAACCTAAAAAAAAATCTTATTTTAAAAAATGTTGCAAATTTTGAAGTGTTACAAGATTTCAAAATGTTACAGATTGATCTCGGTTTAAGGTACTAATCTAAGGTTAAGCTACACCTCCGGAGGTAATTTTTCGAAATTTTTAAAATTTTGAATTTTTAACTATGATTCATAATGAGGTGTAAGTTAGAACTTGGAAAAATGTATAAAAAAATTGGGCTGTTACATTGAAATAGTTTTTTACAAGGGAAAAAAATGGGTGCCAATTTGACATTTCTGCAAAACATGATAGCTCACTATATAATATATACACAGGTAACCCTCCTATAACACGGTAGATAGGTTCCTAGAAAATGCAGCGTTGTGTGAAACAATGTTATATGAAACCCAGAGCCAGTACAAAAAGGGGGGGGTTACGTTCCGAAAACTTATTAAAAACAAACATTTTAAAAAAAATTCCATAAAAGCAACTTAATTTTTATTAAAAATATAAATGTATGTATAACGCAAAGTGAAAAGAAACAAAAAATGTTACTTTCATTTAATGCGACCTTAATTTAATAAATTTCTTCCTCATCACTGCTCAGTACAATCAAACGAGAACCTTTTCTCGATTGAACGATATCACCTCCATTTTCATAACCCTTTTCTTCATTTACATTTTTTGCACCTTCTATCCTTTTTTAAAAAATCTGTAATTTTGGTTTGTTTTCTGGTTCTATCAAGGTCTTTGCAGATTCACGATACGGAGATGGACTATTTTTCAGTTCCCTTTTGAATTGTCGGCTTCTTTCGGCGGAAGGGTCTGCATTCGGGAAAAATGATTCAAGGTTTTCAGCTAAGATTAGGCCTTCTTGTAATTTTATAGAGTTATAAATGAATAAATTATAATTTGTTTATACATTTTCATGTAGAGCCACTATAGTTCATTATTCCTTCCCTTCATTATTTTAAGGTAATTTAGTTTTCAAGAGTCTTAAACAAAAATCATGTTATCTAGTACTATAGAAGTACAGTGTTGTACAAAGGCTTTCGCAATATTTTAATCGTGTTAGAGCGAAACCGTGTTGTAAGATGGCGTGCTGTAGGAGGGCTACCTATATATATATATATATATATATATATATATATATATATATATATATATATATATATATATTTATATATATATACATATATATATATATATATATATATTATCATTTATTAATAGGAACTCCTATTATAAAATAATAGGAGATCCTTAAACAATATAGGGGATCATAGGACTTCAGGGAATAGAGTTCTCTATTCCCTGAAGATACATTTCTCCAGGGAATAGGGTTCTCTAGATAATATTCCGTTTATCTCAAAAATTATAGTAGTCTTAAGTACTGATGTACGGAAAAATGGCGTAAAATTCATCGTCATTTGCAATTCATACCAATATAAACAAAACACTATTGAATCTGAGATTATAAGCGTATTCTATTCCCTTTATAGACATCTGAAGAGCAATTCTTCAAAATTTGAAGGCATCTCATGCATGACTTTTTACTGTAGGACATTTTGCTTCAAGAGAAATGATGAAAATATCAGAGAAGAATCTAGTTCCAGTTGCTTCGACAACTGCTGTTAAAATGGCTGTGACTCGTCTCTTGATGAAGATAGAATCATAATCTTCTAATCAGAATTAGAAAGATAAAGTGGAGGGAGGCTTTGTTATTATTGTAGAAGTGGAAAATCGATTTTTTTAATCGAAAAGGTCGTTTCAATCGTGTTCGGATACCAAATTGCTCAACTTATTTCTTTATCGCGAAAAGTGGATGTGTGCTAAGAGCAGTATGACAAAATTTCAATTTTCAGATGTAGACGTTAAAAATGTTGATATTTGTGGTTAGAATTATGTCACAAACATCGTCGTCATAGCTGTGTGACTATGTGTGTGACAAAGAAAAAAAAATTCATTTTAATTTAAATAGAGCATAACAAATTTAGAAATCAGGTCTATCCGTTTGTCTGATTTTACAAGGTAAAATATTTTTAAAGGGGTCAAACACCAATCAGTTATACTTTTGAAGTATAGTTTGCCTGTATAAATCGACTTTTACTAACTTGACATTTTAAGGTGACTGCCTACGTTGAAAATGTCATTTTTTGACTATTTTGGTCAATTTCATGTTTTGCGAGAATCGTGTAATTCAATATTTTCTCTTTTCAAAACTGTTTTGATTTTCATTCTACATCAATTAGAAACAGAGTTATAGCTATTTAAAGCAATATCATTTGCTTCAAAATTGAAGAGACAAACAACTTTAAATGCGCTTTTCTCAGAATTATGTTTTTTAGCACAAATCTTTACCGTTATCATGATATCTCACATAATAATGTATATAATTTGATAAAATTTTCAGGAAATATTTTAGATGTTATTTTTAATGGAATGACGCACAATAATTGATGTATAATAAATAGTTTTTTATTTGGGGGTGTTTTTATAATGAAAGGAATCAGGGAAAATTTTCATATTGGAACATAAAATTTTGTGTATTATTTTTGCACTTTAAAATTTATCTTAGATTGTATGTCATTTTGAAGATCATTTTCATATATATCATGTCTGACATGGAAATTAAAATTGTAGCATTAGAATTTTGTGCAGAGGGACAGGAATTTTAGCTAAATTTCAGTAAAAATTACTTCAAAATGACCAATTAATAAAAAAGTATGGCATTTACAGGTAAGTTTTTGTTCCCTTTTTAATTTTTAAGTGCTATTTTACCATAAAAGACAAAAAATTCATTAAAAAATAATTTTAAAAAAAAAAGCTTCGAACGTATGTAGTCACCTTAAAAGAGAACATATACTTGTGCCCCTTGCGTAGCTGTGCGGGTGCGGTTTGAACAGATTAGGTATTAAAAGTGTGCCCTGGTGTCAAAATTATTTTTACCAAGCACGACTAGGGACGACATCTTATAGGTTCCTAAAAAATACCTATAAGCATTTTCTACCAATTATTACGGATATGTCATGCTAGTTCCTTGTATGCATCGTGTTGTATTACACATAAAAAAACATATTAAACCCTACACAAATTGTATAGTACGTGTTCCAGTCTGATCGTCTCCGGACTTTTCCTTCTTCGATTATATTAACTTTTTAAAAATTTTTAATCATAACTGTTCCCAATGTAATTCTACTAACAGCTGCTGTAGTGAATTGTAGCGCAAGATTTCTATAAACAGATCACTTCCTGTATAGCAAGTGCGCATTGATTTTCAACACTTCGGATTCCAGCGTTAAGTAATTTTTGGGCCACTTAGAAAAGATGCTTCTTACTGTAAAGAGCTAAATTGTATATTCATTAAATGTTATTCTTCATATTAATTTTTTTTTACTTTCGTTTCTTCTGTCGTTTTGATTTAGAAACTTTTAACCACTTAGCCACATGTTGACTGCTTCCAGTACAAATACTTGGCATACGTAAAAATTTGAAAAAGACTTTTTGAAAAATAAATAGAAAGATTTCCTGACTAAAACGCAGTAGATAATCTGTTGCCTCATTCTGGAAACACTGAGGCGAAAAACTGCTGCCATTCGGCTAGATTGTAATTCGAAATATTAAAAAATATTATTAAACAATACGTAAAGAAGAAAAATCTGGAATACTTCTAATAAAAATGAATATTTAACCTGCATAATTACTTGGAAATTAAACTGTAATTCTTAAAATTCTGGTGTTTAAATTTGTGTAAATGCATATTTTTAATGCCGTGTATATTAAAAATATGTTCTTTAATTTTGAAATTTCTGGCAAATTCACTACACGTCATTTTTTTACTCACTTACTGATAATATATGTCTGCTATAAAAGTAGATTTACAATATTTTCTCAAAATTATAATATAAATGTATTATGAAAGTAGATTTATAATATATTTCTCAAAAATGTCTAAAAGATGTATTAGAAATCTCCGAAGTATCATCTGCAGCTGATTTACTTTGTTTGCTATGCTCGTAGAGAATTTTGAATGACACCAACAGATGGCGCAACAGACCTATATAATCTCTGTCTCGCATTATATGAAATCAATGGAGTTAATTATACATTAGTGAGGTCTATTAAGGAGGATTAGATTTCTAGGCATTAGAAGGCCTGGGTCCAGTGTATCAACCATTCTATTTGAAGGTGAAATAAATTGTAGTTCTCTTAATTACAATATTTTATATGGAAAACATTTTAAGAAATTTCTGACCTATCTGTGTGCTTGACATATCTTCCTTCATGAGTTTATTATTTTGAAATTAATTAATGCTTTTACACGAAAGATTGTGTTAAGGGTTTGGAGTCAAGTAATCTCGTGAATCAATGGTGCGCAAACTTTTTAGGCCGTGCACTTATATATATATATATCAATATCACTTGCCCCCTATGAAAATTTTTTCGATAGCAATTTTTTTAATTAGAAAAATGTTAAAAAAATAGAAAAAATAAACAAGCAAATTTTGACAAACTATTTTAAAATCAGATGAACTGTTTGTTGATTTACGGTACCTATTTAAATATTATTATGTATGAGTGTTTCAGTTAGATAAAAATGAACAGAAATTTAAATTAAAATACAGCATGATTTCATGTTATAAGCTTCCTATTAAAACTTTGAAAATTATAAACTTCAGTTATTTATATAAACTTAATATTTAAAAATATGATGGGTGAACCTGGACCTCTAAAATATTTCTTCAATATTTGGTGAAATATTACAGAGTGCTACTCATGTCATCGTCCGGGTTCAGTCTTGATCGTTGTTTGGTTTTCAAAGCGACCAGTTTTGAAAACCTAGATTAACATATAAAAAATGTGTAAATAAAATGTTAATAATTACAACATAAAAAGAAATTTTTATATACCATGTTTTTAAATTTTCTGTTGAATCATATAAACTTGACAATTCTATGCTTTAATAAATACTTTTTAATTTTTTTTTTGATGAATTATCCCATCAACTTGAAAGAAAATGAAGTAAATTGGAAGTTAACTTGCGTTTAACTTTTCGTTCCCGTCCCGGCCGATAGATGGCTGCACCTGTCTACAAAACAAAATTAACTGAAAAAGCATTCAATTCTGCTTAAATATGGCTAAAAGTATTAAAATAATGCATTGTCATTGTGTTCTGAGCTATTCTAAAAGTTTCAAATGTCTAGCTAGTCGTGAAGTTAGTTAAAAATCGATTGCAAGATTTGTACTGGACAAACACACTCACACACAAACAAACAAACAAGAAAGAGAGTTAATAAAAACATGGTAAAAATATGTTATAATTAAAAATATAAAGCATATTTTTTAATTCAATAATTCAATATGTTATAAATCATCCGGGACACCCCCCGTTTTATTCGTGACCCCCTTCCTGTCGGGGAGGACGTTGGTGACATGATTATACACTTGTCTGCCCCTAAAACAGAAGGTTCCACGTTAGAATTTAGGTATAGGAAACAAAAACTTAATAGGTTTGTGAAAATGCAACAATGTATTCTTTTTCTCCGCAATATAGTTTTTAGTTCATACTGAATCAGTTGTTTGGTTATAAATTTTTTATTTTTTTTTATCGAGAATGATTTGAAATTAAAGAATGAAAAACCTTTTAAAGTAAATGCTAACTTTCATTATCAAGATTTTGCAGTCGGCCTGATATTAGAAAACAGAATTAATAATATTTAAGGTATTAAAATCGCTCGTGGAAATAGCTATAAATTAATCTAATCTCATAAATTTCGAATTCCTTTTTAATCCAGAAATTATTAAAAATGAAGGAAAATAACTAAGAGCGAATACATTAATAGTTTTTATACTATGTTAAGAGAAGAGAATTAAAGGAAAGCTGAATACAAGTGTACCAGAAAACTTTAAAAAGATCTAAAGGATAAAACACGATCAAAATTCTATTTAAAAACATTTCTAAAGTATATTGTATCATCTTATTATACTTGCATACTAGATCATATACGAGTGTAAATATCTTAGATATTGTATATTTGATTTTTATACATGTTTTGTATCATTTTACATACTTTGTAACCTTAGAAAACTTATATTTATATATATATATATATATATATATATATATATATCCAGTTTACTCATATTCTGTGATTCACCGGAGACAGAGTTTAGAAGGTATTACAATTTAATAGAAAGTATGGCTAGAAATATAACAGGATTTCCCTCTAGAAGTGTACTATGTAAGTGTACTAAATTGTTTTTAAATGCACGAGTAGAACCTATTTTTAATCAGTGCACAGCATTTTTGTTGACTCGGTACTAGTCCATTTTTGTAAAATTCAAATTTTTTGTACACGCCCGTGCAAAGAGAATCAGGGGTTCAATGGACTAAATTAAATGGAACGTAGTGGATGATTGAACAATAATGCGGTGATTGTGCTCTACTTGTAATGTACTCTACTAGCTGAAAACCCGTACTTCGCTACGGAGTACATTCAAATTAAATACAACGCTCAATGTCTAAACGTAACGGATATTTTACAGACAAAATGTAGAAGAAAATATTCAAATTAAATACAGCGGTCAATGTATGCAATTAATTTGCATGTTCAATATCCATAAACATACTCATTTGAATTAAATTCTTAAAAAACTTCCATCTCATTGAGTCTAGCGGTTAAATTTTATCTTTTACCATATTTTAATATTTTGTTTTGTCAATGTATTTCGTTGCTATGCACGTGTCGATAAATTAATGTAAAGTTTCACAAAAAGAAAAGAAACCACGTGATCGTCATTTAATAAAGTAAATTCTGAAAATGAATCTTTAAATATTCACCAAAAGGGAGAAAATGGAGATAACGATTCGAAAAAGATTTATTTTAAAGGAATTTTTAGGATCTTTCTCGTGATATAAATTTTATAACCCTCAGATTATTATTTGAAATGCAAACTTAAAATAAGTTCAGAATTTAATTAAAAAAATTCAAAGGAGATTTTTTCAAAAATCTTTCTTAGTGCACCCCTACACTATAAGAAGAATCGCCATGCAAAATGTCAGCACTTTGGATCCAGAGGTTTGGTCTGTGCGTTATCTGTCAGTCAGCCAGTCACTCACGGAACTGTTATACATATATAGATTATGTTATAAAATTATAACCACTCTAAAATTCTAAATTTTTCCTTAACTTTGTACGGCTTAAACGATGTATAATAGCCTTCTGTTGCCCAGAATACAATATTCCAAGAATAAGTGAAACAAGTTTTGTTCTAATCAGGCATTTAGTTACGAAGCTATCGCAAATTTGAATTCTGTTTCATTCCATTATCCGCCATTAGAGTTTAGATGAAAGAAGACAGATCGCTGCAAATTTATATACCTCTAGATTCTGAGAGATAAATATTTTGTTTATGCAAAAAATATAAATAAATAGGTAAACAGGCAAAAAGATGATTATTTTGTTTACTTTACAAAATGTGGTTATTCCGTTAAGAGTTTTGTGCGGATGTAATTCGAGTAAAAAGATGACAGAAAAGCCGGAGTGGTGTTTTGATAGATGGCGAATAAGCAAAAAATATCTTTTCTATCATATTTTTTAAGAAGGTAGAGAATTTTTTTTGTGTAACAGGAAATAACAAGGAATAAAAAATTCTTCTAGTATAATGAATAGCGCAAATGGATTGTAATACAGCATCTCAAATTAAGCCTCCATTTTGCTACAATTTTGAAAACAGGTGCAATTTTTTTTGAACAGAAGAAAAGTAGGTGATCCGTGGGACGATTAATTGATTTCGAAATATTTCAGCATAATGTAGACTACGATTGACACATAAAATTAATTTCTTAATATAATTAGCATTATTGAAGTCAATGTGGAATTTGGAATGACATGTCATGAACTCGGATAATGAATTATTTGGAAATAAACCTTCATTTCCGTGTAATAAAGGAATTCATTAGAATCCTGTGTCATCTAAGCTGTTGTATCTGTTAAAATATCCTCAATATTATTAACTTATTTTTTCCTAGGGCCTGCGAGTGAGGTAACATAAGGTTTATTGAAAGGAGACTCCCTTCCAAATAATAACCCTTCTCCTCCGCTATTTCGCCCCTATGTCATGAAGACATCCACTCCTTTCAGTACAGGTTGAGTGAAGATACGCTTTATTTTATTTTACCTAATTATTGTTTTAAATTAGGCACGTCTAGTTAAAATATTTTGTACGAAAAAAAAACCCATCCATTTCAAAATTACTCAGAAAATTAAGAAATTTCTAGTTTTCAGGAACGAATTAATTCAATTTACATTAATTCTTATGTGGAAAACTTCTAATTAATTAATGACGAGTACCGAGGTACCACTGTATATATTTGAATTACCAATTATAAGTTGTATATATTTTTGAATTGTTCATTCATATAATGAAGAAGAATCATAAGGAATCATTCACATAGAAAAGTGTCACGTTTGCAATTCCTGTAAATAAGGAAGGATTTAAAGAATCCAAACACTGAGAAGCATTTATTTTCTATTTCCGAAGATTAAATCTAAATAATTATTTGGATTCAGTCTTTCACTCGGAGTCTCTTGAATACAACGCATTCATTTGGAGATTACGAGAAATCCTATTAACGTATAAATCAGGGATTTTTGGTTTTCGTCAATATTTAATCGGATCTACAAGTTACGAGAAAAGTGAGGTAAAGCAAGACGTACAGCTGCAGAAAATAAATATATGTGCGAAACTGAATAATTTGTGAATTATTTTTGTAAGCAACGCGTGTCGCGAGTGAAACCGCGACATGACTGTAAAAGCACAGTAACGAAGTTTTCCCTTTCATTTTCATGTCATTAAATTAACATTAGATTAGAAATTCACGCCCGTGACACGTTAAATCACTCGCTTCGGATAGGTTTTCGAACAACTCGAGCGACTTTCAATATCGCGCCGAAAGAAATTTATTTCGAGGTGATTCATGAAGGCATTTCAATCGAATCGTGTTAGTGGGCTGATTTAAGGAATGGAATATATGGTTACTCATTATTTTGCAAAAGAAATAATGATAATAAATTGGCTGAACCAATCGGAGAGTCCCTCTGACGATATTTTCGGTTGATTTGCACTCCTTGCCACATCACCACGATATTGCCATTTTTTAAAATAAAAATTGTTTTGTGTAAATAACGGAATCCTCCGTCAGACTTTGCCGGACGGGAAGAAAATTGAACTGATCTTCCGTCTAAACCAGCGGTTCGCAATCCGTAGAATCCTGCGGACCACTAAGCCAGAAATTGAACCATGTCCGGACCCACCACCCCCATACGCACACGCACAAAACACATCGACTTAAGGGTGGGGGTAACGAATATCCCCCAAGCAAAAGGGATACAGGATTAACGCACTCACTTTTTGTTTCAACTTTGTTCTCAATCTTTAGAATTAGATACCCTATATCTCAGCCTGAAATTGGAACATTGATTCATGGGTGATTAAGTAAAACATTTTTTAGAACACATTATATATTATTGCTGTTGTACAGTGTACAGTACGACTTCACTACAAATTCTTTAAATTGGATACATAAAAATTACATAAAAATCCGTAAAAAATAATTCAACACCTGATTGTCAACGAATATATGCAGCGCATCTAGTTCAATGAACATTGATTTCATATTCTCCATTTATTTGGCATTTTTTTTATATGGGGTGCAGCACCACAACCGAGGCTCTCGTGGACCACCGTTTGGGAACCACTGGTCTAAACATAATGATGAAAAAAATCAAATGAAACTGAATATCGACTGATGTAGGACTGATTAGCTACCTTTCACGTTTTTATCACTTGTTGGTGTTATTTCTCACACTATATGAACACATTTTTATTTAATATGTGAGTGAAATAGGAGTCGTCACCTCTGTGCCATAACTAACTGTATATATCTATATATATAAAACAGTTCCGTAACTGACTGACTCACTAACTGACATACAACGCACAGACCAAACCGCTGGACCTAAAGGGGTGAAATTTTGAATGGCGATTCTTCTTATGGTGTAGGGGTGCGCCAAGAAAGATTTTTGAAAAATTCTTCTTAGATTTTTTGAAAATTAAATTTTTAAGCTGTTTTAGTAACTTTTCTTAAGTTTGCATTTACAATAATAATTTGAAGGTTATAAAAATTATATCACAAGACAGATCATAAAATTTCCTTTAAAATGAAATCTTTTTCGAATATTTACCTCTATTTTCTGATTTTTGGTGAATTTTTAAAGATTCGTTTTTCGAATTTAATTTATTAAATGCTGATCACGTGATTTCTTTTTCTGGTACTTTAAATAAATGTATCGTCACGTCATAACAACGAAATAGACAAAAAAATATTTTTCTTTTCTGCGGCAGACGATTGGACATTATCTAAAAAAATATTAAAATACAGAAAAAGATATGTTCCCCAAACTGTGCTATATTAACTGTACTATATTATTTAGTACAGCGGTTCTCAACCTGGGGGGCGCGCCCCCCTGGGGGGGCGTAGAAGAATTTCAAGGGAGGCGTGATTAAAAAAGTAAAATAAAAAGTAAAACTAACTGTAATTTACTGTACTCAATTTTGCGGTCACAATGTAATCATAACATATTTTCGACATACGAACACGAATACGATAATTGTCGTATACGATAATTGTCGTAATTGTAAAAACACTATAATTGTCGCACGTCTGGACGTCGAAAGTGACCTGAGGTGTGTTTTGTAACAGTTACAACCTAATATTCAAAAACTTGTCAAGGACAAACACTGTGAGCCCTCTCATTAATGTTATGAAAGTGACTTTTATTACATGCCAACCTCATCTAGATCCTTGATTACCTCAAATATATTTGATCTGTATTTAATTCTTTGATTTCATATGTTCTAATAATGATATGGTCGAAATTAAGATATGTGTAGTAATATTAAAATTTTTGTATGAAATTATCAATTCTATATTTTCATTTAATAACCGGCTTCAGTTTCAAATTCCGATTGTACTACATGCATTGACCACATATGGTGGTAGTGGTGGTGGTGGGGGAGGGGGAGGTGTGACCTCACATCACTGTTCAAAGGGGGGGGCGCAGAGCCTGAAAGGTTGAGAACCCCTGATTTAGTATGTCCTATTAGATTTAATTTGAATATTTTCTTCTACATTATTTTGTCGATAAAATATCCCTTATGATTTTTTTATAAATGTATATTTTTGCATCAATTGTATACATTGATCGTCGTATTTATTATATATATATATATATATAAATATATATATATATATATATATATATATATATATATATATATATATATATATATATATATATATATATATATATATATATATATATATATACAGTTGTATACATGATATAACATTTCTTTAACTCCGACCGAAAACGCAAATAGAGGAAATGCTCATGTGAAAGGGTATTGGAGAAATTTCCCTAAAATGTTCACTATATTCCTACATGCCTTTTTTTTTCGTCGGAGCTCTTATAAAGGACTTCTTTATAGCGTATTTCTCCTAGTGTTTCCACTCATGTTCATAATGTTCCACAACTCTTCCAAAGCTAGAAGATGAAATGTCTAAAATGGGTTATAATGTCTTCTAAATTATTTACACTTAAATGAGTTAGATCATATTTCTACGATAAAGTAAAAAGTAAATTCCAAGCTAAAATTTACTCTTAGATTACTGTTGTCACCTGACATCCTCATTATACAGAATTATCAGGAAAGAAGAATCCGATTACAAAATTTAATATTTTCCATAATTACAAACAGAAAATTATAATTAATATGTCACTGTAAAGGAAGAATTTAAAATCTTTTTTGACTGGTGTTCGATTTGACTTCGTTTAGTCAGTTGTATAATATTATTGCGATATGTCATTTCTTGCCAAACACGTCGTAATGTTTCACAATTAACTGTTTGTAAAGCATCACAAATGCGTTGTTTAAGTTCGGGCCAACTTGTTGGCAAAGGTGGTATGAACACAAGATCTTTGACATCTCCCCAACGGAAGAGGTCGCATGGGGTTAAGTCCGGTGACCTAGGAGAGTAGCTGTGTAGGATCAAATCATCGGCAGCGCTGCGACCAATCGGCTACACAGCTACCCTCCTAGGTCACCGGACCACCCCATGCGACTTCTTCCTTTGGGGAGATGTCAAAGATCTTGTGTTCATACCACCTTTGCCTACAAGTTTGCCCGAACTTAACGCATTTGTGATGCTTTACAATTTGTGATGTTTGACAGTTAATGGTGAAATATTACAACGTGTTTGGCAAGAAATGGCATATCGGAATGATATTAAACGGGTGACTAAAGGAAGTCATATCGGACACCTGTGAAAAAAATTTAACATTTTTCATTTGCAATGACATTTTAATTATAATTTTATGTTTGGAATTATGGAAAATATTAAATTTTGTTATCGGATAGTTTTTTCCTGATAACGCTGTATAATGGTCAGCGTCAAGAATTTCCATGAAATGGTCTTAGGTACGAATCCTATCCAAAACATGGACATTCCTGTGCTGTTCCTTCTATCAGGCTTTCTTTCTCTCAAAGTAAGAAATCTGAAGGTAATTTTAAAGAAGTAATAAATGACTGCAACAAGAATTAAATTAATCAGAATGTTTAGTAACCGGTACCTGATTTATTTCAATCTCTCGCTAAAAATTCAAAAGTAAGTGCAAAGGAATAAAATTAACTTGAAATTAAATTAATCTAAAACGCGGGCACACGACCTAACTTTTATGTCCCTGAAAATTTAAAAAAAGAAAAATTATGTTAATAAATAAGTAAATATGTTGGGTAAAATATTTTGAAAAATGTTTTTATTATAATTTATCATTTCATCATATAGATTTATTTTAACCTAAAGGGAAATAATTTCTTTCATAAATTAGCAAACTGCTCATATAGCCGGTGGCGGGAGGAAACATATTTCTGTTTTTTTACAGTTTCTAATATTTTATACAAGCACTCAGCGTTAAATTAAAATCTCAGGAGGATTCAAACGCGAAATGGAATCATTTAATTTCAATGTAAGACATTGAAATTGTGTATATCCACTACTTTCTTTCCTATTTGAAGACGAATGCGTTGAAAGCAAATCCAACGTCACTTTTGAAGCATTCTAGGAAATGCTCTAAATTCAGAATCTGTAAATTTTTCATTAGCGGAGGGATTTTGTTTGTGAGCACATGTACTAACGAGAAAAAGATTGGACGGATTATTGGACGACGAAATCAAATTTAGAGTAAAATGAACTTCGGAGGAAATCTGTTTTCTTGAGTAACGCTTACTGTTGCTGCCCCATCGTCCAATATTATGATACTAGCTGAATACCCGTGCTTCGCTACGGAGTACATTCAAATTAAACAAAACTGTCAATTCATGCAATTAATACCCGTATATATATATATATATATATATATATATATATATATATATATATAATTAATAAAATGATCAATGTATGCAATTGATGTAAAAAAAACAAAACACTATATTTATAACAAAATCGTAAGGGATATTAAGTAAAAAATAAAACAATTCAAATAAACAAAAGTTAAAAATCAAGCATAGACTATGTGCGACTTATCTGGATTTAAAAATTAAAATTCAAAATAGAGAAATAAAAATAAGGATATATGATAAAAGGTTAGATTTTTACTTTGAGGTTAGTACGTTTTAAAGATGTTTATAATAATATTTAGGTTTTCATTTGGTTAAGCTGTAATGGGGGGGGGGGGTTGCGCTGTAGTAATGTTACAATGATGTAACTTCTAGGATAGAATTGGCTGCTGTCTCGCCATAATCGTCACTTACGGAATTGGGTTGTGTATGCATCTTTTACTTTGCATTAGGATTATTTGTGTGCTTCCATGTACTGTGCGTTGAGCCCATACTGTAAGTTGTGTTTGTCTTTTCATTTTCTTTTGACTAATTGCTTCTTTGGGGGACTCGGGGCCTTGGGATGTCTTTTGGGCTTACCTGCATCCTATTCAGAAAACTACCCTTGAGGTAACTGATTTGGTTAGTCTCCCTGATGACGAGACCTGTCGGTTACCTCTATGTTGTTTTACTGTTCAGTTCCGGCACTTATACAGAATCTTGCAGTTTTATGCGTGGATGCCCAGAGTGCTTGATTTCTGTTTGTTTTTGTCTATATTCGTTTTATTTTTATCTATCTCTGTTGGATTATTTATTCGTAAGGGATAGTTTAATATATAAAATAATGTAGAAAAAAATATTCAAATTCAATCTAATAGTACATACAAAAGAGTATAGTACAATTTGAGGAACATTTCTTTTATTGTATTTTAATATTTTTTTAAATAATGTCCAATCGTCTGCCGCATTAGCAAGAAAAAGAAAGGTATTTTTTATATATTTCGCTGTTATGCACGTGACACAAAAAGTAAAGAAACCACGTGATTGGCATTTAATAAATTAAATTCTAAAAATGAATCTTTAAAAATTCACCAAAAATCAGAAAATGGAGATAAAGATTCGAAATAGATGTCATTTTAAAGGAATTTTTATGATGTTTCTCGTGATATAAATTTTATAACCTTCAAATTATTATTTCAAATGCAAACGTGAAAAAAGATACAAAACGAGCTTAACAATTTAATTTTTAAAAATCTGAGAAGAAGTTTTCACAAATCTCGGTTAGTACACCCCTATACTATAAGAAGAAAGGCCATGCAAAATTTCAGCCGTTTAGGTCCAGCAGTTTGGTCTGTCAGTCAGTCAATAAGTCAAATACGGAACTGTTTTATTTATATAGATTGGTAATAATTTACCCACTTCGCAGTGTATGTGGGTTCAAGTACATGAGAACTTACGAGAATTTGTTTCATAATTTAAAAGAGCTATGGAAATTCTGATTAAGACAATTCACAAACGTTGAACGTTAATTTATAGATAACAAAGTAAAATATAATACTTGTATTTGTGTTTGTCATATTTTCCCATGTTGTTGTCGTGTCTAGGAATAGTACAGAAGAAAAAAAATCCGGTAGTATCTTCTAACGAAACTACCGCGGGTTTTTAACGTAGGATTACTTATCGTTGCTTACCTATTTTGTATGTATATATGTGTATCTATATATATGTACGTATGTATATATATATATACATATAGTATGTATGACAAAACATATACATATATGTATGACAAAATTTTGACGCATCTTGGTACTTTTCTGTTTATGTCTCTTCACTGTCCTCTTCTATGGATAAAGCAATTTCCATATATATATATATATGTGTGTGTGTGTGTGTGTGAGTAATATATGAGTAATATATGTGTGTGTGAGTATATATATGTATATATGTATGTATATATATATATATATATATATATATATATATATATATATACTAGCTGAAGTACCCGGCATTGCCCGGGATTTTAACAATATTTGTTAACCAAAATCAACACAGTATAAATAACATAGAAATAGTATATGTGAAATGTTATACACATCTCAGAATTCAGGAATTTCAGCCTTTCATCATTGAAGCACTAAAATCCGAAAAGTAAAAATGTCAAATTGTCTAATATTTGCTAACCAAAATTAATTTAAAACTAAACACGTTATAAATAACATAGAAAAAAAAAGTGAAATCTTATACACATGAATAAAATGAAAACCCAATAAAAAATATATAAAATTATAATAAACTCCTCAGAATTCAGCTAGATTTCGCCTTTTATCATTTGGGCAGAAAAAGAAGCTGAAATTACAGGTTTAGCTGAAATTTCCAATAGAACCATGATATGACTGTAGCGTTGCCTCTTAAAAAATGAAGTGTTTGATTGAGGGCTGCAAACCATTCAACTCCTCTCCATATTAAACTCCTATAAACATCCTCTACATATTAAATTCCTTTTCTCTCCATAATAAACTCCTTAGAATTTTGGTAGATTCAGCCTTTCATCATAGTACCACTAAAACCTGAAACATCCTCTCCAGAAATATAAATTTATTAATTACAATAATTAAACTCACGCAAATGTAGGAATTACATAAGTTTTTTAACCAACATTTGAATAATTCGTAAATGAAAAAGCATATGAAAATAAAGATAATAAGAACTTCCGGAATCGAAATTAATTAACCTTAATTTTTAATTAATAAAAAACCAACATGATATGAATAAAAACGATAGTTGGTTAAAAGCATATGAAAATAAAGCTGTTATAAAGATAATAATAAAAAAAACATATGAAAATAATGCTCGCGTATGAAGTTAACTTTATGATATAAAGATAGTAATAATAATATAAACCGCGTGCATAAAATATTTAGCTTTTCAAGCGAAATAAATTCATTTTTAGAAAAAAACTACTTTTAATCGAGAAATTAAATACATTGCACAAAATTTTGATTTTACCAACTTTCTACCCTACAATTTACACCCTACTTCTTTGAAGTTGGGTGTTGAAACATTCTCTTTGAAAATTTACACCCTACTTCTTTTAAATAGGGTGTAAATATAAAGTTTTAACATCGAATTGAATGCCAGTTAAAAATTATTGTTGTTTAAAATCATATGAAAATTACGCTATTATAAAGATAAAAAAAAGCATAGGAAAATAATGCGTGCGCATGAAGTTAACGTTACGATATAAAGATAGTAATAATAATATATATATATATATATAAAACAGTTCCGTAACTAACTGACTGACTGACTGATTGACTGACTGACATACAACGTACAGACCAAACCGCGGGAAATAAAAGGGCTGAAAATTTGCATGGCGATTCTTCTTTTAGTGTAGGAGTGCACTAAGAAAGATTTTTGAAAATTTCTTCATAGATTTTTTTAAAATTAAATTTTTGAGTTGTTTTAGTAACTTTTTTTTAAGTTTGCATTTAAAATAATAATAATTTGAGGGTTATAAAATTTATATCACGAAAAAGATCATAAAAAATTCCTTTAATATGAAATCTTTTTCGAATCTTTACCTCCATTTTATGATTTTTGGTGAATTTTTAAATATTAATTTTTAGAATTTAACCTTTTACATGCCACACTATGATCAAGGAATAAAGTACCATATTTTGCTGCGTAACTTTGGTCGATAACTTCCAGGAAGTCGGTCCAACAGGTGTACTCCACTCATTCCTTTATTATATAATTTTATAATGTAAGGTTAAGGAAAATCAACTTTTATTTTAGCTCAGACATATCTTTTTGCTCTTCCTAATGGTTCGTGAGTGATAAAATTTGATGTAATAGTTACAACAAAACTATCGTTCCAATGGCACATATAAACTGCTCCATTGCATCGGTAATCAAACTCTCCACGTTGAAATTTCGATATTTCTTTTGCTGTTTTAAGAGAACATTGTCCCGTTCTGGAATCTCGAACTGTGCCGATTGCCTTAAAGCCTTTGTTAGATAAATCTGTCAGCAGAGTGTACGATGTAAAAAAAGTTATCGAAAAATATTTTGCGTTTCTCTGGATTGTCAATAAAAGATAATAGTTCGGAGACAACTTTTGATCCAAGTGGCAAATTTTTATTTTTCGAACTTTTTCCACCGTAGATAGACATAGCATAAGGATAACCATTTGCTGAGTAGATCATCCAAACTTTGAAACGAAAGCGAATTGGCTTTCCACGTATGAATACCTTAGCCGAACGATGTCCATAACACGGAACCATGGATTCATCGATACTCATATTTTCATGAAAAAATCCAAATTGACGAAAATTTTTTCCCACCTCTTTATAAAAGGGAGAAATTTTTCCTAATTTATCGCCTGGTTTCAATTTACTATTATCAACAATGTGGAAATAATTTTAACATCCGAAATTTATTTCTGGGCATTGAATTGTTAACAATTAGGATATGCAAATCTTCCTGAGAGCTCCAATATGTATTTTCATCAGGTACTGAGTGGTAGCCACTAAACAACAGTAATCCAAGAAACTGCCGAATGTCATTTGCGTCGACGTCTAAAGAGTCTCCTTTTTGTAGGGCATACAGCTTTGTAAGTTCGGCTGAATTTTCTAAGTAATCAGACGGCAGAATCACTGATCACGTGTGATATCACTGCTTTTGTATATCGTTACATGCCAATGTTCCTTTTTTGGAACATTGCATTTTTACGCAGTCTTGAGGAAATATTTCTTGTTATTATTTTAATTTATTTTATTAACTCGTTAAACTTGTCCTTTGCAAGTACGATGGGGAAATTTTTGGATGGATTTGAATTTTTAGGAATTTTATAGAATTTTTTTTCTTACGTACTGTAAAAATTGTGAAAAAAGCTGATTTTTAGAAATTTTTCTACGCTAAAATATTCATATTTGAAAAAAAAAGTCAAAAAATCAATCATGCCTTCTATAATATACGGTAATTTTTTCAAACTGACAGATATCACACTTTATTTTTAAAAAAAATACTAAACATGGTGTTCCAAAAAAGGAACATTGGCATGTAAAAGGTTAATTTATTAAACGCTGATCACGTGATTCCTTTTTCTGTTACTTTAAATAAATTTATCTTCACATAACAACGAAATAGGCAAAAAAATACATTTTTTTCTTGCTAATGCGGCAGACGATTGGACATTATTAAAAAAAAATATTAAAATAATGTAAAAGATATGTTCCTCAAACTGTACTACATTAACTGTACTATATTCTTTAGTATGTCCTATGAGATTTAATTTGAATACTTTCTTCTAAATTATTTTGTCTATAAAAATATCCCTTACGATTTTTTTATTAATATATTTTTTTTTGTTTTTTTACATCAGTCGTATACATTGATCGTCGTATTTATTATATATATATATATATATATATATATATATATATATTGGCATTAATTGCATACACAAACATTGTATTTAATTTGAATGTACCGTTCGTTTAGGAACACCTGGTTTATGGAATACTAAAAGTTTAAAATAGTGGCGCCATCTATTTATAATAAACCTACCAAAATCCATTAAAAAACTAAACACAGTATAAATAACATAGAAAAAAAAGCATACGAAATGTTATACACATTAATAATATGAAAACCAATTAAAATATATAAATGTATAATAAACTCCTCAGATTTCAGCTATATTCGGTCTTTCATCATAAAAAAGCTGAAAAAAAATTTTAAAAAATAATAAAATAAAATAAAAATAATAATTTAAAAAATAATAAAATAAAATAAAGATAATAATTAAAAAAATAATAAAATAAAAGCTGAAATAAAAAAGCCTTCATAAAAAAGCTGAAAATACAGGTTTAGCAAAATTTGCACGATCCCATACTCGAACCCGAGACTTACGGGGTACCAAATGAACCGCTTTAACTACTACGCCACGATTATGCACAACACTGTTGAGTAAAGTAAAAAATATGCGCAATGAGTTTTTTGGAAAGTTGCTATGGGTTGGTGAATATACATACATTATGGAGTAAGAGGAGTTTTAAGTGAGAAATAAGTTAGCAGGATAGAAGCTTAGTCTTTAACTCTTCAATAGACACAGAGACATAAGCTAGGAGGATTGCAGTAGCGATTAAAAAAGATCGTGACACTTAGCGTGATTGATTCGAATTTTCCATCGCGTGTGAGAGTGTCAATATGCCGTTGGATCCGATTTATTTTAGAGTATAAAATCTGACTTGAAAGATTATTATTTTCATTTATTATTCTGGTTTAATATATAACTTGAAACTTTTTGATTTTATTTATTTTTATCTTTTCGCTCGCTGTTTGCCAGCTAACCCTAACGTGGACGCCATATTCAGAGCGGTGATTTCACAAAGTGTAACAGCTTACAAATTGTCGGTTTTTTATTAATTAAAAATCAACGGTAATTAATTTCGATTTTTGAAGTTCTTCAGACCCTCGGCTGTTTTTAAAGACGCCTGTATGTAAAATTTCACGATCGTTGCTCCTAAACTGTGGATTTCTATACAATTACAGAGATACAAACATTCATTTTTATATATTAGATATATATATATATATATATATATATATATATATATATGTGTGTGTGTGTATATATATAAATATGTATATATGTCTGTGTGTTGTAGCGTCTTGTGCCTTTTCGGGAAAAAGGGACACCCAAGCAAGCCCTCCCTTTACGAATCCAGTAAAGGGAGTCTCTCAACAGTCTTCTGTTGAGAGACATCTGAAAGATATTGTTCTTATAAAATCTCTCATATGCAGAGGGGCATAGAATCTCTGCCTTGTACATAGTGTACATAATTTATTTGTGTAATACAAGCTCTGTGTGATATAATTGACTCTCGTGTGTCTAAATTTCAACCGAGGACGTTAGATTGGAATGCTGCGATTCCAAGAAACCATCGCTGGTCGCTCCTGCGTCCCCTCCCCGGCCAGCTGAAAAAAGGGAGAGAGCAGAGCGTGGGAGTCAACCAGATAGGGTGGCTGGTGTTGAGCCTCAGATCTTTCCGTCGAAAACGGTGCGGGAATGCTCTGTTGCGGAAGAACAAGGGCCTGAAAATTCCTCTCTCGGCTCCCGGGGGTTAGTCATAGTGGCTGTTGGAGAGATATATCTCTGTAGAGAGACATGTAAAATATATTGTTGTGCTTATAAAATCTCTCATATGCAGAGGAGCATAGACTCTCTGCCTTGTATATAGTGTACATAATTTATTTGTGCAATACAAGCACTGTGTGATATAATTGTCTCTCGTGTTTCTCATTTTCCACCGAGGACGTTACAGTGTATATATATATATATATATATATATATATATGTATATATGTATTTCCATATATATATATATGTATATTTCTCTCTCTTTCTCTCTCTCTCTCTCTCTCTCTCTCTCTCTCTCTATATATATATATATATATATATATATATATATATATATATATATATATATATATATGCACTGCTGGCCACTGTAAATGCAACACCCTGAAGGAAACATGCAAATATATGAAATTTACAACATGCATTAGCGAAGGTGAGATATGCAAATGATTAGAATTTCAGCGCAGATGCACATCACGCGCGCCTGTGGCGCGACTTCAAAGCGCTATTTAAGGCTTGGAGATTTCGACGATTTCAAGTTCGGCAATTGTGTTTTTCTTGTGGTTTTTTCAAAAAAAACGATCAATTTTGCGTCGTCGAAAACAGCGATCATGTTTTGATCAAGTATCCGAGTGCGACACAGGAAGGATAGTGGCCTACCGAGATTGTGGATTTTCTTTCAGGGAAATCGGTAGTCGTGTTGGACGAAACCAAACAACTGTAATGCGGATTTGTGATCGTTGGATGCAGGAGGGTACGACGGACCGGCGTGTTCAATCACATCCACCTCAGCGCACCACTTCACGTGATGACAGGCAAATTGTGCGCATGGCACTGACGGATCGCTCAGTCACATCATGAACCATAGCACAGCACATGCAGTCTTTAACGCATCATCCAGTGTCTGCGCGTACCATTCGACGCCGTTTACAGCAGAGCGGTCTGTCCACAAGACGTCCATTGCTTTGTCTACCCTTGACGCAGAACCGCAGACGTCTCCGCCGCCCATGGTGTGATGACAGAAGGATGTGGACGGCAGAATGGAATGAAATTGTCTTTACTGACGAGTCACGCTTGTGTCTGCAACACCACGATGGTCGCATTCGAGTCTGGAGACACCGTGAAGAGAGGATGCTGAACAGCTGCGTTATGCACCGGGTATTATGGTATGGGGCGGTATTGGATATCACTCTCGCACATCTCTAGTACGCATTGGCGGTACTTTAAACAGCCAGCGCTACATCTCCGAGGTGTTGGAGCCAGTTGTCCTTCCTTACCTTCTGGGCTTGTCCACAGCCATATTTCAACAGGATAATGCACGACCACACGTGGCACGCATTGTCGAATAGTTCTTCGTCAATCGCCAGTTTGAATTGCTTTCCTGGCCACCTCGCTCTCCGGATCTTTCGCCGACAGAAAACATGTGGTCCATGGTTGCTCTACGATTGACCCAGATTCCATCCCCAGCTGCCACAGCAGATCAACTTTGGCAACGTGTGGAAGCTGCTTGGTCTGCTGTACCCCAAGAACTTATCCAAAGTCTCTTTGAATCAGTGACGAGGCGTGTGGCAGCGGTGATCTCCAACAATGGCGGCTTCTCTGGCTACTGATTTTGGCAGGAACTACAATTCACAGAAGTCTATAAATTTAATCATTTGATACATGGTCAACATGTTATCTACAAAATAAATTTTGTTGTGATATCTCTTGTCTTTCTTCTTGGTGTTGCAATTTGGGTTTCCAGCAGTATATATATATATATATATATATATATATATATATATATATATATATATATATATATATATATAGATAGATAGATAGATAGATATAGATATATATATATATATATATATATATACATATATATATATATATACATATATATATATATATATATATATATATATATATATAAAAGAGGTGTGGTGGCCTATTTACAAAAGCTTTGAGACAGTGTTCTGTGGGTAAATGATTCGGTACGAGTCGCTGACAAAATCAACCGTCATGTTCACTAATGGTGGCCGGTGCGCGTAAAATCTGTCTTGGCTGCGATGTCCTCCAAGTTCTCAACTTTACCTCTAGAAATGCGGGGTCAAGTGCTCCGGTCTCGTCACTTGGCTCGGTTCTAAAGGACGGGTCCGGTTTCTAGATGGTAATGCTGGCCACCTTCCTTTACTGTGAACAAATTGCTTCATAGCCAATCTTCCGGGCATTTGTAATATATATATATATATATATATATATATATATATATATATATATATATATATATATATATATATATATATATATATGTCACGACCCTATCGTCGTGTGTCCATCTAAACTCACTAATTACTCTGAATGCAGTCATCAAACAGTAGGCCGGTGGAAGAACTAATACTGAATTAACTTTTAAACACCTCTTTATTAATTAACATTAACCCCGGAGAGGTCGCGCGGGGCACAGAGTCACCCCACGCGTAGAAAATCACCAAACCTGACGGGAAATTTCTATTGTTAATCAATCACCCTTTTAGTATCCTCCTGTCTGACCCTCCCCTTGGAATGGGTATTGTTATTTTGCACGTGCAATTCCTTTCTCTGAGAGAAACAATCGTTTCTTGGAATCCATGTGATAACGGGGTGACTCAGTCTCCCCGTGCGACCGTTATTGCTTCGAAATTTTTCACTATAAGCAGTTTAGCTTCGTGCTCTAGGGTATTTTAGTTGTTTTCTGTTCGGTTATTTGATAGATAATGGCGTACAAACGTAAATTTACGGAGTATGAAAAAGAGATGGAACGTTTGAGAACTCTGTTGGATGAAGTTGAGTCTTCTGAAGAAGAAATTGATCAAGGTAGCGAAAATGAACCTGATGAAGAAATATACAGTTCTCATGACAGCGAAAGTGAATTTGAGCAGAATGATGAAGACGACGAAAATACTGATTTAGAAGAAAGCATTTTTGTCAGCAAAAATAAAACAGTTTGGCAGAAAGAAAAACCAAATCAAAAAGTGAAAACGTGTTCTCAAAATATAATAACTCATTTACCAGGAGTAAAAGAAATTGCACGCAATATAACAGATCCTCTAGAAAGTTGGGAATTGTTTTCTAGTACTAAAATCATACGATCCATAGTAGAGTGGACAAATATTTATATTGAAAAAATATCGGTAAATTACACCAGAGATCGGGATGCCAAGAGGACAAATGAGGTGGAAATCAGAGCCCTTTTTGGACTTTTATATCTGTGCGGCTTGCATAAATCATCGCATACAAATGCACAAGATTTGTGGTCTACTGATGGATCAGGCATTGAAAATTTAAGGAACAAAATGTCATACAGAAGATTTATTTTTCTTCTCAGATGCAGACAATGTGACCGATCGTGAAGCTCGGAAAAAAGTGGACAAACTCGCGGCTCTGAGAGATTTTTTTGCCGATTTCAATGAAAATTGTCAAAAGACATATAGTATTGGTGAATATGTTACTATCGACGAAAAATTAGAGAAGTTTCGAGGGCTGTGTTCTTTTCGTCAATATATACCAAACAAACCAGCGAAGTATGGAATCAAAATCTTTGCGTTAGTAGATTCTAGGACTTTTTACAGCTATAGTATGGAGATATACGCAGGAAAACAGCCGGAAGGTCCCTTCAGAAATGAAAATTCACCATTTGAAATTACTAAACGCCTGTGCACTCCTTTGTTTGGATCAGGCAGAAACATAACAATGGATAATTGGTATACGAGTTATCCTCTAACGAAAGAACTTTTATCAAAGAAGCTAACAATTGTAGGAACCCTGAAGAGAAACAAGACTGAAATTCCCATCGAGTTCGTCGAAACAAAAACTAGGAAAGTTTATTCTTCTATATTTGGATTTCAAAAGAACACAACACTAGTATCATATTTGCCTAAGAAATCAAAATGTGTAGTTTTGTTATCTACTATGCATCGCGATGACGCCATTGATGAAAGTGATGATAAGAAGAAACCAGAAATAATTAAATTTTATAATTCAACAAAGGGGGGTGTAGAAAAAGTTGATGAAATGTCATCATTATATTCGACAGCTCGAAAAACCAACAGATGGACGATGGTCGTTTTTTATTGCGTGTTGAACGTCGCTGCAATAAATGTTATCTCTTATACAGCCACACATAGAGATGAGAAAGAATATGCCAATGCTTCCTAAAGTGCTTCGTGAAAACATCAATGAAGCCACTTCTGGTGGATCAGAGGAACGCCCATCAAAAAAACCAAAACCCGATAAAGGCCGATGTGCTATATGTCCAAGGTCCAAGGACAATAAAACTACAATTTCTTGCAAGAAATGTGATAATTTTACATGTAAAATTCATTCTTCCTATGTTTGCCAGAAGTGTATGGAAATTCCCGATCCCAGATAAAAGGTATGTAATTCTTTTGAATAGAATTGTACTTTAAATAGAAAAAAGTTTCCTTAAGTAAAGAAGTATAGTTTATTAATGATATATTGCAATTATTGTGTATAATCAAGTGTGTGTTTTATTAATTTATAACACATATTTTAATAAAACTGATTGGGGTGACTCAGTCACCCCGCGCGATCTCGAATGTCAGTGTTGGGTGTGCGACTTCTGCCGGGTTAATCAAATACCCAATTAATCCAGCTAAATCGCCATTTTCCATCATCTCACAGCCCACGCGACAGACGCGCGTCTTGACTCTATCAAAGATTTCCCGAACTGCGTAATTTCTGTCTCTTCCATTATATAAGTCACATAGGCGTAGGCTTTCTTCCAGAGCCCCTCCAACATCCGATGATTATGTAAGATAACGCGCGTGCGAGCGATTCGATTGACCCTGAACTCTTTCTCTGCGAAACATAGTCACTTCCTGACTTGGAGACCACACTAGGACTTTACTAGAAAAATTACTGTTTAAACGCTCATTAATATAATTCACTATAGCTTATGCTTTTATCATCACACACACACACACACACACACACACACACACACACATATATATATATATATATATATATAATATATATACAGAGGCTGTTCGCACATTTTTTAGACGATTTTGGTAAGCGGTAATAAAAAATCGTTTGCTGCAAAAGAAATAATTGCAATTGTACTATGTTTTTAAAAGTCAAAATTATCGTCTGCGGCTTGAAAGTTTTGTTTTTACTCAAAATGGCGTTTTTTACAAAGCAGTGGTTCGAAGGCTACATTTATGCTCTTTCCGAAGAGAAATATGCATACTCCGTTATCTAAAAATGATGTGCGAGTCATGGTTTTGTGATATCTAAAGCAGCGGTTGCCAAAGTGGTGGTCCGCGAGAAAATTTCGCTGGTCCGCAGAAAAATGTGGAATATACTTACTCATAATGTTAAGTTATGTTTTAAGATGCATTAAAACATGATTCAATTCATAACAATACGTGACAAGTTATAAAAACTAGCTGCATAGCTCTAGCTGCATTGCACATGTTTTGTCTTACTCTCGCCTCGTTTCGCACTCTTCTAATGTTTCAGTCCTCTGTTTGTCGCATATGTATATCAGTTGAAGCGATTAAAGGTGGGCTTACGGACGTATTGAGTTCAATACAAAATGTATTCAATATATTAGTTGGGTTATTAAGGAAGTTTTTGTGTATTTTGTTTTATATATTGACACATAGATTTAAAACAGGTATGATCTTAAATCTTAACCATGTACATATTTTCTTTTATTTGATATTTATTGGGATAAAATGAGTTTGACTTTTCTAAATTTCTTTTTATTTTATTTTAGATTCAAATAAATTAAACCCATAATGAGTGAAAAAAAGCAAAAGAATATTTTGCATTTCTTTAGTAATGCAAAAGGTAATGAGAACGATAATAATAACATTAATAATACTTCACCTAACCGTGAACTGATCAATAAATCAGACCCTCCACAGTCTTCATCAGGCACCATTAGGAAACACGTTGGAACGGGAGGTGGAGAGAAGAAAAAACACAAAGTATCAAGAACATATCATTCCTACTACTTAAAATTTGGATTCATTGACGAACCTGACAGTGAGCTGGATCCACGGCCTCTCTGTGTTGTATGTTCTGAAAGCCTATCTAACGATGCATTAAAACCTTCAAAACTTGAAAGACACTTGAATTCAAAACACCCGGATTTAGCAAAAAAACCGCTAGAATATTTTAAAAGAATGCATGAAAATATGCAAAAGCAAGTTATTGCTTTAAGAAAAATGACCATGGAAGATAAATCATTACTAAAGGCTTCCTATCTCATAGCAAATCAGATCACGAAATGCAAAAAGCCGTACACGATTGGAGAAGAATTAATTAAGCCATGCATGTTAAAAGCCTGTGAACAAATTTTGGGAATGCAGGCTGTTCAGAAATTGAAAGTATTTCCTATGTCTAATAATACTATCAAGCGCAGAATCGAAGATATGGCCGAAGACATTGAAAATCAGATAATAAAAATGGTGAAAAATTCATCATTTTATTCAATCCAACTTGACGAATCTACGGACATTACAAACAAAGCACTTCTTCTTTGTTTTGTGAGGGTTGAGTGTGAAGGAGAGTTACATGAAGAACTACTTTGTTCGCTTAATTTGCCGGGTAGAACAACCAGCTCTGAGATTTTTGAAGCACTTAATAGTTATTTCCGGGAACATGAAATTGATTGGAAAAAATGTATTGGGATCTGCACAGATGGTGCCGCAAATATGACTGGACATCTTTAAGGAATTGTTGTAAAGGTGAAGAATGTTGGTCACCCAGACATTTTATCTACACACTGCATTATACATCGAGAACAACTTGCAGCGAAAAAAATGTCCCCAGAACTACACGAAGTATTATCAAATGTCATTGAAATTATAAAGGAAATTCGACACAAAGCACTCAATTCTCGAATATTTGAGGCACTTTGCGAAGAAATGGGTTCCGAGTATACTCATCTTCTTCGTCATGCTGAGGTGAGATGGCTGTCGAGGGGCAAAATATTGACCCGACTATTCGCCTTGCGGGAAGAAGTCAAATTATTTTTCCAGCAGCAAAATAATCCGAAATTGCAAAAATGCTTGTCCGACAATGAATGGCTAGCAAAGCTTGCATACCTGGCAGATATTTTTTCCCTGTTAAATGAACTAAACATATCTTTGCAAGGACAACTTAAGGACGTGTTCACACTACGAAGTAAAATGGATGCGTTTCAAAAGAAAATATTACTGTGGCAAATGCGGTTGGTTGAAGACGATCTGCAAATGTTTTCTAATTTTGATGAATACATGAAGGAGAATGATGTTAACCAGCAAGTGGTAACCCTAGTTAAAAAGCACTTGGAATCACTTACAGAATCTTTTGCTCGTTATTACCCAAAGAATGAAGATCCTAGACATGGTAATATGTGGATAATAGATCCGTTTGCAGCGAGCATTCAGGATAGTAAGTTAAGCATGCATCTAAAAGAAAGCCTCATCGACCTATCGTCCGACGAAACTCTCAAATTTAAATTTCATTCATCCTTATCAAGACCTCAGTTTTGGCTTTCCATAAAAAGTGAATACCCTTTGCTTAGTGAACAGGCGATGAAAATTCTGATTCAATTCTCCACAACTTATTTATGTGAAAAGGCCTTTTCATCTATCACAGTCATCAAAACACGGTACAGATTTCGGCTTGAAATAAATGCAGTTCTCCGTCTTGCAGTAACAACATTGGATCCAAATATCCATAATCTTATTTCAAGTAAGCAGGAACATCCATCACACTAGGAATGTATAACGCTAAAAGTTTGATATATTTAAACCATCTTTTAATTGTTTTGTTTGTACAATTTTTGTTTATTTTGTTTATTTTATTATGGTTTATTAATAAAGCTTTCATAACTTGGTTACTATTAATAGTTTCATTTTATTAACTATGTACATTTTATGTGTTCTTTGATAACAATTTTTTTATAAATATATTTAACACTTAAAAAATCCTATTAGTGGTCCGCGGGATTTAAATTATGAATTAACTGGTCCGTGAGGTCAAAAAGTTTGGCGACCGCTGATCTAAAGCATCGATAGGTAATATCGTCAACAAGAAAGGAAAAAAACTTCAAATTGGAGCCTCAAGTGGGACAACAATTCCAAACAAGTATCCAAAGAAAAAAAGTACATCTTCGACTATTGCAAAGGTACGTTGTTTAATGTTAAAAGAAAATCCCCCTAGTCAAAGGACAGTTGTAAAATCATTAAAATGTTCGGTGTCCACTGTAAACAAAATGATAAACGTTGATTTAAATCTTAAGAAAGCGAAAAAACGCAATGTGCATTGTCTTCTTCCAAATCATATCGCTGAACGCAGGACACGCTGCAGAATTCTATATGAGAAAAACTTATCCAAAGAAAAATGGAAAACAATTGTCACAATAGATGAATCATAGGTGTATTTAAATGATTGCAACAAAAAAAGAGCCATTTATTATCATAAAAGGGGAGAAAAAAATTTAAGTACATGGTTCAAAGAATCGAAAGAAAGTTTTTCTAAAGAATTCATGATTGTTGCTGGTTTTTCTTATAATGGTAAGTTAAAAATAAAGAGAGTGGAAAAAAAATGTCAAGATTAACTCCAAATACTATCAGGAACATATTTTATTGCCAATTTTTCTGAATGAAATACCATCGCTTTACCCACAGTGCCATCAATCTGTGAGACTCCATCAGGACAAAGCTAGCAGTCACACATCAAAATCCACTGTAAATTTCCTAAAAGAAATGGAACAAAAAACTGGTATCAAGGCCATACCCTTCACTGATATCCCTACTAAATCTCCCGATGTATCACCTATGGATTTTTGTGCTTTCGGACTTCTAAAATCTGCATTATCCAAACGCCGTCCCAAAATACTTACAGAACTCTGGAAAGCTGTTCAGGAGGAATGGGATAGAATACATCTTCTGATTCTTCAAAAGGCATTATTATCCTGGAATTTGCGGTGTCGAAAGATAGTTCAGAATAAGGGATGTCAAATAGAACATTTCAAACACAAGAATTTTATGTAATTTAGTTTTGTGAATACAATATACATCGTCTAAAAAAAGTGTGAACAGCCTCTGTATATATATATATATATATATATATATATATATATATATATATATATATATATATATGACCGAAAATATCGTGTATTCAAGTGCGTATTTATGTGATACGCACTTGAATTTTCTGTCAATTTCGGTCACTATCGTACAAAAGGTTTCTTTATAGAAGTGAAATTTCTTTTGCCGAGGAGACGAAAGAGGGAAACGCTTGTACAAAGATTTGTGATACATGTGTAACAAATTATTTTAATACGTGATTTCCGCAAAATCTTTACACGCAATATCATGGGCGTTCGTATATTGAATTAAAAAGGAGTATTTTTATAAAAGAAAAGACATTTTTTCATGAATACAACGAATATTTACAGAGGCAAGTTTTATTCCAGAGTTTTGAAATTATGAATAGAAATCCGATCAATGCAAGAAGACGGATTGAAAAAAAAGTATATGAATTTAAATAAATGAAAAAAAAAACAAATTTCAGGTAGTCTCTTCTAACGAAACTACCGCGGGT
This sequence comes from Dolomedes plantarius, assembly GCA_907164885.2. Classification (NCBI taxonomy): domain Eukaryota; kingdom Metazoa; phylum Arthropoda; class Arachnida; order Araneae; family Dolomedidae; genus Dolomedes; species Dolomedes plantarius. Next base: position 133,094,947 of record OU015490.1, on the reverse strand, counting down.
TATTAACGTAGAGTTACTTTTCCTTGCTTACCTCTTTTGTATGTATATATTATGTATGTGTTATGTATATATGCATCTATATATATGTACGTATATATATATATATATATATATATATATATATATATATATATATATATGTGTGTGTGTGTGTGCCTGTCTATATATGTATATGTATGTCAAAATTTTGAAGCATTTTGGTACTTTTTTTTTAACTGTTTACTGCTTGCCCAAGCGATACAGACTGGGTTTGCTGCGCAGCCAAAATTATAACTTGAGATGCAGGGCATCTGAAATTTTTTTTCGGAGGACAGTTATGGAGAAACGTAATCCTACGTTAAAAAAACCCTAATATATAATCAAATTTTTATGACGTGTATTACTGCTAAATTTCAAAATAATCTGAGGAAAAAAATTTTTAGAAAGTTCCTAACTATTTTTAATTAAGCCTCGTCTTAATATTTTCTATGAATTACTTATTTTTAAAATATTTATATAAAATTCCAAGTATGAAATACTGGTTAGTTACCTTATTTTATTTTCAATACACTGTGTCTCCATAATATGATTAGGAATAATATTTTTGAAAGTGTTTGCCTTGAAACAAAAACATCATTGAAAAAATTATTTATTTTGTACATGATTAAAATTTTTACAAACTCAGTTGAAAATTATTTTGAATCCTAAAATATACACAAAGAAGAAAATGTATAACCAAATAGAGTTATTAGTTAAAGAGATTTATCAAAAGCTAAACATAACTTTAAATTCCAATCTTAAATATTTTTCTAATATTTGAATTTTTATATATATTTCTTTGTATTTATAATTATCTTTATATAAATCTCCTTTGAATGAATGAAAAAAAAAATTTTGAATCAATACAAAATTTTTTCTGTGTGAGACACAATGGACTTGTTTATTAAAGTATTAATTGAATTTTCTGGAAAGTTATTGCTAGTTTAGAAATTTAATAATTATTTAAATCTTATAAAATAGTTATTCATTGCAATGTAACTTTTAGAAGTTGTTAACATTTTATAAGTTATAATAGACAATGCATATGTGTTTATAAAAATTAAACATATGTTCTAAATTTTCGTAGTTTTCATTATTTATAATATTGATTATGATTATTTATAATATTGATTGTGATTATTTATAATATTGATTATGATTATTTATAATATTGATTGTGATTATTTATAATATTGATTTGCAAATTTTTTACCTAACAAGGCAGTTCAGCTAATTGTCTTTTCGACCAAACCTATTCCATGCCACATTAAAAAAAAATTTTTGGGGGGAGAAGCACACATCAAATCATAATTACTCACTAAGAGAGGACAGCACAAGAGTGTCCATTGCCTCAGTTGGGATTCGAACCCGAGTCCACTGGATTGAAGCTACAGATCCACAATATTTAGGCATAGGCATATGCATAATTAACTTTAGATTCTCGAAACAACCATATTTTCTTTGATTACATACGAGTATATTTAAATATTGATTTGAATCAAACGTCTAAATTAATAACGATATTCACTTTATAAATAAATAATTACAAAGTGAATTAATTTTTTTTTATTTAGCAATAATCTACCCAAATAAGCAGAAAATATCTATTAAAAATATTAGTACGTTAGACGTTTTTTATTCAATGGTTGACGAATCGCAAAGCCAAGAAATTTACGATACTGAAGAAATTTTATAGTGCGGGGTGCATTTTAATAAAATAGCTTTGATGTCAAAGACGGGGAAATTTGATCTTTTTCTCCAAATTGCAGTTTAAATCGACTCCATTCCTTCTCTAAATTCCCGTTGTTTATTAAATAGGTTCCTCGAGCACTCAAAATAATTTATTTGTTTGTTTGAGCTCTCCTTTGCGTTTAGGGCCTAATCAGTAACTAGATCACCGAAATTATTGAAAATATATAAAGAAAAGACACTATATTATTTATTGTAAAATGTTTTGGCATCGTTCTAATATATTAAATGAAATAACTGAAAATAAAGAAAATAGGATGTATTTAATTTTCTTTTTCGAGCACTGTCTGCTCGCATCCGCTTAAAACAAAATAATGGAAAACTAAATAATACAAATTTTCAAGATTATAATAGATGGAATATCTGAAAAGGAATGTTATTTACTTTCTGTAAATGATCCCTGTTTATTATCATTTTCTTCATATCTCTTCAATCCCTCAAAAAAAGATATGAATTCAAAATATAGGGAATTTAATGAAGAAATTCGTCGACACAATTGTCAATTTCTATTCTGTAATAAAATGAAAGTCATTAAAAGTTAATTTGTTGTATAATACTTTGTATTTAATATCTTATATAAAATAAAGTGTCTTGTATTCTTCCTCCTTTAAGATAAGACAAGACTTCATATGTTTGACCACGTCTGGAAGACTAAAGAAAGGGAAAAAAAGTAAATAAAAGGTAAAGAAATCTAGCTTTACTTTTTAACCGATAATGCTTTTTAAGCTTAGATTGACATTCCGTACTTGACTTGTTTTCATAGATGGCACGCCCGCAATCTCTTGCATTAAGGTACTTTTTCTACTTAGGTATTTACTTATAACTTTAAATTCAAACGCACGCATTGTGTCGAAATTTTTTGATGGCACTGTGTTTAAATACACTAGTCGTTTACATAATCTCATGGCGTATCCAGTATCGTAACTTAAGCCCATTCCTTTTTTTCGATGTTTTTTATTAGTTAAAATAGTTCAGGTTATTTGTATGAGTGTTATTAACTGTAAATGCAAATTGCAAATTGTCCATTGCATATTAATGACATCTCCTTTTTGGCGTTTAAAATTATATCCCTATGTGCCATACTTTGATTTCTCGAAAAAAAAAAAAATATATATTTAAAGAAATAATTTTTCCGCGAAATAAACATTTTCCATAAGGTTTAATTCATTAACTTAATTATCATAAGAATAAAAATGGCAGAGATAGATCTAGAGAGACTCCTCTGAATAAACGTTTTTGTCATTAAAACATGTAACTGAGTATGCGCAGAAACAGTGACTTTCTAAAGCCAGATTGAAAAATGTCATTGAGCATGCGCAGAAATCAATTTTTTTAGTTGTAAATTATTGCTCATTAATAGAAATTGCGGTTATAAAAACCGAATTTGACACATCTACAGATTACAATCTTTTGTCTAAGACCAAAATGCAGTCAATTGATGCAGTACTTTTCTCTCACGGACTGCCCAAAAAGTCGGCTTAGCAACTTAAATACAGTGGACGCTCGTTAATTCGAACTCGGTTAATTCGAACTTTCGGTTAATTCAAACTAATCTAAAGGTCCCAAAAAACTTGTATTGGAGTCAATGTTAAAAATATCTCATTAATTCGAACTAAATTTTTATCACTTCGGTTAATTCGAACTAAAAATTTGACAAAAGAAAATTCATTTTCCCCGTTTAATGGAGAAAATACACACCGTATTTATTATTTTGTGTGTCAAAATTTCTTTTCTGTGTAAAGAGGCACATGCCTGAATTCCTAGACTATTGCAGGTCCGCTAAACGTTAGTAGCTATTGTCCTTCTTATTAGTGCTAAACGGAAAAAGAAATTTTCCTTTATTTGGATCGATTTTCTAAGAATTTCAGAAAAACTAGTCTTTACTACAGATTCTAGGGAGCTGCGTCAGTTATAACTGCAGTGCAGACAAGTTAATGTGATCTAGTTTTTCTTCCCCATTGTGTGGTGTGAACGTGTAAAAATTCAGGATGTCTACACGTGGAAAGTACAAAACCCTAACTTTGGAGACAAAGGTAGAAATTTTAAAGAAAGTAGAGAATGACGAATGTAAAACAAAGTTAGCAGCTGACTATGGAATTAAAAAAAATACCTTGTCAACTAATTTGAAAAACAAGGAGTCAATTTGAGATTCATGGGAAAAATCAAAATTTGCTAGAGGAAGGAAACGCATGGGAAATGCGTCCCAAGAAGTTCTAGAAAAAGCTCTACTGCTGTGGTTCCGGGATGTTAGATCTCGAAATTTTCCGATAAATGGACCCCTAGTGCTGACGAAGGCTGATGAATTGGCAAGTCGAATGGGTATTGAAGATTTTAAATGCAGTGATGGATGGCTTTCTCGATTTAAGTCAAGGCGCAATATTTCTTATCAAACTGTATGTGGCCAAAGCTCTGATGTAAACGAAGACGTATATATTAATTTCGGTAGGAAACTGCCAGGGCTTTTCTCTACTTACCTGCCGAAAGAAATTTTTAATGCGGCCATAATGGACAAAGCCATAATGGAATTTATTAAAACTCTGAAAGCATTTATTCAGATGGAACCTTCCTCTGAAAATGAATTGAAATGTTTACGAGAAGCTGGCGGAACAATGTAGGCATCATAAACAGAACCAAACATCCACTTTACAGTTTTTTTCCCAAAGTGTAATTCATATTTTTAATAAAAGTTTACTTTAGACTGCATATCTTCTGATTCATTTTATGATTAAGGTAAGTCTGTATTGCTTTTTAATATGTTTAACTTTAGATAACATAGTATAATATATTTTCTGGGGTTATACATACTAGGAGATTTTCTTCTTCGGTGATACACATTTAAAGTTATATATTTTCTCTTAACATCGGATAATTCGAACTTTTTTCTGAGAACCTTTGAGTTCGAATTAACGAGCGTCCACTGTATATATATATATATATATATATATATATTATATATATATATATAAATAAATATATATATCTATATATATATATATATATATATATATATATATATATATATATATATATATTATATATATATATATATATATATATATATATATATATTATATATATATATATATATATATATATATATATATATATATATATATAAAACTATACAAAACTATACAAAACTATATATATATAAAACTATACAAATTATATATGTTTGTTCTGATGTGTTTATGTTTGCAAGTCTGTATCCTTTCATGCAAGCTTGCCAACCTACCTACTTGCCAGCCTGCCTTATAATTTATAGTGTATTAAAACATATTTCGTAGATTTTTTTTCTTAAAATTATGCCAAAAAAGTTTTAAATTATAAGGATACATACCTGTATCCATTCATCCGTCCATTTTTTAAAAATTTAACTTCGTCATCTCATTTAAATATAGATGAAAACGCAATTCAGTAGAAAAGCTGCGAGGAGCGCTTTATGTTAATGTATATGTTTTATATTATCTGAGAAAGTATGTTCCTTTTAAATTCGAGAACGTTTGTATGATTATTTTATAGGAATGATTGGAAGAAGTTTCGAAAATTATAGTCAGCTCTGCATTTTATTTTCAAGATGAAATTGACTCCTTAAAAAATTTGATAGTTTATAATGTTTCTATTATTATTATTATTATTTAACATTTCTACCCTCATATACTTCAGAATTAATGTACATTATAGATCTAAACAGAATACGTTTAAAAAAAATTGGTTAAACCACCTTTCTATAAGTGTATTCAATTTTTCTCTGCAGCTAAATAACACATAAAATGATGTCACTGAAAAATGAACTACATCTATAAGCGTCAAGGTGAAAAATTACGGCATCTGTAAGTGTACGTGGGAATAAAAGCCGTCTAAAGATAGAATGTGGCCGAGGTATTATTCAAATAAAATTCCCGATTTCTAATTTCCTGGAATAGCACTATTCAGTATCTGGCGTGTTACGATTAACAGAAAAAAATAAAAGTGTGGTGTGGGAATTGAAGTGTGTTGGTTTAACTTTAGCTCAATCTTAGCCGTGAAGGGATGTGAACGAACTACACTTGCCCCTGCACATTTTTTAAGGGTAATAAAACTCATAATTTTCCAAATTCACCGTACTACTTGTAATGCCGTAATCTTGTAATGCACAAATGAACAAGTTTAATAAATGCATCCTTTTACATTAACCATTCAACGGGCGCGCCCCTGTACAAAGTGCAACATTTCGGTAAATTTGATTGGTTTGATTTTACGTGTAATGTTTGAATGTTCTAAGCAGTTTCTATTTATAGCTACACCCTTTCTAACGCAGATCTCATTTTCTGACCTTTGTATTCCTTTCCATTCATTGATAGTCCTGATTTAACGGTGGTAAACCAGCGATTATACTGCACTTATAAGTTTTGGAGACTGGACTTTATGTCTAAAAACTTATAAGTTTTTAGACATAATAGGAATCCATTCGCAAGTTGTCCTCAGATCCAAAAACCGGACAGTTTTGGAATAAGGTGATTGTGTCTGCATTCTTTGGCCTTTAATTATGAATGTATCTCAATATTATCAACATTTTATATCTTATCATAAAATCCAGAATTATTATTTGCAACTTTAAAATGAAAAGTTTATTACAAAAGGAATAATCAACGTTGAAATAAACGTTGCACTTTGTGCCACGCGCGCCTGCTGGTGTTCCAAAAATTGGTGCGCCCGCTCAAGGAGTAAGGAGAGTCATCAATTTTTCACAAGTAAAAAAGTCAGACTTTTTGCTGTTTTCTCGACTTTCTATAACTTTTAAAGTAGGATTAAGTTCCGCAATATCGGTAAAGGAAAAATTCTCCGGCGTCGCAAGTTGTAATTTTGACAGCACGCCAAACCCAGTAGCAAGTAAACAGTTAAACAGAAAAGTACCAAAATGCGTAAAAAAGATATAAGCATCAATAAGTAATCCTACGTAAAAAACAGCGGCAGTTTCGTTAGAAGAGACTACCTGAAATATTTATTTTTTTATTGTGCATTATACATATAATTTTTAGCATGGCTTTTCTAAACATAACTATAGATTAATTTGATTACAAGTAAATAAGAATTTTATTTATTAAGGAAGACGTTAATCCATTTTCTGAAAATTTGAAATTTATACTGAAATACTTACCGCATACTTTACATTTAGCTTACGGGACACATTTTCCCTATTACCTCTTTAGAACGGGAAATTTCATGAACTTCAGATATTCGTTATGATTTGGAATCTTTTTGTTACGGCCGCGATTGCAATATTTTCAGGAGATGACCATTCGGATGATTTCATATATATATATATATATATATATATATATATATATATATATATATATATATATATATATATATATATATATATATATATATATTCATTCATGGTCAAGTGTTCTTGGGATACATGCTATCCCACCCGTAAGGAAAAGGTCAATACAATACCCATAAAGGTTTAATAAATTTTGCTGTTTGGTGATATACAGAATTAAGGTATTTTTCTACATCTATATAAAATTGAAAACACCAAAGAATATTGACTCCAGGATAATCAAATTGTAAAATAATGTAAAAGCAAATTAAAATGACAAGTCAAATGCTATAAATTTATAGTAAAATAATTTTGTTTTCAGAAAACAATTAGATCAGTATTTTTGGCAGTATCATTATGCGCATTCCCAGAAAATTTTAAAGCAATATCTGCAGTAGTTCCTTTTGTACAGTGCGCGCAAGACCAAAAATCATTTCCAGAAAAATTCTCTTGAAATTCATACACCGGTAATGTTTACTTCGGAACTATTTGTTTCGTGTCCTAGTTTAGAATATTTTAATTGGAATATTTTAACGTGGTTGGTCTTAAATGATTCAGGAATGTTCAAATATTCTAGAAATTAAATAATAAAAAACTAGCATTTTTAAAGATTTAAAAGTGAATTTTGGTAATCTGTTATTAGTTATTCTTCAGAAATGTTATTCGTATATGTGAAAGGTTAAATAGTATTTTTTTCAGAATTAATAACACCTATAGTTCAGTTGAATTGAGCTGCGCTCAGCTGTTTAATAATTCAGATATATGGAATATCCCATATCTTCGTTTAGATATCAGATTAATTTATATGCATCATTTATAGAAAAGAATAAAGCGTCATCTGTAATGGAAAAACAATAAAATTGCAAATAAATGACCCTAAGAGTTTTCAAATTCCTGACTAATAATTTGAATTCCTTCGGACTGTTAAAACTGTATGATTTATATGAAACAATGGATGACAATTATTTAGGATATATATATATATATATATATATATATATGTGTGTGTGTGTGTGTGTGTATATATAACATTAAAAACTATATACCCCTTCTTAAATTCTAAACTATTTAAATTCCCTTGGGCGTTCAAATTAAATTCCAAGCTATATTTCCAAGTTTTATTAAATTCTTTCCAAAATAAAAGTCTAAGAATAAGCCCCAGGCACTTTATCCAAGATGGCTGACAATTTAACGAAATTCTGAGGTGTGTAGCATCAGTACCTAGTTAACTCTAATCCGCGCAAACACACTAAACTTCTAACCAATCAACTGTTAATCAACACCCTACTGCCATGTGATGAGATGAAGTTATATAAGTTCTGGCGTCCAAAAAAACGGACGGATTCATGTACTTTTTCCCTGCCGCTTTCATCCTGAGAGATTCACCAGCGATTATAAATAAAAATGTTATTCACGATTTGCTGGTGTCGTTGTTTATTCATATATATATATATATACAGTAAAACCTTGTTTATCCGCACTACCTGGGACCATAGGCAATCGAAAATAACCAAAATATGCGAGCAGACAATCGAAAATCCGGATAATCCGGGTCATATGGGAAATAAGCAAAACACAATCCTAACCCAGGAAACTTACCATTTATTAAGATGAAAACTATGTAGTGTAATATAAATACATAGTATTGTTTACAAGCCATTAAAAATATAATAATAACTTTTCTGAGCCAATCCCTATCAACGCTCTGTGACACTCTAGTAAATATCTCTTAAACTCAATGGTAATACAAAGCATTTTATTACCGTAATTTATTGTACATTCTGTGCAGTAACTGTACAATGAATCAAACTTAAAAGCGTATATTTTGCGTACGTTCATGCTATCATGGTTAAAAATTATTATCCAATGTGAACATTAAATAATAAAATACAAGGTGAGGCAGAGAGAACTTTCCGAGGGTATAAATAAATAAATTAATAAATAAATAAAATAGATAATAATAAAATTATAATTAATAATAAATAATTAAATATATCTTTCTTCTCAGGAAAAAGAGATTTTTTTCTGTATCTAGCTTTGTATTTCTGTTATTGACGTACCAAACCAGAACGTTCTAACAGCTGCACCCTGTATCTAAAAATCTGATCCGGAGATCCGGATTAACGAGGGCCGTATAAACGAGGTTTCACTGTAAGTATATACAACCTCTGACAATAAAGTTCGGTGAATGAAGTCAAAACGGCCGATCTGGCAACACTGGCGAAACAAAATGGTGCACCTGCGTAGCGGTAGGTGTTGACCATCTGCCTCCACCGTTGTTCAGTTGAGCACCGTTTGTGTTCCGTGTAAGACTTGTTTTACAAAGTTCTTGTTTAGTGCGTTTGTTCCGTGCAACAAATCGTTACCCAGAATTTAGGGATGAGAAAAACGTGTTGTCGTCTTGTGCCACATGGAGGTCGATCACAAGCAGGCACGTTTAGAGGCTTCACAGGATTTTGTCAAAATGGCGGATGCGATACCAAACTTCTTGAACTGTATTGTCACTGAGGATGAGTCCTGGTGTTTCAGGTACGACCTTGAAACGAAACGGCAAAGTATGGAAGGGCTTTCTCCTGCATCACCTCGTCGGAAAAAGGTCAGTGCAGAAAAATCACGCATCAAAACGATGGTCATCACCTTTTTTGATATTCAAGGTATTATTCACAAGGAATTTCTACCTGAGGGAACGACGATGAATGCTGAAGGGTACATGGAAATTTTGACCCGTTTCATGAAACGTCTACGCAGGGTACGACCGCAGTAAGCACAACAAGGTTCATGGTTTTTTGTTCACGACAATGCTCGCCCTCACACAGCCAATATCGGCAAACAGTTCCTGGCAAAAAAGGGGGTGGTGCAAATTGAACATCAACCATACTCGCCAGATCTCAATCCTCCAGACTTCTTCCTATTCCCACAACTCAAACTCGCTTTGAAAGGAAAGAGATTTGACGATATTCCTGACATCCAACGAAACGTGACGAGGCTTTTGAACTCCATCCCAAAAGAAGACTTCTTGCAAAGTTTCAAGAACATGTATAGCAGACGTCAGCGGTGCATAGTTATGGGAGGTGACTATTTCGAAGGACAGTAATGTAACTTTCGTTAATATTTCATCTACGTTAATGTTACAGGACTATTCACCGAACTTTATTTTCAAACCTTGTATATATATATATATATATATATATATATATATATATATATATATATATATATATATATATATATATATATATATATATATATATATATATATATATATATATATATAATGAAATTACTTTGGGCAAAATAAAAAAAAAACATTTAACTCTGTTAGGCATGGTAATCTGTCGCAATACTCGTTAAATCTAGTTTCGTACGGAAAGTAATTGATGTGTAGCATCGAATATTTTATTGAATATGATATTTGTAACATGCAAAAGATAATAGAAACAGCGTTTGACGATATCTCGTCTTTCCGCTCTAATATAGCAACATGTTAAGCCAAAGGAATTTGATTTACTTTATCCTTGGTCCAAACTCAAAACACTCCTTAAATCTTGAGAACAGCTAATATTGAGGGTTTCCATTCTACTTGCTGATTTCTCTAGTTTGTGACGGATAAACGATGGTCGAATGGTCTTCAAACCCAGAGTATGCAGGTTTCATTCTCCAGTAATCATGAGAGTTTGTAACCATTCGAAATTTGCTATTTGGCTGGGTCTATTGAACCCTGGTTCTGGAAAAGATAGCATTCCAAACTATCCTACCATTAATGGTGGAAATCAATCCTTTAATGGTGGGAGAAAAACCAGCTTCACACCACTTTTTCGCTAGTTTATTCCATTGGATGGATCTTTAAGAGTGGCAACTAGGTATGTACAAATTATACAGAAGAGATACAGGGGTGAAACTTTTATAGCCCGTCAAAGTATCAACCAGCATTGTTTAGCATCCGTTGCAAACGTCCTGGAAGCTGCAGGATGCCGTCGGCAGCACCCGATCTGTCGATCCTTCGCATAGAGCTGTCTACAGCCTGCAGAATCTCCGATGGAAGCCACGGAGCGGTTCCTTCATGTTGGGGATGAGATCAAAGTGACAGGGACTTAAGTCAGGGGGAATATGAGAGACTTCAGAGCACTTACCATCCCGACAGAGCAAACACATCAGCCACAGTGTGCGCATAAGCATTTTCCTTCCATCAGTACGATGCAACAAATTATTACGTACGATAAACCGGTCACTAAAAACATGGCCGTGTTTATCCTGTCATCGTGCAGGTGTCTGACGTTTGTGGGGAGAGCTCATTCACTCTGAGGTAAGGCAGGTATGTGACGTACGTGTGGTATAAGCTGCTTTCATGGGATCTGCTGCGTGGGGGCTATACAGCAGTGTTGCCCTATTAAAGTTCCATCCCTCGTATACAAAGTAATGGTTTATGCCTATAAATTTCCCCCTTAATATATTTTGTATGTTATATTGGGTTCAAAAGGTTATATTCACTAAAAGGAATTGCCATAGGTTCCACGTGGATTGAAGAGTTATATTTTATATTAGTTCTGCCAATAACAAGAGATGAAATCATGCTAGTGGTTAGCGCTTGCGGTTAGCATTGACACATGCTAGTGGTTAGTAGACACGCTAGTGGTTAGCACCGAGGATGCTTGTTTCGAATCCCGTTAGGCGCTACTCAATGCCGTTGTGTGTAAGCCGGGTATAGGCACCAACAGCAGCTTGAAGGGGGGAGTAGTAGAGCAACTGCCCCCCCCCCAAAAAAAAGGCCCGGCGTATTATTTTTCATAGACTAAAATTATATGATAGTAGACCTAATACTAACTGTTTAAATTAAAATGAGGCTAATCTTTGAAAAATAATAACAACAGAAACTGAATCCCGAGTGAAACCGGTTAATAAATCTAGTATATATATATAACCCTAAGAGCCGACGTTGCCCCCCCCCTCCCTCAAATCTCTGGACTGGAGCCGCCATTGATGGGCACGTTACATATATCGACCAGAGAGTCTTTCAGTATAGTGGCAAATCTTTGGAAGAGTATAGGAGTCCATCAGATATCGGGCTGATTGGCCAAAAATGTAGTGGCACTTTTCTAAGTCGGATTTCGACCCTTGTGTTCCCATAAAGTCGGACCTGCATTCCTAGCTCTGCAAGTCTTCTAATGAACTTGATGTTGAATGTTCCGGCCAGGGAGCATAAGAAAGAACGAAATGCTGAAGACAGGAAGTATTTGGCATTTCTTCTAACAATTTTCCTTTTTCTCATTATGACCATTTTCCACCTGAACATTTATCATCAAGAACAATTTTCGCCGATTAAATGTAGCGATTCTATACAACTTATGGTTTTTGAGACCTCACCGTTCCTTCACTAACAAAACATGACAATGAATCATTGTCATTTGCGATGACAGTTAATAATAGCTCTTAAAGCAGTGGCTAATTTCAAATCTTTAATTATTCCCAAAAGTAATTGTACGTAAAAAATCAAGAGATCCTTTAAGTTTCTTAATATTTAATGTCATCAACTAGACACTGAGAAATGAATCTAGGAAATAATGGATATTCCTCTATTAATAGATATTCCGCTGTTTTTGATTAACCCTTCAGCGGACGTGCAATTGTAAAAAAAATGCAACATTTTCGTAAATTTGAAGGGTTTGTTTTTACATGTAATGTTTTAATGATCAAAGCACTTTCAATTTATAGCTACACCCTTTCTAATGCAGATCTGATTTCTGACCCTTGTATTCCTTTCCATTCATTGTTAGTCGTGATTGAACCGTGGTGAACCAGCGATTATACTGGATTACGATACGTCAAAAGCAGGAGTTGATGGAGTCGATCCAATGTGCAGCTATGACACGGTATCCCGCATATCACGAAGGTGCACTCTCTCAGCGGTTTTTAGGTTTTTGGCCATAATAGGAGTCCATTCGTAAGTTGTCTTTAGATCCAACAAAACGGACAGGTTTAAAATAAGACGATGGTATCTGCATTCTTCGGTCTTTAATTATAAATATATCTCAGTTTTATCAACATTTTATATCTTGTCATAAAACTATCTTGTCATAAACCATAAAATGTAACGTGTAACACGTAGAGAACAAATGCATTAAAATAAATTATTTAATGCTGTATTTAGGCAGTTCTCGGTTTAATAATTAGTCCAATATATAAAAGGCAATTACGTCCATTTATTAAAAAAAAGTTGTAAAAATGCGAAAGAACTAGAAAATTTCTCCTTTCTTGATAAGCATGCATCAAAAATGTATCTGCCGAGCAGGATGGTAAAAGAAACGAGATGGAATTTTTTTTCTACTTAAAATAAGTGTGAAACATTCCTTTCCCATTTACATGTTTCAAGAGAAATTTGAATTTCCCTGGAAAACATATTTTAAAAGATAAATTGCTAGACAGTGAAAATATAGTTTAGAATACTTTTTTATCTTCTAAAATATGTCTGAATATAAAGGTTTCTGCGGATATTAAGATTGAAATTTTAAAGTTTACGAAACATTAATTGCCGGAGAATTGTGAAAGATATATAACGGAAAAAAAGCTAAATACTTTTCATGCCTAATTCAACAATTCTAGCGTCGAGCTTCAAATCTGTTCTAATTAATATATATATATATATATATATATATATATATATATGTGTGTGTGTGTGTGTGTGTAAGTAATATACCCATTACATCACGTCCTTAAAGTATAACCTGAAAGGGAAAACTAGCTCATTTTTACATGGCTCGAGCTAGACTCAGACTGAAAGGAATAAAATAAAATTTGGAAGCAGTCGGGCCGATTCGTTTATTAGAGCGATAAAAGTACATCCGTTTATTTCAGAAGAACGACTCGGAAGTAATATCACCTTTCAACCTTAAGCGCGAAAAAACATGTGGCTATTATTTGTAGGGTCAGGAGATTTTGGAGCTCGCGATACGAACCCACTCCTGAATCCGAACATATACACGTGTAGAAATGCAAAGCATGCGATTCGTGGGAAGTTCTGTAGCTAAGGGTTTTAAAGCGATAAATTAATATTACTGGAGATTGGATTTAGGAAAGAGAATTTAAATGCTAGAATGGAGGGCATAATATTTAAGATATCATATATATATATATATATATATATATATATATATATATATATATATATATATATATATATATATATATATACATACATGTATGTATGTATATATGAACTTTTAAAAAATGATAGCAAATTGATTTTTTTCAAATTTCAAAGAATTGTATTTAGTGGATAAGAATAGTTTTGAAATGCAGTACTTTTAAGAGACAGCATCTTACCGTCGTTGAAACAGAGCCAAGCGCTCGACAGTGTATGAGGTATTGAATCAAAATTAATCCCCCTGGTTTAAATAAATCGTAGTTTGAAGGAGGAGAAGCACTTTATGCAAATGAGCGGCGCTTTTCTACTTAACGGGAATCTCCGTGGGTTGCGTTCAAGCTTGACATTGAGAGACAACATGACGAGGCGAGATCGGACGGAGGCGAGCGGTGAACGAAAAACAATTAGAGTGAAGACCGCTTTGCCGTACAGCTGCCGGACATTATCAAGTTTACGGAAGGCGTTTTGAAGTTAGCTATCGTTCCAGCGACCTGATGATAAAGTGAAGACGGAAATGTTAGTGTAGCCTATGTACAAGCAGTGGCGTGGCTGAATTCTGGTAGGATTTCCGTAATATAACTACCGGGATTAACACACGCGATAGATAATTCCCCATTGCCTGCTAGCAATTGAGTACGGTATTTATGTAGTCTAATTGTGTTGAAATAAATAGTATAGTGTAGAAAACCTCGTCGGATCTTGTTAATGGTGAGTTTATTGTTTAGTATATACATTACCTTAAGAGTAAAGGAAACAGTGAACTTTACAAGTGTAACATTCATGCAGGATGGAGAGCCTCCGCGCAACACAGGTCCTGTCCAGCAGCTGCTGCGATCTACATTTGGTGATGCCGTGACATAATTTAATCATTAGATAACCATATTCATTGTAAAATAGTTCAATCGCTCTTTCCAGCACAAATGGCCACCAAGGTCTTTAGACCTTACACCTTTTGACTTTTGGTTATAGAACTACTTGAAGTTATGTGTAGACAGTCGGACGATGCCATTAGTCATGTTCAAAGACGCAGTTCGCTATCACGAGACAGAAGTTAAGCCTAAACCCTCCTCCATGCTGTGCAGAGTGTCGGTCCACGTCTGACTGCTGCTGTCATGGATTACGACTATTACATTTATCATTTGTAATCTTAGATGTGAACTGTACAAATCATCTCTGCGATGTGAACTGTACAAATTACTAACAAAACTAAAGCTCCTCCACACGTCGGTGACAAATGTAGCTATTCTGGCGGTAAAATGTATTTCTCCTCAAAATAATCTCACGACTTTCCGTGAAAACCACACCGTGTTACTGTATATACATTCCGAATTATTTCTTTTTCTGTGAATTTTTCATCACCTTGTACATATGACACGTATAATATGCATGGGATCAAATACAAAGTTTGCTAATTTTTTAAAATAGTTTTTTTTAATTTTTTATTTTAAAACAATAGATTAAATGAAGACATATTTAAAGCAGGAAAGCACATGGTGTTTAAACCTTCAACAAAATTTAATAACTGCTGATTTTTAGTAATTATTAGTTTCTTATAAGGCTAGGGGCTGTTATGTGCGATTGTCTGGTCGTACAATCAAAAGCGTTCATATATCCTAATGTAGAATTCGCAAACGTTCATATGTCTTAATGAACAATTCCCAAATTTTTTTATGAAGAAAATTCACAAATATACAAACGTCTCAACGTTTAATTCAGAAATATGCATATGCAAACATATTTAGATAAAAAGAAGCTATACTTAAAGTTTTACGTTCTATATCTACTATACCTTATTAACGTTCTAAAGTTTTACGTGTCTATAAGTGTACGTCCATACTTTAAAAGATGTAGACACCCGATTCTGTTTCTACACGGTTCTTTTTTACGCGATTTAAACCTAACACTATGTGAAAGTTTTATTTGAATAGTGAGTCAGCTCCACTTTCTAAAAAAATGGAGTTGGCCCATGTTCATACAAGTCATTTCTATCTTATTTTTAAACTTGTACACCACCAGCTTATTTTAGCTGCCAACAGAGGGCATTATAAATCAGACTTCAGCAGTCATTTCTCAGCACTCATTACACTTTAACCCATTAACGCCAAAATTAACAAATTTTGAAATTTTCCCTTGAAATTAATAGATATGGGTAGAAATGCATAAATTAAAAGTATTTCAAAAGCATTTTGAAAAGTTTTAACTGCAACCATATTTTTTAAGCCGTCCTCATTTGATGACGCTGGGCGTTTGTATGTAAAAAATGTAAAGTTGTTAAAAATGAAAGTTTTTTACATAAAATTATGTAGTTTTAATATATAAACAAACTAATAGGCAAAATAATGCAAAAGAATCAAAATGTATTTTATAGATGTAAGAAAACTTATTTTTTAACATTTTTATGGTTGATTTTTTTGATGAAAAAGAGGAAAACATTGTATGCATAATGTTGTATTACATTTCATACAATATGTTCTTGGCTTTGAAGAACAGTTATCATATTGGCAACGCCTTTGTTTCTCCCTTTTGCCAATAACATGCTGTATTTCGTCGAATTTTATGTCAGGAAGCACATTGGATCTGGATGTTATCTGCCATTGTACTGGTCTTCCTAGGATTGCTTTTGAATCGGTTCCCTTTTTTAAATAGGTTACTGCAATATACCTTTTAAAATCTTTGATTGACATCAACTTAGAACCATGGATCGTTTTATAAATGACATAGCCATTTACAACAGCCATATCTATCATCCTAGTAATAAGGAAAAAGTACTATTTCTTTCCTCGTATGGCTATAGAATGTTTCTCAAGAAGCCAATCATGAAGGTCGACCCCCCCCCCCATAAATGAGGTATAAGAACTTATAGCATAAGGCTGATTCACTTTCACCTTTTCTTTTTTTTTCTACACTCGATCTTTGTACTGAAGAAAGCGGCAATATGGTATCAAAATTAGAGGCCAAAGAAACACACTTATTGTCCTCCCATTTAACAACAAGAATTTCATTTGTTTTGTCAAATTTACTATCGTAAAACCCTCTTTCTTTTTTACTCATTTTCTTATCATCCATTATTGGGAATTTTTCAGTACGATTTTCTCGTATTGTTCCACTAGCTCTGAACTGCATTTATTTCAGTTTTTTAGCAACGCATGGCTGGTAAAGAAGTTGTCAAAATAAACACGATAGCTCTTTGGATCTTCAACAATAGATAGTAAATTTAACACCACTTTTGTACCTAAAGGAATTTTCTCAGATTCAGAAGTATTTGATTCTTTTCCACAATACAGTGTAAAGTTGTAACAGTAACCATCGTTGCCACACAGAGCCCAGAGTTTATACCCAAATCTAATAGGTTTAGATTTTATAAACTGTTTCAGTGTATGATGACCATAATACCGGATTATCATTTCATCAACGGACAAATTTTCACGGAAAATGCCCCATTTCTGAAAATTCTTGGAAAGCATTTCTAACAAAGGACGTATTTTAAATGATTTATCATGTTTGTTATACTGATGTAATTTATTATCTTGGAAATGTAATAATCTCTTGAGCTCTAAGTAGAAATTTCTAGTCATAGCATTCTTCACTATTGTTACTCCTAAATCATCTGCTTCTGTCCAGTAGTCCCGTTCACTATGATAGTTAAGTATGATAGCCTGAAAATATCAGAAATCCTATAAATGTTTTTATTTCATCTTTAGTCACATTAAAATTCAATTTATTTTTCATTTCGTGAGCATATAGATTAGTTTCCTCTAGAATCATATCATAAACCTTTCAGTAAAAAATTCTTCAAACAGCTCAACTGGACTCATATTATTAGTTTCCGCTGTCAATATATCATAATTTCTCTTAGGAGAATTTCCAAAGTCCTAAATGTGTAAGCTGGGGTTTCATTCGCCCATACAACTGATATTTCTCTTTTACGTTTACGGAAATTGTTTTCCTTTTTTTATCCGAAATAATAGAGTTATCATTATCATCTGGTATTATAATTTCTAATGTACCTACAATATCTGATACAACTGGAGTACCCAAATCATCATCATCGAATTGCACTTCATCTGTTAGATCATCTACATCCGGATGCATTGATATAATATCTGATTCTATTTCTTCAGAAAAAAGATAAGAAGTTGCCTCTTCTAAACTTTTAAATGTTTTATTTCTACTCATTTTTCAGTGTTTGTTTATAGTTTATCTTCAAAAACATGTAAGAAACACTTAAGAAACAAATCTGAATACTGAATAAGAACTATACGCAAACGCCCAGCGTCCTCAAATGATGAAGGATAAGTTTTCCTGTTTATTACGGATATATTCACAACAATAAATATTAAAAAACATGCTAATGGCATAGCATGGACTATCTAGATTATATTTATATCAAATTTACATAATTTACCTCCTAAATCCAGTGCCATACAGTAGTATAAAAAATACACAACGTCATTACCAAAAAACCTGGAAATTATACTGCATCATTCCCGCCCATTTTTACTTTGTTCCAAAGAAATTGCATATCTCACATTGCAGAGTGCTGTCATCTATCAGACCAATTTGTAAATAAAAGAATATTTTTTAATTTAATGCACGAAATAGCAATTTTTTGTAGCATCATCAAATGAGGACACTGGGCATTAATGGGTTAAGGCTCTGTATCTCAAAATGAACAAGAATGGGGTTGGACCACTATTCAAATAAGGCCTTCAAGTAGGAACAAAATTTGAATTCCGTTTTATTACGATATCTTATGATTAAACGCGGTTAAAAAATATGCCTTTTTAAAAATCCCAATTTCAGGGCTCGAGGTAGCCTGGCAGTAGCACTTCTGGAACTGGAGGTATTCGGTTTGAATCCTGACGCACGCCATCAAATACCTCCGTGTCTTCGCCGGATAGGAGCACGTTAAATCTGTCGTCCTATGACATCAGGTAGCGTGGAGGAAGGTGCGACCGCCCCCCTCCTCCTTGGGTGTTCTAAATAGAGGTGGCACTAGGTGTTGGTGTTGGTTCACTTATACGGTGCCTCCCATAAAAGTGCGAATATCTCAATGGACAAGTGCCCTACATTTGCAACAACAACAATTACCGATTTGATTTAAATTGTACGGAGGAACATTTCCATTAGTCGCCCAGTGGCTAAGTGGTTAAGGCATCAGCCTGCCAAACCGGGGGCGTGGGTTCGATTCCGCATAAGACTTGGTTGTAATATGGGGAACCGGTCAGTCTTCCGCCGGCAAAAGGAGGCCCTGTCTAGAAAGGGGAGCTGCAACCAACGTCCATCGCCGTTGTCATCGTTTGTTAATAAAAATTCTTCTGTGATTTGTGTTTCTATTTGCTTTGTATTCATATGTAGACCGTACTGGGATGTAATGTCGCCAGCCCACAGGGACATTAGAAAAAAAATTCCATTAACCGTAATTTTCTATGAAATAGTGAGGGAAATCCCGTTCTTATTTTTTTTTTGTTGATAAAATTCGGTGTTACTTTAGTGTCAGGTAAAACTGGAAGTGTTTTTTTTAATCGTGTATGTTTTTTATAGTGAGAATAATAGCAGCATCCTAAAAAATAACGTTGTAGACTATCATAAAATATGTAAACCGTATTTTTTATATCTTTCGATTTATCCATATCTTTAATGAAATACTTAAAAAAAATTTTCACGTCTCAAGAAAAATGCAGAATACTACAACTCTAATACTCAAAAGGAGAGGTGTTTCTTTGGAAACTAAAATTCAAATTTTACATCCCCTTAAAAAATGGAGAAGGATGAACGCCGCCAGGCAAATTTTTGCTCTGAACGAAGCAATAGGAAGAACTATTAAAGGAAATGACACTTTTTATTTGATGTATTTTTTTATAGGTTTTAAAGATCTGGTACCACTAACTTATTTTTCAAGGTATACGGTGTCTTTTTCAGTTTTTGTTTACACGGATGTTTCTTGAATGTATCTATCGTGTTAAAATAGAATTTGGTGTATATCCCTTTGAATAAGTGTTTGTAAAAATATAAAATTAACTTAGTATGGTTTGCTTGGCTTTCCTGTAAAAGTAAAAATGTAGAACAATAACTCTTTTCTAATGAATTTGTGTTTCATCTGACAACTTGATATTTAAAGCGAGGGAATTTTAAAAATTTTGCATGGAAAAGTGAGTGCGATTTTTTTTTCCTTTTTATTTTAAAATAATATATCTTCTTAGTGTAGTGAGAACGTGAAATTAGGCGAGTACCTTCTTTCTAGTAGGTTTCGGGAAATGAGTAAAATATGTGTTCGGTGAAAATAAAATTACTTTGACTGTCGGATTTTTCTGTTAATCACGCTATTTGAAACTTAAATAAATTAGCAAAGCATTTACAAAATCATAAGGGAATAGAATTGCAAAAATTAATCACCATTTCTGTGTTTCGTATCTAGTTCACAGACAGAAATCAAACAGCAAATTATGTCTACATTTTTACTTTTACAGGAAATCCAAGCAAACCATACTAAGTTAATTTTATATTTTTACAAACACTTATTCAAACGGATATACACAAATCCTTCCATTCGAAGTTATCGGTTCCATTCGATTCTATTTAACTCAGTTCAATATCATTCAATTTGATTCAATCGAGAAAAAAATTAACAGTTTAGTTTTTCCGAGTGATGTTCAAAGCAATTAAAATTTCGGTTAATTTTCTCTAAACAACACTTTAGTCGTTGTTTTGGTGTTGTGATCTGGGTAACTTCGTATATTACACATTTTCGTATTTACCTACTAAACGAATTGCTTATATATAAGCTGATAATTTATGCAACTAGATCTTCACATTTTCTTTTGTACAGTCTATAACTATTAGGTTTGTTTAGATTTAAACTCTCATTTTAAGATTTGTTTACCCTTTTTGGTCACTCTCTACGTCATTATATTTATGTGTCTATAATTAATCTTAACTTCCAGTGTTACCTCCTGAACACCTGCAACGTATCCGCAGCTGCAAAAATATCCAAACAAATATCGTTTATTTCAGCTTGACCCGTATTCCCGCCATCCCATGTCGCATATGAATTATACATCCTACAGTTTATTCCCCTCTATGGATCCATTTCCATCATTAAAGTATCTAAAGAGAAATACGTCTTCTAAATAATTGAGAGTTCCACATATCCTTCGGTCGTGTCGAGAAAAATGACCACAGATCCTTCAACCAACCTTAATATATGCTCATGACTGAAAATGACAACTGGCCGAAACACAGCACGCGATCAAGGATTTGTTCTTACGGATACAAGGAACGAATTTATTCCAGACACGGACTGTTACCAGCGGAACAATTTGTTAAAAAGCATTTTATGTCAAATGGGGAACCACACAGATATAAGCACTGGTATTTCGGGAAAACAAATCCTACAAAATATTAACTCGCAAAACAGTGGGGTGCGATAGTGTGGAGATACCGGTTGCTGTTGTGCCAAAAATTGTCAGTGTAAACTAGCCGAATTTCTTGGTGAACTTCTGTCGAATATATATATATATATATACTAGAAGGTAACCCGTCATTTTGACGTCATAATAGAAAAAAGTATATGAAAGTTAAAAAAATATCCCGAATTATCTAACAATATTGCATTTAATCCACACCTTGTAAAAGCAAACCCTTTCATTATTTTTTATTTATTTAGTTTTTCATGCGATTGGAGTAGTAGACTACCATCCAGTTTTTTACAGCTCACTACGCGATATGAATACTTGAGCTACGTGATTCATTCACATTCAAGTTTGTTTACTTTCAGAATTCATCGCAGTAAACAGATTTTTAAAAACTGTTAAATATACAGCTAAAAACATCCAATTTTTTTAGTTCTCAATGTTTTATAGAAAAATAGGCTGAACAAACGTGATTTGATGGAGAAGATATTAGTTTTTAGGTAAGAAAAAATTCTGATCCACATCTGAAATTGAAATTAAGCCTAATCGGCATTTTGTTTACTGAGAGTTTCAATTGAAAGATGAGTACAGCCCGGAAGTGTTATACAGAGACAAGGGCTATTATATATATAATATATATTAGGGTGGGTCGAAAAAAATAAATATTTTTTTCCGAAACGCTTTAGAGCGGAAAAGTTGCCTATTGTAATAAGAAGAAAAACGGCATAAAAAAATTAAAATCGGTTAACATCTTCAATTCGCGCATCGTACTTGAAGTTTATGAAAAATTGCAACAATCACGATATTTTTGCAATTTTTTTCTGTTAGTTAAATCTTTAAAAATGAACATGCTTTAGCTTTTTATACTTGTTGCATGGTTTAAATGACCTAAATAAATTAAATTCTGATCATAAATCTAATTTTTTCTGTTCTCGCAACGTCTTTGAAAAAACAGAAATATAGCAATTTTTCGCAATTTCACTGTGCAACTCTTTGCTCGAATTCCTAGAACAAAACGACCCAGAACTCACCATGCGGAGATGGTTGCACGTCGAGTTCCACCCACAACCTACCCAACCAACCATCCAATTGTTGGGTGTGGTTTTTACATTATATTTACATCTATTTACAAAGATTTTCCATAGAGTAGGATTATTTGGCTTACTCTGTTTTTCACTTTTTCTTTTTTATATCTATACATATTTAACGTCTGATTTTTTCGAGAAATGATCCATAACATATCTAGACTACATTGTTGCTCGGATATAGCCATCTCTAGCTTTATGTCCACATACTTTATTCGAGGCCTTTGTCACAATTTTGATGCACCTCTCCACAACATGGGTGTGACCGGGAAACTTTGGTATTTATCTCATTGGCATAGTATAAGAATTGATGAATGATTTAATATCATCTTCACTTAGGTTACGCACCAGTGGGGGAAGATACACCACACAAGAATTCCAATTAATAATTTCAATGTAATCGGAAGCTTGAAAGTTTATCTTTGGTGGTACGAAATTTCTATCAGTCTTCTTATTTATTATTATTAGGGACTAGTCTTCTTATTAGGGACTGTTTGTCTTGCTTTTAAGATTCTTCTGTAACCAAGCTCCCGAATATGTCCTCTTCAACATATTCAAAATATGTTTCCTCAACAAGCATTGCCAAGAAGAGCATTCTCTGGGTGCGCAAAGAATGCATTTCGTTGAATTACTAGATAGACAACTTGAAGTAATTCGTCGGATAAAAACCGTGATGTTTGGATTGCTTGAAAGACAATGTTTTCGTCCGTCAGTAAAATATTTGTTATTTTTTATGGTAAACCACATAGCCATATATCATTTCAAGATGAAGCCAACTATTTCTTTTATGTTTCCGGATGAATCTGATGAACTTATAAGGACTCGGTTGGCCGCAGTTAGCCACCTGGTATGAACAAAGGACAGGGTCCTTATTTGCCAAGTCTTCTGGACATTGTCCCAAGGTGAATGCATTTGAAATGTGAAACAAATACTGTTGGTCTTTGCTCAACAAATTCCTGTCTATATCAGGAATCGAAGAATCTATGGGTTCATAATGAACAAGGAGTTTTTTACAGCAAGTGAGCTGCTGCCCGATCGGCCCACTAAAAGAATTAGGTTCTGCAGTTAGACCATCAATATGTTGGAAAACGTGGCGAAAAGGAAGCTCATTAAAATGCAGGAGGTATATACACCACTGTAGAGGGCGTCCTACATGATTTTCTAGTCGATGGATGACACCGTTCTTCCATCCAGAGTTGGTTACATTGCCATTACACCCTACTACTTGTAGTTTTTCTAGTGATATTGATAGTTCAGACAAACGATAAATATTGCTATGAGTTATATCATTTGATAGACTCGAGGAAGGAGATACATGTTCAATATAAGTTGATCCAGGTTCCTGATTAAGATAATAGTGTTCTTTCCCATTCATGCGAAATTACTTGGCATTCTATTTTTCAACGAACAAAGTATCATATTTTTGTCCATCAAAGAAAACACCCCAACTTTCCTCAGTAGGTGTGAATTGACTCCAATTGAGTTTAAACCAGTTCAACCTATTTCAAGGGAGTTCTGGTGCGTTTTGTTCTAGCAAAACGAACGAAGAGTAGCACAGTGAAAATTGTAAAATATTGACACGTTTCTGTTTCTTCTAAGACATTGCGCGAACGGAAAAAAATAGATTATTGATCAGAATTTAATTTTTTTATGTTATTTAACCCATAAAACAAGCATAAAAAACTAAAGCATGTTTATTTTAAAAGTTTTAACAAACAGAAAAAAATTGCAATAAAATGGTGATTTTTGCAATTTTTCATAAATTTCAAGTACGATGCGCGAATGGAAGATGTTAACCGATTTTAATTTTTAATGCCGCTTTTCTTCTTTTTACAATAGGCAACTTTTCCGCACAAGAACGATTTTTTTTCGACCCGCTTTTTTACTTTTATATATATACAATATGGGAACCCATGGTAGAACAAGGTTCGAGGCGGAATGAAGTTCGAAGTTTTTAGGTGTGAAGGAGTGCTGCCTACCACCGGCAATAAATACAACTAGACCAATGTATTGCTGCTGAACTTCGACAGCCATTTTAGTATAGCTTTCTCGAACCCTGGTGTGTGCAATTTTCGTTGTGTAATTTATTGCTCCTGTATTGTAACTTTTGAGGATTTTGTAACCAAGGTAAGGTATATACACTTGTTTACATCACAACTATAGTTAGTACAAGCTTGAATTACGTTTAATTGTCTTTAGTTTCCTGTAGTTAAACAGGAAACTAAAGACAATTAAACGTAACAGGTTTGTTTACGTATCTTTCTCGAGTAACCCTAAATCGTTTCCCTGGGGCGGAACGGGTGGGGCAGAATAGGATAGTACCCCATTCTGCCCCGCAATGTTTTTAACTAAGAGATCGTTTTTGGTACGCCTCTAGTTTTTTTTTCTTTCTATTTCAGATGGTTCGAGACTATAAGAAAAAAACAAATAGGCAATCATGGTATACTGTGGCAATGAACAATGCTGTCGAGGCGGTTATTTCTGGAAAATCTGAGTATTTGAAGGCTTCGAACCAATTTGATGTTCCCCAATCTACTCTGGAAAAATTCGTTTAAAAAAGAAAGGAAAACCCTGACTACAAGATCGATAAAACGGCTGGAAATTTTAAAAACGTATTTGCAGAAGAGCAGGAATTTGTGCTCTTTAACTACTTAAAAACTATGGAGGCTAGGTTATTCGATCTAACAATGAAGGAGTTACGTAGCTTAGCTTGCCAGTTGGCAATAAGAAATGCCATTCGTCATAGATTTAAAAATGGAATCGCTGGCCAAGATTGGGTCAATGGATTCCTTAAGAGACATCCTACTTTATCTGTTCGCAAAGCTGAAGCAACATCTGGTGCAAGAGCCATGGGATTTAATAAATTAGTTGTGGTTAGTTTTTTTTTTCGTTAACGGCTTCTCAAATATAATATTTAATTGCAATGAAACGGGCATTTCAGTGAACCCTAAAAACCAATCAAATATCATAGTTTGCAAGGGGAACGTCAAGTCGGATCATTAACATCCTCAGAAAGGGGCGAAACTGTAACCTGCCTTATTTGTATGTCGGCAAGCGGAGCTTACATGCCCCCGATGCTCATTTTTCCTCGAAAGAAGCAGCAGAAAGAATTTGAGTTAGGATTGCCACTAGGAGGTTGGGCTGAGGTGTACAGCACTGGATGGATGACTGCTGAGTCATTTCTTGTATGGTTTCGAAAATTTGTGGAATTTTATAAGGCATCAAAAGACTTCCCTTATATTAGATGGTTCTTATATTAGATGGCCTTTAAACACATGCGAAGAACCTTGAGGTTATAGACTGCGCGAGGAAGAGTGGCGTTTCGTTTGCTATGTCTACCACCACATTGCTCTCACAGACTTCAGCTACTTGATGTTTCTTTTATGATGCCTTTAAGTCTTCTTACAGCAATGAGCTTCAAAAATGACTACGAAGCAAACCAGGAAACGTCGTAACTCTCTTTCAAATTTCAACTCTTTTTCGATAATCTTTTGGATAATCCAAAGCGCAACAATGAAAACTGCTATTAATGGTTTCCAAGCTACAGGAATATGATGGCCAACTGACCCATCAATATTCACCGACGCAGATTTTCTCCCAGCAGAAACAACTGACATCGGACTTGGTAGGCCTTCAAGTGAACAGATGATAACATCCGGAGCTGAACAATTGGAATTGCCTTCGCCTAGCACACCAGTTAAAAACACATGCATATCAGGTTGGATGATAAAGCTGGGGAGGTTTCAGCCAACTCTAATGATGACACGCCTGTTAAGAAGGTCCGATTTGATGACGCAGATTGTGCCACTCCTGGCTGCTCTTGGATGACAATTAAAAACAGGGCCTCTTCATTTCATGCTTCAGCTGAAATTCTATTGTCTATTCCAAAAGTTAAAGAAAACGCGAAAAGAACGAATAGAAAGAGGGGGAAGACCGCTGTCTTAACGGATTCCCCATACAAAGAAGAGTTAGAAGCCACTATTAAGGAAAAAGAATGAAATAACTTTCCTAAAGAAGAAAGAGCAAGGATAAAAATATTTAAGAAAGAAAATAAAATTAAGCATGGAAAAAACAAGGGAAAATGCCTGAGGATAAATGGAAAAAAGAAGGAGTTCAAGAGATAACCCAAAACTAACGACAGTGATTCTGGGGATTGTTCTGACTGCGAGTGTTATATTGCGGTGAATTTTGCGGTGAAGTCAGTTGAAGGTTGTGTCGCTTGTTCCATGTGCAAAAAAATGGGCACACAATTCCTGTGCAGCAATAGATAGAGAAGATGATGAGGCTGTCCTAGTGTGTGAATTTGGTGAATAGGCTTAAGAAAAGGACACAATCAATGAAAACCATAACCTTAATTGAACCTTTATAATCACTTAAAACTAAATAAATATAGAGCAAACTTATGTTTTCTGAATTTTCACTAGTTTATATGTTTTTAAAATGAATTGTCCTTACCACCCCGTTCTGCCCCGTGCCCGGGGCAGCACGGGGCAAATTACATAATTTTCTGAAAAGGAAAAAAAATATTGTTCTTTTACTTTCTTACAATATTATTGTATTTTGTGATTATTACATTATAACGTATTCATAGAAAAATTTGCAGATCTCTTAATTAACCCTTTGGCCTTTTTAAAACACATTTTCAACTTCGTACCCCGTTCTACCCCGGGTTCCCCTATATATATACTCTTACACATACATATATGTGTAAAACTGTTATGCCTAAAGTATTTAATTCCGAATTTTTTTAAGCTTCATGTTATTACCTATAAATTACTATTTTTACATGTTTTTATTAACTCGCTTTCTTGTTTGTGTATTTATCTAGTACAAATTTTGCAATCAATTTTTAACTAACTTCCCGACTAGCTAGACATTTGAAACTTTTAGAATAGTTCAGAACACGATGGCAATGCATTCTTTTAATACTTTTAGCCATCTTTAAGCAGAATTGAATTAAATTTCTGTTAATTTTGTTGTTTGAACATTTCTTATAATTGCTCTCTTTATTACGCATTTGATCATCTTTCAAATTGATGGGATAATTCATCAAAAAAAAAATTTTTAAAGTATTTATTAATACATAGTATTGTCAACTTTATATGATTTAACAAAAAATTTAAAAACGTATATAAAAATTTGTTTTTATATTGTAATTATTAATGATGCAGTTACGTATTTTATCAATTTTTATACCTGCCCTGGAATAACGCTCTCGTGGGAACTTGCATTTTGCATGTTTGTTTAGATCCTATGAGGGCTTTAAGATGTTGTAGCTATTTCCTTCGGAAAACTCATTTGAACCTTCGGCCAGTAGGTTTGTGGTTTCCAAGACTTTTGGTTTGCTAGGGTTGAAAATTGTTATATAAATAAGGTTCTCTAAAGTTAGAGGACTTGAAAATGGAGTATAAACTGACAAAGGTGTATGAAAATACAGTATGCTCGCGATTATCCATGTTATCCGATTAGCGGATGATCCGTGAAGAAAAAAATCTGAAACTTTTATCCAATATAACCTACCTAATTTATTAATAACTGCATTCCGATTTCTTCCGATATACATTGAAGAACAAAAAATAATAATAAATAAAAATTTTTTTAATCTGATGCAGACGTGCGTATTTGAATATTTATCGTACATCATGAACATTACAATATTTTAATAATTAATGAAATGTAAATGACGTAAAAGTTTCTTTGATTCATTTATCACACTAAAAAAGATACTGCCTTTTCTCACGCGACAAGATGATTATAGGTGCAAAATTTCTGTTTCATTTTGAGCCCAAGGTAATTCAACATTTAATTTTTTTCTATTATCTGAAAAACTAGAACTAAAATCCATTCTTCGAGGGCTTAAATTTGTATTCAGCTTCACAAAACTTTCGTTGTATGAAAAAAAGGAATTGAATTAAAGAAAATTTGAGTTGAATGCCAATACAATCAATTACAACATATTAATATATCAATGGCATGGAATCTGTATCATGTTATAATAATAGGTAAACTTTTTCTGAAGTAATTAAACTATAAATTAAAAAATGGCTTTGTTTTTAGTTGTTACAGTTACTTTTTAAAATTTATACATTAATCCCTTCACTGGGCGCGTCAGTGTATAAAGTGCAACATTTTCGTAATTTTGAATGGTTTGTTTTTACATGTAAGGTTTGAATGTTCTAAGCAGTTTCTATTTATAGCTACACCCTTCCTAATGCAGGTCTCATTTTCTGACCCTTGTATCCCTTTCCATTCATTGGTAGTCGTGATTTAACCGTGGTAAACCAGCGATTATACTGGATTACAATACGACAAAAGCAGGAGTCGATGGAGTCGATCCAATGTGCAGCTATGACACGGTATCCCGCCTATCATGAAGATGGATAATCTCATTTTTTTTAGGTTTTTGGACATAATAGGGATCTATTCGCAAGTTGTCCTTAGATCCAATAAACCGGACTGCTTTGAAATAAGGCGATTGTATCTGCATTCTTTGGCCTTTAATTTTAAATATATCTCAATATTATCAACATTTTATATCTTGTCATAAAACGCAGAATTATTATTTTCATTTTGAAAAAAAAAGCTTATTACAAAAGGAATAATCAAGGTTGAAAGTGACGTTGCACTTTGTGCCACGAGCGCCTGCTGGTGTTTCAAAACTGGCGCGTCCGTTGAAGGGTTAATGCCATATTTTACCTAGAGAAGGAATCTGACACTTTTTACTTTGCTTGCCATAAAATTGTGGGTACCTATGTGAAAAAAACTACAAATTTCATTAATTTAGTAATTTTAAATATGATGAGAGCTGGGCGCTGACACCGTTACTAGAGTCTGTGTGTTCGAGTCCCATCCTTAGCATGGACGTTTGTAGTCGTTCGGAATTAATTAGCTTTATGCAGTACGTCCCGGTCTAATGAGCCCTAGTGTAGCGAAAAAAAATGGCTGTAGCGCCCCCTACCAACCAACTAAAATTTGATGAGAACTTTATTGATACAAAAGAAAATGAAAATTGGTGTCTTGTTCTTGTATAGTGTTACAGTGTAGTGTAGTATGATGTCATGTGGTGTTGTGTACAGTTTTGGGGTTATGTTGGATTTTGTTGTGGCGTGTTGTACAATCGAAACCCGTTATAGTTAACTCGGTATATAACGAACGAAAATTTTGGTCTCACCGTTTTCCTATTGTACGTAATTTAATTATTAGTGTGTCAGTTTAATGTGAACAGTTTTAGCCGATTTAATCCATTAACGATCTTTTTAATAGACTTTTATCATTTTTAATACATCATTATGGAATACACATTGCAACTAATGAGTTATACATTTTGTGAATTCTAGCATTTTTCTTAATGGTTCGGATATAGCGAACCACCGGATAAAGCGAACAAAACTTATGGTCCCTTGAAGATCGTTATAACGGGGTTCGACTGTATATCAGTATTAAGAAAAATTTTCGCACATAACTTTCTTTTTAATAATTACCTGAAAATGCAAGCATTTTTGGACTTGAAATGGATTGTTTGATTTGGTGGTGTGTTGTGCGTTGCGTCATTATTTTGATACATCAAAAGATACACGAACGTTCAGTAAAATAAATCTTTTGTTGTACGAAAAAAAAGTAATAGTTTTAATGAAAATTTGAGTTGAAGGTAATTATTTAAAAGGAAGATAATTTTCAACAACACTGAATCAGTATTTCGCTTCAAAGTACAAGGCAAGATTTTTTTCTTGAGTCATTAAGTCGAAAATAAAGCTATTTTTCAATATATAAAAATTTAATGCCATACGTTACTTGGAGAATATAAACTGAAACTGTTTTATCTTCACTTGTCATAAAGCTTGAATTTAACGTAAATATATGGGAAAAAATCTATAAATTTCATTAATTCTATAATTGAAAATATGATGAGAACATAATTCGTACGACAGAGGAGGGAAATTTGCGCGCACGAAAATTGCTTGGCTATTCCATTATGTTTTCAAAAAGATGAAATCTTGTTATTAAGTTCCGTACGAATAATGGATTTAAGCGGCGCCATATTATAATTTTAAAATATTAACATAAAGAGCAAAATAGCTCTCCGTTAAAATAGCTGGTATTAACGTTCCTTTCTTATTCAAACTGGTGATTATGAAATTTAAAAATGGGAATGTCGGCAAGTTTTACCGGCATTAGAATAATGCACGGGGGGAGATTAGTCAAAATAGGAAGATGGAAATTTCACAATGCTTAACAAGATGTTTTAACTGAATAACTCTTAGAAACGTATTTAAAAAAGCACGCCGGGATGGAATAATTGTTTGAAAGATAACATGTTCTACTCTTCAAGCATAAAATTACTGCTGAAAAACTTAAAGAAATATGGTATAATATATCTCAAATTTGCATCATAGTATTTCTTTGTAGTTCAAATTTTTAACATGTTAGACATCTTTGTTTTAACAGAGTAAATCGGGACTTGTAATTTTGTGAAATGTATACAATACGGTAATTTTTCTCGGCAAATATTTTAAATATGTTTCGTATTTTCTCTTTCAAAAGAGAAACTGTTTGATAATTCACCATATCTGAATTATATACCATATTCCACGAAAAGCGCAAAATAAAATTCAGTATGAAGGAATGTTATTTTATTTTAATGGGTTATGTATATATTTATATATATATATATATATATATATATATATATATATATATATATATATATATATATATATATATATATATTATATACACTGAAGTGCCACTGAATTAGAGATAGCAAAGTCTATGCAAATTGTGTATTGCTGCGCACATGTATGCGCAGTGAGGGCGCTGTGGTAACTGCATATATAGCGCGTACTGTGGTTGTTCTGAATTAGTTGTTGGAATTGCCAGTATGGGTAAACTGCCTGATTTAGATGCCTTCGATCGCGGACAAATCGTAGGTGCGCGACGCATAGATCATTCAATTTCCGAAATCGTCAGACAGCTAGGATTTTCAAGGTCGACAGTGTCAAGAGTATACCAAGAATACATGGATGGTGGAAACAAAACTAGCGATCGGGCAAACTGCAAAGGACAATTAGCCTTGACAGTGCGTGGTGAGAGACGGCTCAGGCGTATTGTACGTAGCCAGCGAAGCCAAACATTAGCTCAAATTACCACCCAGTTTAATGACGGTGCCAGTCGTACAGACAGTAAACGGACTGTATAACGCTTGCTTCACCGTATCTGTTTTGGGAGCCGTCGACCTACGAGAGTAACATTGCTCGATACTCGCCATCGGGCTGCACATCTTGCCCGGGCAAGAGAGCATAGAGACTGGAGTGTAGAGGACTGGAAACGAGTAGCATGCAGTGATGAGTCTCGATTCCGACTACTTAACGCCGACGGGAGGCTGAGAATATGGCGTCAGGCTCATGAAGCCATGGATCCTTCATGTCTGGCTGGAACTGTACAAGGGCATGGTGGCTCAGTCATGGTCTGGGGTGTTTTTTCGTGGCACAGTTTGGGATCTTTGGTGCGTGTACCAACCTCCCTCAATGCAATTCGGTACGTAGAGTTGCTGGGTGATCACCTCCATCCGTTTATGCTGTTCTGTTTTCCGCACGGTAATAGAGTTTTCCAGCAAGACAACTGTACCTCTCACAAGTATCGGTTGGCTACTGGCTGGTTGGATGAGTATTCCTCTGACTTCTCTGTCATGATTTGGCCACCTAGAAGCCCAGACTTAAATCCTATTGAGCATCTTTGGGATGTTTTGGAACAAGGCGTGAAAGGCCATCACACAGCACCAAAGAACCTTACTGAATTATGGACAGCTTTAGCCAATATTTGGCAAGCCATTCCGGTGGAACGTTTCCAGAAACTTGTTGAATTTTTTCCTAGTCGTGTAGCAGACTTTATCAAGGCCAGAGGAGGCCCAACTCGTTACTAGGTAGGTATCCCTAATTCAGTGGCACTTCAGTGTATATAAGTATGTATGAATTTATGTATATATTGTGACATCATACTCCTTTCTCTGAGGATTTTTAAAATTAATAAAATTGTGGCCAAGAAAATCCGAGTGGTGAATGATAAGGCCAAAGATTAAATAAAACTTCAAAAAAATTTAAAGAAACAACACAAATTAAATTTAAAAGGTACAGTAGATCAGCTTGACATTTTAGCAGTTACATTAGGATAGTGCGTCAGTGATTTATTAGCGGCACTTCGAGGCTAGGTCGCCTTAGCGGGAGCTCTCAACGTACGACCGCTAGCTATATCAACGAGGCTCTCTCCAAGTCTTTTGACTATATCCCCGGCGCTTTCTTTGTCGACGTCCATCCCAATTCCTCGAATTGCGTCTTTTTTCCAGAGCGGGGGCCGGCGGATTAGCTGGTGACGGTTCTTCTTATCGTCGAATATTTTGGCAAACTTTACGATCACTATAATGTCAAACTCTCTAAGAAATTGTTCCAAAATGACAGATTTACAAGTGGTGCTGTACGATAACGAGGCTCTCGCCTGGTTTTCGACTGTATTCTTTCAGTAACCGATTTGCTGGTGGATTAACTTTCAGGTGAGGAATTTCACACGTGTTCCGAAATATCTGGGAATTGGAAAAGAATATATCGACAAACACAAAGCTGTGTTCGTGCACCCTGTGTGATCTTGTGAAAATTATCCCATACTTGTATGACGCTACATGCACACATATATAGATACTATATATATATATATATATATATATATAATATATATATATATATGACGGCGTGATATTACACCCGCTATAATGGAAGATGTTGCAGTCACATATAATCATTTAGTTGAATTTCAGCGTAGTGGAAGGCAGTTCAAGAGTCAAACACACACAATAATCCTTTTCGATATATTTATCATTTCTTCCAACTTCTAGAAAACCACCTCTCCAAGATCGCGCACATCGTAGCGCCCGCCCTATTTAAACGCGGAGCAGTCGTAGCGTGTGACTACTGTCATTGAAAAATAGTGTCGGTCTGCTAACTTACCTATTATCTCAAAGGCTTCTATCTACTGTGCATGGTCATGACGTCTGTGCCGGAGATGGGGAATGGACGCGGCTAAGTTTGATACAATTTTTAGATTCTTAAAAAGGGAATTTCCCTCCTTTAGTATTGAGAATTGGCGCGTTTCGAAATACGATAATTAATGAAATTTAATTCTAGAAATTTGATTATTTTGAAGCCCCCCTGTAAATTGTTTAATTTTATTCTTTTTCTAACTAATTCTTTGTTTGTTTGTTTATTTGTTTGTTTGTTTGTTTGTTTGTGTGTGTGTGTGAGAGAGAGAGAGAGAGAAATTCTATATTTAGACTATAAATTTTTCACAATTTATTCAGCATCTAAGTTTCCGTTAAAACAAAATTTTCTCATGTTACAACACTTCGAAAGAGAAAGCAAACGTTCTTTTGTTCCGAGATTCTTGGTTGTTATGCAATACAGAAATACTAATTATAAAGCAAAGTCATCTCTAGCTATTTGTATTTCGTTATTTATTTATCTTCTATACTGTTATAAATTTCAACACACTGGTGCCAATCAAAATATGTTTCAGCGCGTCTTTAATTAAGGCAGGCGTAGTTCGTTTAGTAGGCTGGAATACGCAAAGATATTGAAAACATATTCCAATTAATAACTTGTAGTGAGGCTGTTGAAATTTTTCAGATTGTTATGTATGCGTTTGAATAAAAATCATAATATAGAGCTCGCTTGTTAGATTGAAACTTACTTATAGGCAATGCTTTGTCCGCTGTATAATAATTTTTAATTATTTTTTAGCGTGTGATAATATTGTAGATATGTGATGTGAGTTCTTGGATAATATAGAAGCTGGAGATATGTTGATAAATTCATAGAAAGCAATTAAATGTAAGACTAATTGAATTAAATTTAATTTAGGACTTTATATTGCGAAACTATATTACGCGATGGCATTTCCTTTCTTCTGCTTAACCCTTCAGCGGGCGCGCAAATTTACAAAGTGCAACATCTTCGTAATTTTGAATGGTTTTATTTTACATGTAAGGTTTAAATGTCCTAAGAAGTTTCTATTGATAGCTACACCCTTTCTAATGCAGGTCTGATTTTCTGACCCTTCTATTCCTTTCTGTTCATTGATAGTCGTGATTTAACTGTGGTAAACCAGTGATTATACTGGATTACAATACTACAAAAGCTGGAGTTGATGGAGTCGACCAAATTTTCATGTATTACACGGTAACCCGCCTAACACGAGGGTGGGCAATGTCATTGTTTTTAGGTTTTTGGACATAATAAGAATCAATTCGCAAGTTGTCTTTTGATCCAATAAACCGGACAGTTTCGAAATAAGGCGATTGTATCTGCATTCTTTGGACTTTAATTAAAAATATATCTCAATGTTATCAACATTTTACATTTTACCATAAAACGCGTAATTATTATTTTCAGTTTGAAAGAAAAAAGTTTATTACAAAACGAATAATCAAGGTTGAAAGAGACCTTGCACTTTGTGTCACGCGCGCCTGCTGATGTTCTTAAAATTGACGCGTTCGCTGAAGGGTTAAAACAACTGATTAGAATATTTACATTGTAAGCAACTGTATATATTAGTAAAGGTTCTTTACTATAGGGTATTACTGAACTGACTTACTATACTGAAGATTAGAATGATTAGATTAGCTTATATTTAAGTATTCGCAAGCTGTTAGAGCTGTTGAAACTAAAGGCCGTATCAGTTTTTCTCCAATGCACAAGTCATGACTATGTTGCAGAACATATATTTTGTGTTTTACCAAATCCAATCTGTTAACTGCGTGCATTTGAGTTTGTTATGAATAGATCCCATCATCTCCATTGCAAGGTGCTGTTTGGTACTCCTTAGATCGATAGATATGTTTGCACATGCTTAGGATAGGAGAAATAATCTTTTTTTTTTTGTTAATTTTCTATCTAACGCCTCGCCACTGGAAACAGAAAATATATTGGCAGTCACGCACACAAGTTTTAAATGTTTCCTCGTTTAATGGACTAATAAGGTTCCAGGACGTTTAAGGTTCCAGTACGGGCTGCCTCCAAATTTGTCGTTGAGAGCTGACCAGAACTACATACAAGGCATCTCCGAAGATTTATATAATCATACGTTGTAGTTAGAAGCAATAAATACTTATTGAATTTGAAATGCCGATATTCCACTTAGGGTGAACCTATTTCAGTTGATAGACATTGAATTCCATTGGTTAAAAGTAGGGATCGCATATTCTAGGCTCTACGTTAATGTTCGTTCACTGTTCAAAACACATGATTTAAACCAAACCCAAAGCATTAAGTTTGATTCTTATGAAGATCTCTTATACAATACAATAAATACACAGAGGACGATGTCTGTATTTTACCTCCATGGAGCATGACATTAAATAATAAACCATCCATGATTATTTTCACCGCTATAGATATTCCCTAATCCTAACATTAGCGGGGATCGCAGAAAAATGCAGCTTCCGACCAAACCTTTTTCGTATCAAGTGATGTTTAACTCAGCCAGTTGCCAGTCGTGACGTTAAACATTCCTAACGTCATTTCATATGATTAATGGTTTTTCAGTTCTATCAGCAGGCACCACCCAGTGAATTAAATGGTCTGCCTAACGTGTCTGTTTGTTATCGGCCAGATCGGCTTAAAAATGTTAAATCCCCGTCTTATTAGTCCTGTAGGAAGAAATAGCACTCGCAACCAATCGTTTGTTATAGACCTTACTATTCATCCCGAGTCGTTCATCGTCTTTTCAGTCCTTCTCTTATGTACGGTGGCGGGATCCTAAATTACAAAAATATTTCACAGGCTGCATCTACAATGTAGACTAAACACTGTGTACCCTAGTCAATAATAACACAAGCCTTTCGCTTCAGCTGTTTACTACGACACGTTAAACATACTACAGCTACTACATTTAAAGCAAATATCTACAGCAAATTAGAATATACAGTTAGATCATCAGGTTGGCTTTTCGGGTTCCAAGACAGCTCTGGCCTAACAAGGCCTCCGACCAGGAGAGCTCCGTCTTCCAGGCAATCTAAAACAGATCTCCGCCTCGTGGACTCTTGCCGTCTCTCTTTATACTGTCGGCGAATTCAAAGGGATTTCTCTGGCGTTTGAAGTGCTGGTAAGTGTTCGAAGTTTATGAAATTTTAGCCGTCACTATAGTGTCAAAATCTGAAGAGCCCTCGAAACACTGGGATTTATGCGTTCTATAATGTCAAAAACCGCACATTACAAGAACTTTATGTCCTCTTATCCAAGAGTTTATGAGACCGCTCAGATCAAGATTTTCCAGATAGATGACATGTTTAGGGCTAGGAAAGGGGCATCATATATAAGTACTGATTACGTGTAACAATTGAGACAATGTCACAACTGTAATCGTGTTGCACACTTTTTCATGCACATTTCTTCTCTCTATCCTGGTGAGTTTTGAGGGCATTACTGTGAATCCGAATTAACGATTTCGGTCATTAACAAGTAAAGCCACGTAGTGGACATCCAGGAATTCATCTGTCAATTGATGTATTCTTAAAAGTGAAGGCATTTTCTTACGTGCTTGTATATTTGGAGGTTCGTAAAAAAGATTCGATGTACAGAGATATGTCTGTGTCAGTGAACAGTCCGCCCCTTACACAACAGGAAATAAATTAACCCTCTAACGGTACGGTGGAGGTCGGATCTACTCAGGGGTGTATTTTCCCCCTCCCGTACTCTCCCTCTCTTAGCAAGAGATC
This sequence comes from Dolomedes plantarius, assembly GCA_907164885.2. Lineage (NCBI taxonomy): Eukaryota > Metazoa > Arthropoda > Arachnida > Araneae > Dolomedidae > Dolomedes > Dolomedes plantarius. The sequence goes on along the minus strand of OU015490.1, from coordinate 133,057,476 downwards.
GAGTTGACAAGAAAACCTACCAGGCAGTCTTGCAACATGTGTTGGAGCGTTTGCAGTTATAAGTTTGCAGTAAATATGAGTGTCTTTGTTGAAAAACGTTGTTCATGATCACTTGTCATTTTTTACAAATTTTAGATTTTTAATTTTTTATTTCTGTTTTGAAGGCCAAAAAATGTCAGTATATATTATTTTTTTGCAATTTTTGCTCTCCGAAATTAGGCTCACTAACTTCTAAAACTAGATACAAACTGAATTACATATTAGACCTAATATATACAACATTCTATGTAAATGCTAGAGAGAATTTCTTTGTTTAGCAAATTACAATTCGTTAGTCTTTTTTTTCTACAAAGGGTTTTTACACATGTAAAATATTATCAATAAATGTTATTATACAACAAAAATGCTTATTGTGTACTTTATTTCTACCAAAAAAACCTCTTCAAAAAAGACATCGGGTCGGATCCGACCAGACCGTACCATCTATTTCGTTTCAAACCACTGTACCATTTGAGGGTTAATTTTTAATATATCTTTCTTATTCTTCCATTTTCAACATCTGAAATCGAAATATTCATTGAGGATACATGAATTCTGATAGATAATACTACTGATAGATAGACAAACTACAAAGTGTTCAAGTTATAACTTTTAATTAATATTTTTCATTCTAATTCGATGTATCGTGTCCTTTGCGCGTTTTAAACGTTACTCACTTTATGAATATAGGCCTATAAAGAAACCATAAACAGAATGTTTAAAAAAATCATGAATATTTGTCACGCAACGTCGCAATTTCCTCTTCCCGGAATATTGATCCTTTGATCTTTTTAATTAATATTTACTTGACTTCCAAAGTTTTACTTCCTGGAAGATATTTTGTACACGTGACACTCATTTATCGGAAAAAAGCTCACCTTGTTACCCAGAAATGTTAATATTTACAACAAATAAGATTAGGAGCGCAGCTGTTTGTGAAGTGTTACTTTTATAGTTTAAAACCACAATTAAAGGAAAAATGTCAAAATATTTACCTCGGGCTAATAAATCGTGACATTAATCACCCTTTTGCAGATTTAAAGCTTTAGTAAATTCTGTGGTTTTGCGCCGCGCGTCACGGAGAATGAATAATTTATTTTCTTTAGTTCTATATTGCAAATTTAAAACAAACACTGACTTAAAGTGGGTTCCCTTTTTTAGTCGTTCGAGTTCGATACGATAGGCTCTTCATCCGGCAATTATTAGTTTGTGATTTATTTAAAATCCTTCTCTCAATAAAACATTTTGCCCTTGGGGTTTGCTGAATTGAATAGTTTGGATTACAAGAGAGGAAATTCTTTTTTGGGGGGCGAATCGAAACCACTCGCAGTTGTTGGATTACAAACATATCGTTGTGATAATCACACAACGGCGGCTCCAAGGGGGAGCAGTAGGGCAATTCCCCCCCCCCCCAAGAAAAGCCCGTTGTATTTTTTTCATAGTCTAAAATTATATAATCGTAGACCTAATACTAAATGAGCTTAAATTTAAAATGAGAGGATGTTTATTTCTTATATATATATATATATATATATATATATATATATATATATATATATATATATATATATATATATATATATATATATATAACCCTAAGATCCGACATTGCCTCTCCCCCCTAAAAGAAAAATCCTAACTGGAGCCGCCCCTGTCATCACAACGTAGGATTGGCGAATGCTTTATTCAGTGGCGTTAGTCATTACAATCAATGATAAATATTCCCTTATTTTATGTAACTAAGATTGCATAAACGAGTGTAAATCATGATTTAATAATTTCCTTTTAATTTTCTGTAACCGTGACTGTTGGTCATTTGTCCCTCTTGTTGTTTCAATTTTTAGCCTGTTCCAATGAAGCCCGCTTTCTTTTCAGCCATGCTGGTGTATCGTCACGTGTTTTGTGTGGTTCCCACGATCTGCGAAGAGCCTTCCACAGCTGCAAGATTTAAAAAGCACAAGCCATGAGTACCCCTGGCTTCTAAAATTCACTGGGGATTAAAGGGATATCACATACGGTTTCGTCGCCCAGTGGCTAAGTGAATAAGGCGTCAGCCTGCCACGCCGAGGGTGTGGGTTCGATTCCCGCATAAGACTTGGCTGTATTCTGGGAAACCGGTCAGTCTTCCGCCTGCAATTGGAACCCCGTCTAGAAAGGGGAGTTGCAACCCATCGTCCATCGCCGGTGTCATCGTCTGTCAATAAAATTCTTCTGTGACTGTGTCATTTGTCTGTTTCTATGTCTTATATTCATATGTACACCGGACTGGGGTGTAATGTGTCATCCCCCAGGGACATTAGCCACACACACATACGGTTTCACCGCCGACGTCAACATTCCTGGGTTTCTGCTTGTAAAACCCTCGATTTCATCTTTGCCGGCAAAAATATGGAGTCGGCTGCCCTTTCTCTCATAAAGATAACTGTCAGGGTCGTCAGTCAGAACAATCTGACGTAATAGAAGCGATATGTTCCCATAAAAACGCCATCGAGTCCAAGGCTGTCATCGAGCGCGGAATTCCTCGTTCCCCTCGGAAATCCAGCAATTTCTGAGAAGACGCCAAGCTACCCCGCGTAGACCTGAAGCGAGAGATGCTGGTTGTGACGCGCCCCGAGCTGACGTGATTTTTAAGTTCCTGTTTGGGACTAGATGGTTCCCGGAGCGTGCGTTGTAAAACCTGCACTTCAATTAACTAATTATGTTGTACCCTTCTAATGTTAATTTTTTTTCTAAAGAAATCTCGTTGTTAAGTTTATGTTTAAGAATTGGCCTTTTCTTTATAATTAGGACTCTGTCTTTCTGGGTCATGAATTCAATAGTAGTAATTTTAATAAAGCCTCAGAGATTAGCCTTAACCACCTATCGTGATACCACACTGGGTATAAATTCTTTAAGTAATCATAATTGCGTACATTATTATAACTCTTCAGAACAACGTCATAGCTGACAACGGTTACGTATGTGTAGCCTTATCCAAAGCTTTATTTATAACATTTGGCATTCCTTACTTCCCTGTTTTGTTTGTTTGTTTGTTTGGCCCCTGGCCGGAACACTCTAGACAAGGTCCATCGAATGCTTACGGGGCTAGGAATGCGTCTCTGGTTTTGTGGCACCACAAGTGTAATGTTAACTCCACACCAACGGCGACGGAGACGAAAATCCTGTATCTTCGTTGTTGTGCATGCGTATTACAAACAAATTTTCACTCCCCCGGTACGTCTCCGTCTCTGGTCTCTCTCTGGTTTCTATTTGGAAAAGTTCAACTTTTGTCTCTGCCGCAATACTCGACAGCCAATGAGAAGAGAAAGAGAAGATTATGCGCATGCATAAGTAAATTGCCTCTTCTCCCCGTCTCCTAGCGGTGTAAAGGCCTTTATGACAGACACAGAGACAGGTGACAAAATGTGTCTGTCTTTCGTTGCTGTCGCCATTGGTGTGGAGTAAGCATCAGTGCCACCACACTTTTGAACGAGAATCCATCCCTAACGGGCGACTTCTGATTGGTTCTTCCAAAGCCCTAACGCCCCACGGAAGAATTTTACGGAATACAGATTCAACGTGCCATTCTATATTGTTTAAAACGCTGTATTTTTTTTCTCACGGGATAAGTGCATTGTGCATTTGTAAATACACTTGATATATGAACACTGAAGTTGGAACCTAGGAGAGTGTCGAAGAAAACCAATTAAGGGGACTCATCACCTTTACACAAGTAAAAATATCACAATTTTGGTTGTTTTTTCGAACTTCTATAACTTTTTTTGATATAACCCATTATACATAAAATTTTCAGCATTACTTCTATAAACCTTTTACATTATGTTTCTTGAATTAATTTTATTACAAGGAAATAAGAATTTTGTTTATGAAGTAAAAAGTTTGTGCACTTTCTGAAAATTTTAAATTTATACTGCTACACTGTGCGCAGACTTACAACAATACTAACAAAGTTTCAATAAAAATTTTTGCATTTTTGTTATGTAAAAACATTAGGAATAATTCTACACCTATTTAAAATTTAAAACATCAGATAATATTTACTTCAGGAGAATCAGATTTTAAAAAACTGAAAAAGCACATTAAAATTACAAGTCAAATTATATAAATTCTTAGTAAAATAATTGTTTTTAAGAAAACATTAGGTGGATATTTTTGGTAGCATCATTATACACTAACCCTGAAAATTTGAAAGCAATATCTGCAGTAGTTCTTTTTTTATATAGTGCGCGCAAGTATGAAAATTATGATTTTGAGAAAAATGCTTTTAAAGTTAAAATTTGACAGTTTTTAAGTTTACGATCTATTAACTGTCATCAAAGGAGTTTAAAACTGTCCAGCTGCATACACCACACCTTCCTGTGCTTCCATTGCAATTTCTGCAGCAATTTTGGCTCGTTTTCTCGCTCTGCGTGCCTCAAATGTAGACATCTCTGCCTTTTTTTCAGACAACTGAATACGATGTTGATCAGTCTTGGATGCAAAAGTTGTTGCATAATCACTAATTTGATAGCCAAGTTCCTCCATTATATTTAGTCGACCAGCTTGAACATTATTGTATAATATAATGGCTTCATTCACCGCTACCTGAACAATGTTTGAACCACAGCCAGAATATTTAGGACATACCGTCCAAATCAAAGAGTTTAAAGACTCATTTGGATTCTGAGTATGCCCTCTTAAACATTTATTCAGCAATGATGGCATGGACAAATCTTTAAATATATCTTTTATAGTATCCATTACAGGTGGTGGAATTGGATTTTTATGTCTGAAAGACTGTAGATATCCTGGTGCACATGCTCTTTGATATGAGCATCACGAATCATCACCTGTTGGGCAAAAATGATGAGTTGGTTCCAGTTCTGTTGATCGTTTGTGATAAAATATTGCCCAGACTGCTTTTTGCATGTATTTTACTGACGTGCAGTGTTTTCTAATGGCATTTCCGAAATAAATCGTCAGTTTATTTATTACATCGTCCGTAAGACGACCTTTACCAGTAAAGTTTTTCCATCACTCAGTTTTTTACCCTTCATTTCCTGCTTTCGATTTCGCAGTCTGGTGCCCATTCTTTTTTGTATGGTCACGACACATTCAATTTTACTTATGGTGAAATCTTTCCAATAAGGCTCAGATTGCTGGACATAATTGAAGGTTTTGCAGTAGCCATCACCTATATAGTGTGCATAACGTACATTATGTATAATGTTGGAACGGTGAAAAATTCTTTGCATTCCAACAACTTCCATTATTGCAGCATAACCACTATGTTTTTTTACATGTATCGGAATGGTCGGAATGCCATTTCTCATACTCATCCCCAGATCTCCTACCTTTCCAATAATCACACCCTTTGCAGTATGAAGAAAGCACCTCTATATCTATTACTTTTCCAAACAGAGCTCCTATCACAGTTTACACTCCAACTAAGGATGTATGTGCCATCCCCACTAACAGTCAAATCTGAAATATTATAATTATTACACTTAATTTCTTCTTCGACAGCAGAAGACATGCTTCTTTTAGCAACAACAGGTGAGGCATCTTTTCTGTGTCTGATCACTGAATTGTACGCTGAAAGAGTAATAGGTGGAGGCAAGTCCATAACGCCACAAAATGTTTTAGCACCTGATAGTCCTTGCCCTAGGGTTCTCATGGCATAAAATAAATCTTGAGTTTATTTCAGGCAAGCATTTTCTTTTTCTCAGCATGGCTGAGTTTTGACAGGATGACACTTCACCACAGGTTTGACATAAAATTTCAATGTTTTCTGAGAGTCCATAGACAACAGTTGATGATATGGTTATATTTCCACCACAAATTTTGCAAACGACACTATCTTGAATAATTTTAAAAACAATTTTTATATCAATAAAAGAGTACCATTGAATTCAGCATCTTTCATAACAACAAACGAACAATCCAACTTTTTACTAAGCACTGAGATGTTTTGGTTGAGAGTCTTACTTGGTAAACTGGTTACCTCTGAATTTATATTTCTTTGGTCTCTTTCCCGATTTTCTTTTATTATCGTCATTAACCATGATTATAAAATATAATAGCAAAAATATATGCTAATTATAACAAACAAAACGATTGATACGCAGCAACAACGTAGCACAATTTGAATGCGATTCGCACGTGAATCTAATGGCGTATTGTAAACAGTATACGAAAAATGCGCCTAAAAGTTGAGCTGCTCCGATCCTACTGATAAAAATAACTGCATGGATAATAAACACGGAGTTAGCAAAAACAAAAACAATCTAAAAGGGAGAAATGATGACGAGACAGGAGAGAATAAAGATAAACAAACCACAGCTGGGTGAGTTAAATGCCCCACACTGGTATGTTTACATCGGAACTATTTCTTTCACGTCGTAGTTTTAAATGTTCTAATTTGAATATTTTAACGCGCATTTTATAAATCATTCAGAAATGTTCAAAACATGAAAAAAAAAAATTCTAAACATGAAAAAAAAATTTCTAAACATGAAAAAAAATAAAATAAATTTTTTTTTAATTTAAAGGTGATGAGTTCCCCCAATTAAAGCAACATGCTCGCAGCGCTACTTCCGATTTCTAACCTAAACCTACGATTTACATAGTCACTGGCTGAAATTGTAACGAGGCCTCATAAATTAGCCTTCCAAAATTTGTATGATGTCTCGAGATCGGACGCATGTGTTGAATAATTTTAAGAATATAAAATGCATTTCTTGATTAGCACTATAATTCGTCCCGTGGATGACTGACCACAGAAGCTCCGCACCAAAGTATGCGGAAAAGAAATATGATGTAAAACAGTTTTTGTACGAGAAAAGAAATATAGTTCAGTTTTCTAATGTGATTAATCGCTAAATAAACATTTGACAGGCTACTATTTTAAAAGGAAACGTTTAGCTTAGGAGGATATGTGCCTATTTACACTTATCGTCGGCAAAATTACGCATATAAAAAGGATGTCGTAAAAGAAAAAACTGTAAGAAAATCGGAATAAATAGAATGAATTCGACGAGGAACCACTATGTTTTTTGTATTGATATTTTTACTGCATATATTGCTGGCGATGAATTGGCTATAAATGACTAGGTATGAATGATATTGATGTATTAAGATTGAACGCATTAAGTACAGTCCGAATATTAAACCTGAAAACTGCTCAGTGTGATTAATCACTCGGTTTCGAGACTTATTTGGACTGATTTTCACTTGTGAGGCATGCGTAATGTTTCATGCATTGCTCATGACTGACCGTTTCGTGCAACAGTAATTTTGGAAAAGAGTATTGAACATTCTCTCTCTCTTAGGGCTACTATGTACTAAGAAAAAAAATCGTATTTTCCTTTTCCTCTTCTTGCAGACACTCGTGGTGGGAGGAGTCCAGTTGACAGTTCGAGAATTCCACCCCCCTTAGGATTAACATTTTGAGGGATTGTAATGGCTCTCTCTCTATAGGGGGTTAAGCGCTGCCCCCAAATTATTTATTTAAAATATATTTTTGTCAACTACAATGCTGGCCACTGTAAATGCAACACCCTGAAGGAAACATGCAAATAACATGAAATTTACAACATGCATTAGCGCAGGTGAGATATGCAAATGATTAGAATTTCAGCGCAGACGCACATCACGCGCGCCTGTGGCGCCACTTCAAAGCGCTATTTAAGGCTTGGAGATTTCGACGATTTCAAGTTCGGCAATTGTGTTTTTCTTGTGGTTTTTTTCAAAAATACGATCAATTATGCCTCGTCGAAAACAGCGATCATCTTTTGATCAAGTATCCGAGTTCGACAGAGGAAGGATAGTGGCCTACCGAGATTGTGGATTATCTTTCAGGGAAATCGGTAGTCGTGTTGGACGAAACCAAACAACTGTAATGCGGATATGTGATCATTGTATGCAGGAGGGTACGACGGACCGGCGTGTTCGATCGCATCCACCTCAGCGCACCACTTCACGTGATGACAGGCAAATTGTGCGCATGGCAGTGACTGATCGCTCCGTCACATCACGAACCATAGCACAGCACATGTAGTCTGTAACGCATCATCCAGTGTCTGCGCGTACCATTCGACGCCGTTTACAGCAGAGTGGTCTGTCCGCAAGACGTCCATTGCGTTCTCTACCCTTGACGCAGAACCATAGACGTCTCCGCCGCCAATGGTGCGATTACAGAAGGATGTGGACGGCAGAATGGAATGAAATTGTCTTTACTGACAAGTCACGCTTCTGTCTGCAACACCACGATGGTCGCATTTGAGTCTGGAGACACCGTGAAGAGAGGATGCTGAACAGCTGCGTTATGCACCGCCACACTGGTCCTGCACCGGTTATTATGGTATGGGGCGGTATTGGATATCACTCTCGCACACCTCTAGTACGCATTGCCGGTACTTTAAACAGCCAGCGCTACATCTCCGAGGTGTTGGAGCCAGTTGTCCTTCTCAAACATCAGGGCTTGCCCACAGCCATATTTCAACAGGATAATGCGCGACCACGCGTGGCACGCATTGTCCAACGGTTCTTCGTCAATCGCCAGATTGAATTGCTTCCTTGACCGCCTCGCTCTCCGGATCTTTCGCCGATAGAAAACATGTGGTCCATGGTTGCTCTATGATTGACCCAGATTCCATCCCCAGCTGCCACAGCAGATCAACTTTGGCAACGTGTGGAAGCTGCTTGGTCTGCTGTACCCCAAGAACTTATCGAAAGTCTCTTTGAATCAATGCCGAGGCGTGTGGAAGCGGTGATCTCCAACAATGGCGGCTACTCTGGCTACTGATTTTGTCAGGAACCACACTTTACAGAAGTCTATAAATTTAATCATTTGATACTTGGTCAACATGTTATCTACAAAATAAATTTTGTTGTGATATCTCTTGTCTTTCTGGGTGTTGCAATTTGGGTGGCCAGAAGTGTATTTACAGGTACATAAATGCTGATAATCAAATAAAATTGGTAGTCAGATATCCTGAACTTTTCGGCAAAGCGCTACAGGATTCATTCTATAAATTTCGTCCACCGAAGGAATATAAAGGACACTATACAAGATTTTTTCCCGAATAATTTAAATTTTAAAATATTAATTGCATTTTTTTAAATGAAAAATGTACACAAATGTAAATTTTTTTTTCTCTATGACGGAGTATAATTTTCTTTAAAAAAATCATTGAATCCAAGTCGGCAATCCGTGGACAAATTTTCTCTATAGGTTAACATTAAGGTGAGCGAATCCAATGGGGTTAGTACATAGCAGCCTTAGCGTAGGCTAACTCGCGTAGGTTTGAAGCAATCAAGCTATGCCTCGAGCCGCTACTCCTCCTCTCGCTTCCTCAGCACTTCGTCAACATTTTCTCTCCCTTCGTCGAACCTTCTTTAATCTAGCTGTTTCTTAAGCGGCTTCTTTAGATTTATTGACTTAAAAGTTCGATTATTGTGAATCGAATCTTATGTAAACCTTACAATATAGTGCTGCATATCACCACAAGAGTTTTGCACTTTTTATTTTGTCTTCTTCAAACACTAAAATTTTGTACCGTTATTTGTGATAGACGAAGGTTTGTTAGTGGAATTTGTCGGTTACTGATGAGAAATTCCTCATTTGGAATTCTTTTCCATCTGGTGTGTATGCCTTGTCAAAGGCCATTTAAGGCTGCTATGTACTAACCCCATTGGATTCGCTCACCTCAATGTTAACCTATGGAAAAAATTTGTCCACGGATTGCCGACTTGGATTCAGAGATTTTTTTTAAAAAATTGTACTCCGTTATAGAGAAAGAAATTTTACATTTGTGTACATTTTTAGTTTTTTTTAAAAAAATGCAATTAGTATTTTAAAATTTAAATTATTCGGGGAAAAATCTGGTATAGTGTCTTTTAAATGCTCATAAATTCCTTCGGTGGCCGAAATTTATAAAATGAATCCTGTAGCGCTTTGCAGAAAAGTTCGGGCTATCTGACAATACCAATTTCATTTGATTATCACCATTTATGTACCTGTAAATAGTTGACAAAAATATGTTTTAAATAAAAAAATTTGGGCACAGTGCTCAAACCCCCTATAGAGAGAGATCCATTACAATCCCTCAAAATGTCAATCCTAAGGGGGGTGGAATTCTCGAACTGTCAACTGGACTCCTCCCACCACAAGAGTCTGCAAGAAGAGGAAAAGGTTAATACGATTTTTTTTCTTAGTACATAGCAAGCCTTAGCTAGCCTTAGCTAGCCTAAGCCAAGCATAGCTAGCCTTAAGAAGTGCGAAAGCTATGTCCGAGAATGCTGGGTTCGCTGGAGGTGTATTTGCGATTGAGGCTCCTACCAAGAGGACTTGTATTTTGTGAAGTTAAAGAGTTTTGTGTCTGCATTTATTCTATTCTCTACTAATTTGCTGCAGATAGCTTTAAAAATCCCTATTTTTACTGGAGAGTAATTTATTAGAGTCTCAATCTTTCTCTCGAAAGTTGTCAGAGCCGAAGGACTTTCCTAACGTATTCATGTGTTTATTTTCTACAGAACTGTCCGTTTCAATGGTATGTCTCTTCCTTATTGGCCAATTTTAGTGGCGTAAGTTTTAGAATCTATGCCCCCGTTTTCTCTTCGCACTTTAGAGTAGTGAATAATCGAATGGTTCTTTCAATAGAGTGACTACTAAAATTTAAAAAATTAGAGAAATATATTGTTTTTTTTAACATTCAATCGATTATTTCTTCACTGAGTCGATCCACTGTAGCTGTAGAGTTTAAGAAAGCAACTAGCACGGTGAGATATAGCCTAACTCATTGTGGGATAGTCACCCCCTCCTTTACTCCTGCAAATAATGTTAGTTTTCAACCGCGCTCAAATTTTTTAAGGATTGTATGACGTCTCTTTGTTATCGGATGAAATAAATAAGAAGGTAGAAAGGAACTGCCTAAAAAAAGGGAGTAGGCCACTATTCAACTGTTTGTAAAATACAAAATATCTGATATTTCTTGTCTTATTTTAAGCAAGAGAAACAAACATCAAAAGCATCATTACTTATTGTTTACCTGAAGCACACTCATACGCTGACCGGTTCTCAAGAAATGCAGAAAAACAGAACTGAAAGAGCTTCGTTCAAGTCTGGCGATGGTGTACTAATTTTTATGAATTTCATTCACATCTGCTATACACCGGGAAATGGCCGAATGGCAGAGGTGCTAGACATCAGAGTAGTGAATTTCAACTTTTATTTTTATCTCGAGGCACAGTTGAAGGTATAATTCAATTTCCGCGGCTTATATAATTTATGATGATCAGAAAAAGAAGTTATAAAATGAGTTTCCTTTTTTAATTATGAATTCCTTTTGTGAATTCCTTTTTAGTTGTTGTTATTGTGTTGTTGCTAATGACCCGTGTCCGGATGTATTCCAGACCATATCCATAAAGGCTTTGACTGCTGATCCTGTTTACAATAGCATCACAAGTGTCAAAATCCGCCTTGGCTATGTGCCCCCTCCATTTTGATCAAGCAACACCCATAGGCGACATCTTGAGAGATCTTACCTTCTCCCACCCTCGCTGACCTCGTAGAAGGACTTTCCGGTCCACGGATTGAACGGGCCCCAATCCGGCCTAAACTTGGAGGTATTGAATAGAGCTCGTCAGGATTCGAACCGAGCACCCTCGATGCCGTAAATCAACGCGCTACCACGAGGCAATCTTTTGCCCACACACTCGTAGTCATCGCAACCATTGGCGTGTCTAGCCTCCATTCACCAAAGAGAATTCAACAATGATAGGTGGTGAGGTCTATCGGTGTTTATAGGGTATAAAGCTGCCACAAAATAAGACGAAACAATTCATAGTATAATCAATTAAAGAGGTTTTAATTTTTAATTGTATATTTACTGTGCTTCCGGACTTCTTCCGAAAATAATTTAAATATCTCTCTATAAAACGTTTGGAGGCACACGTATGGTTCTCTCACTTTAAACGAGAGTGCCGTGGCACGACGGTTGAAAGTCACTACATTAGAGTCAGGGTTTGTGAATTCGAATATCGTGGTGTGTCTTGCTTTTCATAAATGTTTTATTAAATGTAGTTGTCGGTCAGTTTAGAACTTCTGGCGTTTCAACAAGGCGTTGAAGACTTGTTGAAAAGCAGTTTCAACAAGTTTACCGACTGAATGAACTTTCCAAATTTTTATTTTTTTTATATTTGAACTAATATAGACCACACGTCATCTACTTAATTATCCTAATATCAAAATAACATTCAAAGTTTTGCAGATTTGTTGAGAAATCACTCCTAAATTCATGTATTTAAGTAATCCTTACGTTTGTATTAATTCATAATGGGTTCATCTTAATTTTTAAAGAGTTCAAATCCAATAGTAAATTTAACTGCTTGTAAACTTTTCCTAATTGTTTCAAGCTATCTATCCTTCCCAGTCCATTTATTCATCGAATTAAAAACATGGCGTCGCTTGCCTAACAAAGCATTTGAATCATTAGCTCTATTATTTCGCAGTCTTGTTAATCCAATGTCTGATAATAATAGAGGTTCCTGCTCTAGTGATTACTCTAAAAACAAAACAAAATGCAAAGTTTGGCAGATAGGGTGGAAAATTACTTCCAAATGGAATAAAAACCGTAAATTGGTCAGCTGATCGGAAGAAATATTGATGAGTTCGAAACCAACTGCCAAACTTTTATTTATTTATTTAGCTATTTTTTATGATGTGGAATTTTTTCAAGGATTGCCGACTTGTATTGAAAGATTTAAAAAAATTGTATTCCGTAATAGATAAGGAAATTACATCTGGGGGCATTTTAATTAAAGAAAATGCAAATAACATTTTAAAATTTAAATTACTCGGGAAAAAGGTCTTGTCTAGTGTGATTTAAACACTTCTCAATTTCTTTGGTAGACGCAATTTATAAAATGAATCGTGTTGCAAGGTGCATAAAATGTCGGGCTACCTGAAAATACCATTTTTATTTGATTATTAGCATTTCTGTAGCTGTAAATAGTAACCAAAATTTTTCTATGGGTTAACATTGGGGTGAGCGAATCCAATAGGGTCAGTACACAACAGCCTTAACTTAGATTCAGATCTATAGCATTCTCTTACATTCATATTGGGTATTTTATTCCTTTTTCAGTACCTTTTTCTTGGTGTGAAAGAAACAAAGCCTTCGTCGCAATATATATCAACTATATTATAATGTAATTTTAAGTGTGTCTTTTGGTGTGTTTTAATTTTAACTGCTTGATAATGTGCCTAGAAGAGTATGACACTAAAGTCTGTTGTTTATATTGTATTGTGTTGCCAGATAACACAATCTGTTTTCAGTTAAAGAAAGCCTTTCCTTCAACTTCATAACAAAGTTTTGGCAGCGAAAAAAGTTTGAAAGGGTGTTCATCGCAGTTGGGGTGAATCCATTAGGGTTAGTACTCAACAACCTTAAGAAATCGCGTGTTCCAGTTGCAGTTACAAGAATTGTTAGCAAAATATGAAACATCTGATGCCTTCGCAAGTGTAATATGGCTTTTCTAATATCCAGTTTAAATTTTATGAATTTCTTATACTCAACTATCAAATAGGCATGAAAGTATATTTGCAGTTCATTTCATAGTCTTCAAATTATTCTTCCTAGAGCTGCACGGAGATGAATGTATAACGACGAATTCACATCGTAAACTTTATCGCGAAGTTAAAAGTAAGGCCGTCTGCACACGGGGCAACTCAAAAGAAACTGATAACCGACTCCAATCACAAATCAGTCCGTGATGAGTCGTAACCTATGTAATTGAATGGAGCCACGCACACGGCGCAACTGGATACAAACCCGTCGGACGGGTTTGTAACCAGTTGCGCCGTGTGCGTGGCTCCATTCAATTACATAGGTTACGACTCATCACGGACTGATTTATGATTGGAGTCGGTTATCAGTTTCTTTTGAGTTGCTCCGTGTGCAGACGGCCTAAGTCACGAAGTTGAGTTAGCAAATCCAAGAAAAGCGTTCAACCTCAACTAAATAAATTGTTCAAATGTTTTGTGGAAATCGGATTATCTGAAATAACTTAAGTAAATTCTTTAAGAGAAGTTTGTTCCTTCCGATCTCAGTTAAATCGGTAAGTTCACTCGTATTTTAAGAATCCGTATTTTACTTAAAAATTAAATTTCGGCGTTTGAAGCACTATGAGAGATCACCACACATATCGGAAAATGAGGTGGCCAGATATCAAAATACTAGATTAGCCTAGTCGTAAACTTTTATATTTCAGGTAATAATATCCCCGTCCATGATTGAAAATCTTGTGGAAATAATCTTTATAATTGTTATTAAGCCTGTATCACTTATCTCTCATTTCGTGATTTATTATAAATATCTGTGAAGTTCACTGTTTTACTTACCCTTCAGGTAATGTATATACTAAACAATGAACTGACCATTAACAAGATCCTACGAGATATTCTACACTAAACTATTTATTACGACTCAATTAGACTATATAAATACCATACTCGATTGCTAGCAGGCAACGGGGAATTATTTATCGCGTGTGTTAATCCCGGTAGTTATATTACGGAAACTCTACCAGAATTCAGCCACGCCACTGCTCGTACATACCCTACACTAACCTTTCTGTCTTCACTTTATCACCAGGTCGCTGGAACGGTAGCGAACTTCAAAACGCCTTCGGTAAACTTGATAAGTAGACTCGCCTTCGGTAGACTCGCCTCGGTCCGACCTCGCCTCGTAGTGTTTTCCCTCTCACTGTCAAGCGTGTACGCTACCCACGGGGATTCCCGTCTAGTAGAAAAGCGCCGCTCATTTGCATAAGGCGCTTCTTCTTCAAACGGCGATTTATTTAAACCAGGGAGGTTAGTTTTGATTCAGTACCTCACACATCGAACATTTGCAAACAGTTTCAAGGATTCTCTAGAAAGACGGCCAGCTCCTGAGATGGCGTCATTTATTTTGACACCTCTAACAACATGCAGCTGTGATTGGCTTAGAGTGCCACCAGATGGTTTTCTGATGAATGTGCTGAATTTTTAGAAACAAATACTTGTAAAAATAAACCGTTATAGCATTTATAAAGATATATTAATACCTCATTTATCCGGACTAACTGGGACCATAGGCAATCGGGAAAATCGAAAATCCGGATAATACGGGTAATATACTTTTTTTCCCAATACGGAGGCACTTGTCGTCAAACATTCGCCTACACTACGCCGCAATTTTGCTGCCCATTTTATTATGGGGGTACCATATACGCGGACAGCATTACCCCCTATATGAAGGGACGACACGAACGGAGGCATTTTTCGTTGCGCGACGCCAGGATTCGATCCGAGCATCCTCAGTACCGAAAACCAGCGCGCTGTACCACTGGGCCGCCACAAGCCCTTATCCGGGTAATATGGGTAACAAGCAAAACAAAATCCTTAACTAAGCAGACTTACCGTTTAATACGATAAACTATGTTTTGTAACAAAATGACATAGTAGAGTTTACAAGACATTAAAAAATATAAAAATAACTTTTCACGTCATTTCTCAACAAAGAATTGATGTGATTTAGTCTAGTAAAGCTTTATTAAACTCAACAAAAAGCAATTTATTATCATAATTTATCGTACAATCTATTCAGGAACTGTACATTGAATCAAACTAAAACGCGAATATTTCGCGTACTTGTGGTTAGTATCTTGCTATCATAGTTAAAAATGATTATCTAATTTGAACATTAAATAAAATTGTCAACTAATCTGATCCGGATTATCCGGAGATCCGGATAAATGAGGGGCTTATAAAAGAGGTTTTACTGTACAACTAAATTGTTTTTAATTTAAATTACGCGCGCACACGCGCACAAGCAGACGTGTTCACACTCAAGTACGTAACATCTACGCACAAGGTCTCTCAGTGCTCGGTAGCGATAGCAATTTATAAAGTCATGCGGTATGTAAACAATTCAACCGCAGCTAACTACAAACAGTCTATCCATGACTTGGTAGCAGGGTCACAAGTGGCAGCTGAAAAGAAAAAAAACCAGCTTTATTATAATTTTTATTTTATTTATTATAATTTCTAACATTAAAGGCGATACAGTCAAGACCTTCTGTCACCGACATACATACTAAAGAAAGCAAAAAAGTAGGCAAACATACAGTTTTAAAAATTCACAAAAAACTACTCTAAGTATTCAAATATACCGTTAATAATTACAAGATAAAAAGAACTTTTTATATACCATGTATTTAAATTTTCTGTTGAATCATATAAACTTGACAATTCTATGTGTTAATAAATACTTTTTAAAAATTTTTTTGATGAATTATCCCATCCACTTGAAAGAACATTTAGTTAGTTGGAAGTTAACGTGCGTTTAACTTTTCGTTTCCGTCCCTGCCGATAGATGGCTGCACCAGTTTACAAAGCAAAATTAACTGAAAATGATTTCAAATCTGCTTAAAGATGGCTAAAAGTATTAAACGAATGCATTGTCATCGTGTTCTAAGCTATTCTAAGAGTTTCAAATGTCTAGCTAGTCGGGAAGTTAGTAAAAAAATCGATTGCAAGATTTGTACTGGACAAACACACACACAAACAAGAAAGCGAGTTAATAGAAACATGGTAAAAAATACCAACGACATCCAGATTGGACACTGTCACTAATCGGAATATTATTTGAAGACTAGCAAGCCTCTCGGAATCCATTAGTTCTTTGAGCGCGTTGATGCTTTAAGAAAAGAAAAAAGGGTCCAAGTGGGTGCTGTTCATCTCTAGCAGAGGTGGGTGAAACGTATGAGGTTCAAAAGGGGGTTCGTTTGCTTTGAATGTCGCGTTGATCAGTTCAGTCATATAAACACTCCAAATTTGTCTTTTTAAACTTTAATTTCCACAGGTGCCACATCAAGGGATTTAATATCCAGGTAGGGTATTTTTCAACCCAAACAGAACAGAAAGTAGGTATCTTTCAACCCAGACATGACAGAACATGAGTAGGTATCTTTCAACCCAACATAACACGGTGGTTCACACTTTCGATCTTTTACAACACACTAATTATGCATAAAAAGTAATAAAACAGTTTTTGATACAGCGCCGACTACCGGCGAGCCAGTGATAAGGTTGGGGTCATTCCAGAGGTTGGGGTTATTCAACAGTCGGCAAGTAGGGCTGCCGACCATTGAAATGCGAGGAAAAGAGAACATGATAGTCAGTTGCCATCTTAAGTTCAGCAATCGCAATGAAAAACGATGATGACTTTGAAAACAATCTTCATTTAGTATTTGATTATAAGAACTCAAATCTTTAGTCACTCTAAATAGAGTGTAGAAAATATTAACATCTGTACGTAACAAGTCGTTGCATCCGTTTTTAACTTCTCCATCCCATGCCGAGTGCAGTTTATGAGAAAGTGAATCATGTTACTGACTCGCTTCTGACTGGTTAGCTGGACTAGTTTGGATTTTCTTCTGTCTACACTCACATACACGATATTTTTAATATCTGATGCAGATCATTAAAGCATACCTGAAGTCGGTAATATCGATGTCCAACTTTTGAGTGCATCTTATTCGGACTGCACCGGGGAGTATTTACTTTAAAAAAAAACGAGATCTATCGGTTTGAAATGTGACAGATGCAGGGTTTTAAAAAAAAGTTTTAAAAGATCACAATTTTGAGAAAAACGACTTTTGATGTTTGGGTAGAAAAAATAAAGATTTGAAACATACACTTCAACAGAAATGAAGTATTTAGACTGCACTTGGAGCACTCAATATCGAGTATTTGAATATATATTATGGCGAAGACTTTAGGTTGCATTTAATAAATATCTGGATGTATCTGTTAGAAATTCGTTACAATTGCGGAGTATATATCTGTACCTTCGAACAAAAAGGACCAATGTCCAAAACTTTGAAATTTGAGTGACAAAGGAAAAAGAAATAGAAATAAATATAATACTAGAATGTAGGAAAAAACCATGACTAAAACTGAAAAATAAAACTTGGAAAAATATTTATACACCAACCGTTAGTAAGATTTGTTAAAAGTTAATAAGATTTGTGAACTGAAACTGATGTTTTCTGACATTTGATTAACCTGTTCCTTACCATGCAATACCATGTATCCCAAGAATATAGTCCTCAGGAATGAATATATACACTGAAGTGCCCCTGAATTAGGGATACCTACCTAGTAACGAGTTGGGCCTCCTCTGGCCTTGATAACGGCTGCCACACGACGAGGCATAGATTCAACAAGTTTCTGGAAACGTTCCACGGGAATGGCTTGCCAAATATTGGCTAAAGCCGTCCATAATTCAGTAAGGTTCTTTAGTGCTGTGTGATGGCCTTTCACGCCTTGTTCCAAAACATCCCAGAGATGCTCAATAGGATTTAAGTCTGGGCTTCAAGGTGGCCAATTAGTGACAGAGAAAACAGAGGAATGCTCATCCAACCAGCCAGTAGCCAACCGGGACTTCTGAGAGGTACAGTTGTCTTCCTGGAAAACTCCATTACCGTGCGGATAACAGAACAGCATAAACGGATGGAGGTGATCACCCAGCAACTCTACGTATCGAATTGCATTGAGGGAGGTTGGTACACGCACCAAAGATCCCAAACTGTGCCACGAAAAAACACCCCAGACCATGATTGAGCCACCATGCCCTTGCACAGTTCCAGCCAGGCATGCAGGATCCATGGCTTCATGAGCCTGAGGCCATATTCTCAGCCTCCCGTCGGCGTTAAGTAGTCGGAATCGAGACTGATCACTCCATGCTACTCGTTTCCAGTCCTCTACACTCCAGTCTCTGTGCTCTCTTGCCCAGGCAAGACGTGCAGCCCGATGGCGAGTATAGAGCAATGGTACTCTCGTAGGTCGACGGCTCCCGAAACCCATACGGTGAATCGAGCGTTGCACAGTCCGTATAGTGACTGTACGACTGGCACCGTCATTAAACTGGGTGGCAATTTGAGCTAATGTCTGGCTTCGCTGGCTACATAAAATACGCCTGAGCCGTCTCTCACCACGCACTGTCAAGGCTAATTGTCCTTTGCAGTTTGCCCGATCGCTAGTTTTTTTTCGACCATCCATGTATTCTTGGTATTCTCTTGACACTGTCGACCTTGAAAATCCTAGCTGTCTGACGATTTCGGAAATTGAATGGCCCATGCGTCGCGCACCTACGAATTGTCCGCGATCGAAGGCATCTAAATCAGGCAGTTTACCCATACTGGCAATTCCAACAACTAATTCAGAACAACCACAGTACGCGCTATATATGCAGTTACCACAGAGCCATCACTTGCGCATACATTATGCGTAGCGCTACACAATTTGCATAGGCTTTGCTATCCCTAATTCAGTGGCACTTCAGTATATATATATATATATATATATATAACTAAAAATAAATAATCTCACAGAGCTAGATAATTATAAGAAGAATGCAGACGAAAAAACAAACAGAAATCAAGCACTCAGGACTCCACGTCCCGAGGTAAGATGTAGTATTGCCGGAGCTGAACCAGAAATCGAGGTAACCAACTGGTCTCGTCATCAGGGAGCCTACCCAAATCAGTTACATCAAGGGGGACTTTCTGAATAGGATTCAGGTATAACCAAAAGACATCCCAAGGCCCCAAGATCCCCATTGAAACATTTAGTCATAAGAAATTGAAAAGACACCGACAACTTACAGTAAGGGCTCAACGTACCATACAAGCAAGTACACACAATCCTAATATATAGCCAAAGATGCATACATACCTTAATTACATAGGTGACTGTTATGGCGAAACAGCAGCAAAAGCTATATATATATATGTAATATATATATATATATAGTTTTTTATTTCTTTATCAAATATAAATACATTTCTTTATAAAGATTGTAGAAAAATTCGTTTCTTTATTTAAAACTGAAATAAAAACTTAAGAAAATATTTAAGCACAAACCGTTAGTAAGATGTGTAAAATGTTAGTAAGATTTGCAAACTGAAACTCATGTTTTCTGACATTTGATTAAAATGGACTTTGGTCCTTTTTGTTTCAAGGTACAGATATAAACACGTTACCATCATCTGACGCTCTGGACAGGATCGGCTCTACGCAGCAAAGTGACTCAGAAGGCTAATTAATATTTTTACACACGTTGCCGAATGGTACTAGAATCAGCAGATGCTAAAATTTGAAAATCGCTATCTTAGTCTCTAACGATGTGGTTTATTTTCTTGGGTTGTTTCACATGTGTTGAGCAACAAATACAGCTTTAAGGATGTTTCTATCAGTTAGTAGTTTCTTCCAACTTCAGAACATTTTGAAGTGTGCGTCATATAACGCTAAACTTTGCGAAGTCTTGTGGTTTCTTAGCTGTAAACCCGCACTTCGCCGAGGAGTACATTCAAATTAAATACTACGGTCAATGTATGCAATTAATGCCAAAAGAATAAAGATTTATATATATATATATATATATATATATATATATATATATATATATATATATATATATATATATATATATATATATATATATAATGAATACGACGATCAATGTATGCAATTAATGCCAAAAGAATAAAGATTTATATATATATACACTCATGGACAAAAAAATTAGCGCACCAAGAAGGAGTCGTCAAAAGGAAACGAAATTTTACATACGTAATGACTACTTTGATAAAAGTAAATGATAAGAAAATCAAAGGAAAAGGATAATTTATTTCGGAGAAAAAGGCAAAAGAACGGAGGAGTTAATACTTCGTTGGACCCCCTCTAGCGCGAATGCACGATGCGATACGATCGGGCATTGAGTCATACAAATTCTGTATGATGTCTTGAGACATTTCGTTCCATATTTGCTGTAACCTTGCCTCTAGTTCATTCAAACTCGAGGGATACCCAACTCGTCGTCCCAAATGATCCCAGATATGCTCGATTGGAGACAAATCTGGGGATCGGGCAGGCCAAGGAAGGGTAGTAACAGTACAGAGACAGTCTTGTGACACCCTTGCCGTATGAGGCCGAGCATTGTCTTGTTGAAAAATGGCTCCTGGGAGCCGTTGCATGAGTGGCAACACATGTGGTTGCAGGATTTCATGAACATACCGCTGGGCTGTCATGGTGCCACGGAACAATACTAGGGGTGACCGTGTATTGTAGGCAATGGAACCCCATACCATCACATCAGCTTTGGGAGCGATGTGTCGCTGTACAGCAAAGGCAGGATTGAAGCGTTCACCACGGGCTCTCCACACACGAACACGATTGTCATCACTGCCGAGATTGAATCTGGATTCGTCGCTAAAGACGACCTGGTTCAATTCCGCTGCAGTCCAGTTTCCTCGTGCGCGGCAAAACTCCAAACGGAGGCGTCGATGGGTGGGCGTCAAGGGCAGCACACGTAATGGGCGCCGCGATACCAACTGTCCTTCAGCCAGGTGTCTTCGTATGGTTCGAGAAGACACAGAGGCCCCTAGTGAATGTGCTACCTGTGCCTGGATGGCGGCCGATGAAGCAGTTGGCTGTACGCGTGCATTTCTTACGATGTGGCGGTCTTCTCGACGACTGGTCTGTCGAGGGCGTCCTGAGCCTGGTCTTCGTGTACATGACATCTCTCGGGTCCACTTGTCCCAACACCTCCTCACAACACAATCAGAGCGGCCTAATTGACGAGCTACTCGCCTAGCTGTCCACCCAGCTTCCATCATCCCGACGATTCTCCCCCCTCTCAAACTGCGACAACTGCTTATATTGTCTTCGAACACGGCGTAATGTCATGTCTATCTCAGCTCTTCCTTTGTAAATGATTCAGCACACTCAAACAAGCTTTGGTTACCTGTTTTATACTCCACAGAGTACGATGTTCAACGCCCTCTACCGGCTATACGTAATGCGGGATCACGCTGCATTTCTAATCATTTGCATATCTCCCCGACATGTACCTCCATTGCAAGTTTCGTTACGATCCAGCAATTATTTCTTGGTGCGCTAATTCTTTTGTCCATGAGTGTATATATAATGAATACGACGATCAATGTATACAATTGATGTCATAAAAAACAAAAAAGTATATTTATAAAAAAAATCGTAAGAGATATTTTTATAGACAAAATAATGTAGGAGAAAATATTCAAATTAAATCTAATAGGACATACTAAAGAATATAGTAAATTTAATATAGTACAGTTTGAGGAACATATCTTTTACTGTATTTTAATATTTTTTTGGATAATGTGCAATCGTCTGCCGCATTAGCAAGGGAAAATTGTCTTTGTCTATTTCATTGTTATGGACGTGACAATAAATTTATTTAAAGTACCAGAAAAAGAAACCACGTGATCATTTAATAAATTAAATTCTAAAATATAATCTTTAAAAATTCACCCAAAATCAGAAAATGGAGGTAAAGATTCGAAAATGATATCATTTTATCTTTCTTTCAATCTTTCTTTGTGCACCCCTACACTATAAGAAGAGTCGCCATACAAAATGTCAGCCCTTTAGGTCCCGCGGTTCGGTCTCTGCGTTGTATGTCAGTCAGTCAGTTACAGAACTGTTTTATATATATAGATGACAGTATCATCTCATGTAGAAAGTCTTTGTAGCAAGTATATTATCTATTAGAAAATTTGAGAAAACATATTCAAAATAGGGAAAACATAATTTTTTTTGAGAAGGCAGAGATTTCAAATTTATACAAAGTTATAAACATTTTTCAGTTTTTTTGATAGTTAAAAATCCTAAAGCGACTTGCTTTTAAAAGGGAAAATTGCTTGGCGAATTTTACATAGTATTCTTTAACGAGGTTTAAAACTGTTAAGAAAAGCACACTTCCATATTGTAGAGATAGACGTTATATACCTGTTATATCCTTCATAATTTATCCAGAAATTATGTAAAATGCGGCACACTTTGTCTAATATAAGTAACTCCCATTTACAAGATTTTTAATACAGAGAAAGCATTTATGTTTAAAAAAATAAAGTGGTATTCCTTGAAAATTTAAAATATCAGAATACTCGAGAAATATAATTTATAGGCCTTATGGTACTTATTTTGTATAAGTGCCAAGAAAAGTTTAAAATTTATTTTAAGCACTTATGCGAATATTTACTACGACTATACCATAAATTTATAAGGCATTGTGTACAACGGAGTTAAATTAATTCATTGAAAAGCTTGAATTCAAAGCTTTCTATCCCATATTTCACTCGAGTTTTTTCAAGTGGTGTTTTTTGAATGGGTATGGTACAGCGATAAAGTGTTTCCTAACAGGTTATACAGAGTTTGAAAAGGTTTTACTTTACTGGGACGTCTGAGACTGTAAAAAATAAAAGTATAAATTTCCTGCGACGTATCTCAAATTTAAAAGTCTTAAATGCTTTTAGTAGATATATACTCGGGTATTCAATGAGATTATTTTTTTCGTTCTGTATCGAAAGATACTTTTATCCATCCTACATGGGAAGAGTAAATATCTAATACTTAATAATAAATATTATTAGTATCAGTATAAATGCAAAATTTAAAATAAAGGCTTTTAAATTTATATATTATTGAAATATTTCTAAAGTGTATCAGAGTGAGGAAAAAGTTAACCACAATTAAAAGGAAGTAAAAAGGAAATGTTTGGAGATACTTTAGAAGAAAGCACACTAAATTTAGAATTTCCATTTACAACTAAATCCTGCTGTATATGTCGATCTGAAGACGGTTTTATAAATATACTAGCTGAATACCCGTGCTTTGCTATGGAATACATTTTAGGATAATTGCAATGAAAAAATAATGAAATTGCTTTTTAGAGGATTTCTTTATAAACAATATTTTTAGTTCCTTCATTGGGCAGAACTAATATTTCCAGGCTCGTACACAAACTTACGCGTGAGCAAGCTACGTAAAACTGACCGTGGGAGAATCAATTTTCTCTTAAATCTGCGCCAGCGTATTTTAAAGTTTGGTCTTGAAACTTACTTATAGTCATGGCGAAGCATACTTTGAGGGGCAATTGCAGTCTATTAAAGTCAAAGGCGAGGTCACTGGGTATTTGAGGAATGCGTAGCACGAACACTTTTTCTCCTTGAGCACACCCGGTTAAAATAATGTCTTCGATTGCATTATTATGCAGGGCTTGTAGCCTAGTGGCATTACACAATTTCTGTGGTTTTAAATTCTGAAAGATCATTACGGGTATGCTCTTCCGCAAAAAGAGCTTATGGTATGGAACACCCGGTGGTTTAAGGGAATTTAAAAACTCTAGCGGATAGTTAACGGCATCATCTGAATTACAGACAGTGTCTATAGACTTGTAGACCAATTCTTCCCCGTTAAAGGACTTAAGCAAATGTCATTAATGAATGAAGCTTGATCGTTTTTTGGAGTCAAAATGACTCTTTCGCAAAACCATTCTATAGGCTTATTCTATATTTGAGCAATGCCTGGATAAATGTGATCTATCAGTTCCTGGAAGGCCGTCACTAATTTGAAATAGATTCTTAAAGACTTCCGTCTCAATTAGTCTAGTCGTTAAATTTTATCTGTCACTGTATTTTAATATTTTTTGAAGAAGAATCGCCATGCAAAATTTCAGCCCTTTAGGTACAGCTGTCTGGTCTATGCGTTATCTAACAGCCAGTCGGTCTGTTACGGAACTGTTATATATATATATATATATATATATATATATATATATATATATATATATATATATATATATATATATATATATATATATATATATATATATATATATATATATATATATATATTATAAAAATATTACCCGTCAAAGAAATACTTTTATTTTTAGTAATTTAAATGGATATTCTAGAAATAGTACATATTATGGTTTATATAAATGAGCTGTTTCGACATCGTGATAGTAACGTTATGATACGTCACAGCAAAGTACTAAGTCTCATTACAATTAAATGTTATTTTCATAAAGTCAAAATTTTGACAAAGTTTTGCAAATACAATACTTATTTTTGAATTTTTTAACGTAGGATTGCGTTCCTCAATAATGGTCCTGCGGAGAGAAAAAAATTATCCGGCGTCGCGAGTTATAATTTTGGCAGCGTGCCAAACCCAGTACCAGAAATAGTTAAACTAAAAAGTACCAAAAGGCATAAAAAAAACAAAGGTAAGCAAACGATAAGTAATCCTACATTAATAACCCAAACACTTGAAATTCTTTTCCCTTACATAATTGTTCCTCTTTAAGTAATACGATTTAAGTTATACTTTTTAAACATCTCTTTTCATATTTGTTTATAATTTTTTTATACATATAATTTTGATCGTTGCCTTGTTTCAGTTTTACGGTAAGTTAGAATTATATATTACCGTTATCTACTCACCTTACGCATTATTTATTAATTTTACGCATTATTGCAGAATATATTTCAGTTTTTTAAATGGATATTATGGAAACGGTTTATGTGAAAGAAATACTTCAACATCACTTCTACGTAACAGTAACACCAAGTGACATCACTGCATAGATTTACTTCTCGTTATGGCAAAATGTCACAATTTTGACCCAATGTTTATAAAAATGAAAATTTTCCTCATATTTTTTCTGCTGATCTTTTTTTCTGTCTTTTACGAACATGATTTAAAATATAATTTTTTCTACACACATTTATTTTAAAATTTTAATGTACATATAACTTTTATAGTTGACTTATAATATCAGACTACGTTCGGAGCAGTTTGTTTTTAAAAACTGTACATACGAAAATTTCTGTCTTTTTTTTCTTCGAAAAAAAAGACAGAAATATGTCTTTTTTTCGAAGATAGCACCAAAAGTGACAGAGAATGAGAGAGAAATAGACCATAACAATGTCACTTTTTACAAAATCGAGGATTTTTGATCGAAATGAAGCAAATTTTTACATAAAAGTTTACAGCTCTGCCAAAAAAAAGTTATGCATACATCATTAATTTATTTTAATCATATTTTCGTAAAACACTCGCGAGTGTAATGACCTAAAAGCTAACTGATATTTTTCCATCTAAAAGAAATATAGGAGATTACATGTAATTACATGTAAAGTATCAGTCATTTCTCCTGGGATTTTGTATAAATGCATCAGTAAATCAACAAATAATAGACCTAGTGACAAATCTGTCGTTCAGTACATTCTTAGTATATTTTTTAAACCAATACGGAGGCACTTGTAATCAAACATTGGCCTATACTACGCCGCTATTTTACTGTCCATTTTATTATGGGGATACCATATAGGTAGACAGCATTACCCCCTATGAAAGGACTACACGAACGGAGGCATTTTTCGTGGCACAACGCCTGGATTCGATCTCAGCACCCTCAGCATCGAAAACCAGCGCGCTGTACCACAGGGCCGCTACGATCCCACATCCTTAGCATTATACGAAACCTACCTGAACAATTTTATATGCATAATCCATGAATAAATTTTGAGTTACCGTAAGATGGGGCAACTTTGTGACACATGTTAACTTTAATTTCTCAATGGTAATTAAAGATTTGGGTTAGCGCAATACATTACTTCGTAAGGAAAGGATGTGCAAATGTTTTGTATTTGTTCATTTCGGGCTGCTTTTAAAACTCATCGGCTGGCACAGGAAAAAACTTAAAATCCGTCACAAAGTAACACCATCTTACGGTATCATATTAGTTGCTTACATTTGTTTTCACGTGTATCGAAATGGACAGCTTTTGCTTATACTTAAATCATTCTCGTTCAATTTCGAATGATCGTACAGAAAAAACAAAAGCGGATTTAGAAAGAGAAATCGGCATTCTTTAAGAAACAAGAATAGAAAAATAAATTCATTCTAGGTACAACCTTGTAAAATGCCTTGTTATAGGTACAATCTTCCCCCATTCACGTATCGTTGGGGGGGGACGAGAACGTAAGTCCCCCCCCCATCATCTTAACTTGAAATAAATTGAAACGTTAATAGAAGTTCAGTTAAAATCAGAAAATTGTAGAAAAGTTTTAAGAAAGTTGGGTTTTCCCGCTTTTTCAAACTGTGAAACTGAATATTCCGATTATATCTTTAGCCTTAACATAGTTTTTAACAGTGATACGATCCATAACAAAAATTCGATGCTATATTTCTTTTCTCCTTTTGTTTATATTATATTTTTTTTCATTGTATAACTTTTGAATACTACTCAAACACTAATTCTATTGTTATTCAATTTTTAAAAAATCACAGCGTTTCATATTTTAACACTAGATCCGCGGGACTTTCGATATACCTAGAACCGCTGAGCGGGTCATTTTGACCCGAGATTGTAAACTTTAAATTAAGCGCTTGTGCATATTTTATTTTAACTAAAACATTTTATTTTTTAAATAATAATCAATATTTCTGAGAATTTACATTAAATAATTTATATAAATCAAGAGAAATTAACTTAATTTTTACAAAATCGCATTATTTAAAATTTTATGTCCTTGAGTATAATATCATGTCTCTTTAACAAAATATAACATAAATTTCCTAATTTCAATGGAAAAACAGAGTATCTCTTTTCAGTATGTTTAGAAATAATTTAAAAAATTAAAAATTAAAATTTTTTTCAGTTACTAAAAATTTTATCAGTACTTAGTTTTACAGATTTTAAAATCCATTTTACTGTATGCATTTTGTACAAAACTGAGAAATAAGTTTGGTACATTTTCCACAGATGGGTTCTTTAGATTTTGAACTGATATCTAGAGTTTTATTTTCACATTTCGAAACATGGCATCGGACTCGTTTACGCTTAATTTGTGGTTGTCCGTCGTTTTCATTGGTTGCTTCACATGCTCTTTTTGCCGCCTTTTTATGTCGGAAGAGAACAAACTTTTCTCGCAATTCTCCAACCAAGTCTTGAATGAATTTCCGTATACTAATAGATTTTCCAGTTACAGCTTTATATAAAACCCAGGCATTGATTGTAACAGGTCCAAAATATTACAAAAAAACCTGCACCGGCCACCTACATGAAGCAGACTTGACTGTATATTTCCTTTACATTTGTTCAATCACGTCCACACCGTATTTAGTTGCGTTGTAGAAAGCGATTGTATCAGGTAGTTTTTTGGGGTTATCTGCAATTTCTACGTTTGGATGGAGACTACTTAGCAACAAAACGTTTTTATCTTTTTTACCTCGATAAACAGTTAAACTCATGTCTTTATGGGTTAGTACCGTAGTCGAATACAATGTGGATTTTAACATTTTTACAGAGACTAGTATTTTTCTTCTTGAGCGTTTTACAGTTCCTACAAGGCTGGTGTTTTTGGATTTCAATGCCTCTGCAAGCTTCAGTGTTGTGAAAAAGTTGTTCGTAGTGACATTTCTACCTTTGTTCTCATATGGACTTATTAGTCGCAGCAATACATGTTCAGATATAGAAACATAGGATGGACTTTGGTTATATTTTCCAAGATACGGGAATCCATTTATCAGATATTTTGAATCAACATCTGCAGCCAACCAGAACTTGATTCCACACTTATCTAGTTTGTTTGGCATGTATTGGATAAACCTACACCTAGCTTTTGTAGGAAATAACTCTTCATCTGCAGTTATATTAGGACCTAGTGTATAGTTATTCTTGCACTTTTCCATGAAACGATTCCAGATATCCGAAATAAGGGCAAATTTGTCTGTCTCTAGACGCTTTGATCTTGTTGATTTTACGTCGAAGCGATAAAATCCCATTATTTCATGAAATTGGTCTCTTGACATTGTATTTTGGAACAATGGTGGTCCTCAGTCCTTTGACCATAAGCTATCCAGTTCAAGTAATTTTGCACAATATATACCATGTGCATATAAAATTTATATTAAAGCATCTATTTCTTCTAATGTTATATTCCATGCTCCTTCATGAATCTGCCGGTGAGCTTCATCTTCAGTACATTTCTTTACGTGTTTCAATATCCATTCATCTATAAAAAGTCTCCAAGCACTTGAAGGACTGTTGTCGATAACATTGCGTTTAGCATGTGGTGTTGGGTCCCCCAGCTTCTTTCAAAATATTACACTTTGATTTTCTTCCTCTATCGTTTGTTCCTAATTGAGCGACATTCCAAATTAACCCATCTTTGTCGTCTTCATTATTTCAAACTTTGAATGTTATTGTCGATTTGTTTTTCGAATTTCTTTGCGTGTGTGTATCTTTTCTTGGAATGTTTGTTTTTTCTTTTTTATCACATAAATTATCATCAGTATTGAGATAAGAAGGACCAGCGAATGTTAGAGCATTGCCAGAGTCATCCTCACTTTCATTTTCTTCATCCGAATCCAAATTTTCTTCATTAGCAGGTAGGTATTCATCCTCAATACTCAAAATCGAATTTTGAGAAACCTTTATTCGAACCTTCTGAATCGTTTTCAGATAATTGTTTAAATATTCTAAAGCTTCCTGAACAGCAAGATTACGGCGTCGTGACATAGTTTTTATACATATACTAATTACAGAATAAAAGCAACTTAAAAAGTCTAAATATTCGCAGTAATTTTCTACTGCATTCGAACGTAGTTCGTGCTTCAAACCTAATATAGTGACCTTGAATGAAAAACCTTCACTATTCCCCCTTCTGGTACAGTCCATTTAAGGAATTCTAGGGTGGGGTAGAAGTATTTTACAGTTATAGTTCGAGAAAATGCACCTGTTTTTCGTTATTTGTGCATTAACGTTTCTTACGGGTCAAATTGACCCGCTCAGCGGTTCTAGGTATAAGTGGTAATAATCGGAAAGTTATTTATGTTACGAACTTTTAAATTTGGTAAATTGTTGTTCACCTTAAAATATTAAAAGTCATAAAAGGAATTTTTTTTTCAATCGATACTTTTTGCGTGGTGATAAATTAAACATCGTTTTGGGTCAAATTGACCCGCTCCTCGGTTCTAGTGTTAAGGACCGTCCGGCAGTCAATGCGCGGAGGAGGGCTCTAACTGAATTCAATTCGTGCCCCACCCCAAAAGTTAGAAGCACGCTACGCCTATGGCCTGTTACGTCCTCGTGGTTGAAATAAACACACGAGAGGCAGACTTACAACACAGAGCTTGTATTAAAAACTAATTCTGTACAGTATGTGCAAAGACAGATAAACTACCCTCTTCTGCATATGAGAGATATTACAGGAACAGAAACAAACTTTCAAGAAGAGTCTCCAATTTTTCAAGAGAGAGGTATCTCTCTAACAGTCTCTAATCGAGAGAAAATGACCGCCTTAGCGGACGCAGTTTACCGGCAGCAGGCTCTTCTCGCGGCGAAACTGCGGGTTTCTGCGAGAGCTCAACCCTCTGTGGGGTTCGAGGGCCCTTCTGGCTTTCACCTCGTCTCCGCACATCACATTATCGGCACTGCTGTAGACGGGACTCTCCGAGGCTCAACACCAACTTTCAGGCGCAGTCTTCTGTGCCCCTACTTATCGCTCCGTCCGGCGGGAGAAATTTCCCGCGCTTTTCTGCGCTGAGGCCCACCGGCGCTGGTCAATTTCCGCTTCCACGCGGGATGAACGGTCAACGGATGGGCATCCATTGTCAGTGTCCACCGGGGCCAGTGTCACTAGATTTTCGTTTTGTCAGAGGTATCTCGTAGAAAGAAAAAAAAGCGAGGTGACCGTTGGTAATTAAAGGACCCCTTGGTTTTCCCGGAACCAGGCCTCCCTCGAAAAAGAGAGCTTTAGACTTGGGTGGTCCATTTCCCCAAAAAGACCCACGATGTTTCAGCCCATTCATAAATTGTACATTAAATCACCAGCATCCTATTCACCTGTATGAGTTGCTAAATGATTTTCACAGTGGTTTCCAACTAGTGGTACGCCCACCATTGATGGTACGCAAAATTGCTCAATTATGATAAGTACAATGGCGTGGTTTCCTTGCCCTGCAATCGGAAGCGGAGTGTGGGACATCCCTGTATGTCATTTTTCGTGGACTCTCGTCACTCATACAACAATCGTAGCGCTGGGCTGACTGCATTTCTGACAACGTGTTTATGTGAACGTAGGTTCCCGGAGCTACAAGTACAGGCATAGACTGAGCGAGGAAAAAAGCTGTTGTAGAAACTAAAGTGGCCAGGAGTACATTGCATTAAGACAAAGGTTTAAAATTAATTTATTAAAATAGCTGCACATTTAGATAGTAACTTTACAGAATTAACCCAGAATTAATTCTCACTGTGGAGTTACAAAGATATAAATTGGACTTAATTTAAGTTTAAAGAAGAAAAATTGCACCTTCAATTTAAGAAAAACCCATGTGGCTCGGGTGCACCACGTATAGAACTTAAAAAGATAACAAAAATAAAACATGACTCAT
The DNA here is from genome assembly GCA_907164885.2 of Dolomedes plantarius. Lineage (NCBI taxonomy): Eukaryota > Metazoa > Arthropoda > Arachnida > Araneae > Dolomedidae > Dolomedes > Dolomedes plantarius. Next base: position 133,026,122 of record OU015490.1, on the reverse strand, counting down.
GGAGGTACAATATAGACAATTCGTTTGATGACAGGAGCAGTACACTTTATTCATTTTAAAAATATTCATCAGGAACATTCAATTAAACAAAAAGGTAAGAAATACTCGTAGGCCTCGTTCCATCTCTATCGCTCCCAGCACCCCACACCACACACACAAAAAATCGAACTACTTTAAACGCAGCCAAGTAGAGAGTGTCTTCTACACGAGACCAAAAAACCCGTTGGTTCAATGTCGCCAATATGCTTATGTTAGGCCAAGCGCATCCGCAATGGACGCGAAAGGATGTCCTACTTGGCATGCATCACCCCGGTGGTGATAATTTCATTGGATATTTTTTTAAATGCAATTAGATTACAATTGAACAAGTTATAAAGCTCATGGCTTTATAACTTTAGAAAAATATTTACCTCTCAATAAATTTCTCATATTTCTGGATAAAGGATTTTCATAACTACGGATGATTGAAAACAGTGATATGTTTGTCGGGTCACTTAACTTTCACAAGGTACCTGACCCCTTAAAACCTTTTCAGGAACAAAACAGCCAGCGTTTGCACGGTGTAAATTTTTTCCCGATTCTCTTAAGCTAAAAATTCTTATAATTTTTTCCAATTAAAGGTTGCAAAATGTTTTTACTTCATTAAACTGATAACAGATGGCAGCACTAGACATTTTCCCGCTCATTTAACTGGAAAACATTGAATGCAAGTGAAAAAAACTAGATTTAGGCTTTTGCACTGTGAAATCGGTTCCCATTAAAGGGTTAAAGGGGACCCATTAAAGGGGACATTTTAGTGTATGGTAATTGTATTTGCCATTTGCTAAGGCATCTGCCCCTACGTTCGGAACTTTTTTTTCCAAAAATACGCAGTACTGATTCAATGCATATATTTTTAGATCAAATGGGATAGAAAATCATAAAAACAAAATATCGTTTTGGTAATCATTTCGTCACATTTTAAAATTGAGGGAATGTTTTTATCAATTTTTAGTAGAGTTTAGTTCTTACGTCAGAGACCCTGCACTCCATTCCACCCAATATAATTTAATGTTCCTTATAATATATACTACTGTAACACTTACCCGTATTCTGATACGAAGAAAAATTTCAGGTAATCTCTTCTAACGAAACTACCATGGGTTATTAACGTAGGATTGCTTATCGTTGCTTACCTCTTTTGTAAATAGTATATCTGTATCTCTCTCTCTCTCTCTATATATATATATATGTCAAAATTTTGACGCATTTTGGTACTTCTCTATTTAACTGTCAATTTCTTGCCCAAGCTATATAGACTGGGTTTGGCGGGCTGCCATATTTATAACTCGCGACGACGAATGGTTTTAGCGTCTGAAATTTTGCTTTCCGGAGGACCGTTATGGAGGAACGTAATCCTACATAAAAAAAAATATTCACCAAACATAGCCCTTTCAACATACGCAGAGATACCTTCATAACAATTACGTATAAAAGTTTTTATTTAGTTTTATGTATTTATTTTCAGTATTTTGTTTTATTTATACTTAAACAGATTTTGTATATCATATATGTAAATAATTTATTTGACCCTCCCCCTCAGAAAGTCATAACATAACCATTGGTACGCCACGACCCTACAAAGTTCTCAGGTGGTACTCGAGTATAAAACCAGTCGTGAATCGCAGATTTCGTGTGTACAAAAGAAATGTGTTTATCAAATGTAACGAGAACACCTACAGCTCTGATTTCTTTATCCCTTAATATACACATTTTTATTTCCCCGTGTATTGGGCCCTGTTTTTTTTTCTGTAGAAGGCGGTTCATGAATAAGCAATAGCCGTTTTCTCCTCACGCGAAATGGATCTTTTGTGTTCACGTCAGAAGTGGGGCAGAACTTGTAAGTTTCAGACGCAGCGCCTTGTTTTGGGTGAATGATCGTGTCGGGAAATATGTTAAAGGGAAAATATTAGAGTTATTTCTCTCGGGGAATGGCCAAGAGACACAAAATATTAAAAATAAAAACAGAAAAACGCGCCGTGTCGCGTCGTCTTTTATGAGCGCGAAAGGATAGGGTTGCATTTATTATGCAAACTGATAGATGTTCCTGGTTAAGGCCAAAAACTAACTAAAAATCTATCTATATATTTAAGTTCCTAAGCCGATTCTTTGGGCAGTCCATGAGACAAAACTACTGCATCCATTGACTTCATTTTGGTCTTGTCTGTCGAGTCACTTAACTTTTATAAGGTACCTGGCCACTTAAAATCCTTTCAGGGACAAAACCGCCAGAGTTTGCATGGTGCAAATTTTCCCCCCGATTTTTTAACCTAAAAAAATCTTGAAAAATTTTCCAATTAAATGGTGCACTTAATCTTGTTGCACTTAATGTTGCACTTAATGTTGCACTTATCCAATTAAATTATTTTACTTCATTAAATAGATAACAGATGGCAGCACTAGCCATTTTTCATCTCATTTAACTGGAATACATTGCATGTAAGTGAGAAAAAGACTAGATTTAGCCGTTTGCACTGTGCAAACGGCGCTCATCAAAGGGTTAAGATTAAAGATAAGCACTATCGAACCTGACATAGAAGATATTAATCTACTGGGTTCTCAACTATATCCGTTACATCCCCCTTAACTTCTAAACGGTGACCACTTGGGCCATAAAAATGGTGTCTAGGTTTAGTAAAACGGCTATGCGCTACTCGATGAGACAACTTACAACGCCATCTATCGGCCAATTTTGGAATGAGCGTTTTTATCTCAAAACGGTACGAGATACGGGAAAAAGTCAATTACAAAGTTGTTCAGTATAAATCGATATAGTAAGAAAAGGCACCTTGCGCACATTAATACTTAAAGCAGGATGCAGAAAAGGAACATTTGTTTGGTCACGATTTCGAAAGTTCTCATGTCATAAAGAGTGGAAGAAAGAAACTGAGACACTTTCCTATCTTCAGGATTATTTATTTATGTTACTGAAAATGCTCTCCATTAGCCACCATACACACTTGCACTCTGGACTGGATTCTAGTCGTTTCAAGATTCGCTCGCATTTAACGACGCCATAGTGTTCAAAATCATGACCAAATAAATGTTCATTTTTACATTCTGTTTTGAGTGCGCAAGATGTCTTTTCTTAGTAAATCGATAATACTGAACAATTCTGTAATTGACATTTTCCCCGTATCTCGTACCGTTTTCGAGATAAAAACGCTCATTCCAAAATTTGTCGATAGATGGCGTTGTAAGTTTGCTCGTCGAGTAGCGCATAGACTTTTCACTATACCTAGACACCAACTTTATGGCGTAAGCTGTCACCGTTTAGAAGTAAGGGGTATAACGGATATAGGTCGGAACCCTGTATAGATGTGTCAAATTAGGTTCTTGCAACCGCAATTTCTATTAATGAGCGATAATTTACAATTAAAAAAATTGCTTTCTGCGCATGCTCAGTGACATGTTTAAATCCGGCTTTAGTTACTCACTCAGCACGAGGCCATATAAACACATTGATTTGTGTCTGCACATGTTCGATGACATGATTTACCCTGGCTTTAGATACTCACTAGGTACGAGAACAGGTTCATCTGTCATCGCAAAAACAGGTTCATCTGTTTATTCCGAGTGATAACTCTAGCTCTCTCTCTCTGCCATTATTATTTTTAATTACGTTTGCGATCTATAGATCTAAACCTGACGGAAATTGTTTATTCGCGCTGTGTCAATTATTTAAAGCGTGTGTCTCTCTTCTTAATACTAAGCTTTTCAGCATTTGGCAATGATGTATAGAGTATAATTTGTGTAATTGTACATTTATATACTATCCAGCCGTCAAAGTTTTGAAGGGTACCAACTAGTGTCTTGATCATTAGTAAAAAGGTAATTAATCTGCTGTGTCTCAATAAATAAATGAACAAGGGAACCACTATTGTTTAATCCTATCGTCATCAAATGACAACGCTTGAAAAATCTGAGCTTCGTAGAAGATTATAAAATGTAAAGCATTGTATTATGATAGAAATTACGGAGTTTTCTATAAATGTCTAGTATCGAGTTATGGCGAAAATATTACCGATTCAGATAATAGGATTGTGTTTTCATCGTGTGTGTATGCATAAAAATACACACACATACAGTAAAACCTCCCTAAGGTGGCCAGCCATAGTCCCGTAAGAAAGTAACCTTGGTATAGGGATCGATTTCTCTGTGGCTGCAAAAGTCATTGGTCCAGAAAAAAGTAGCCGGCTAGAGAGGTTTCAGTATATATATATATATATATATATATATATATATATATATATATATATATATATACACAGTGGAATCTCGATCTATCGTTTTTCAAGCGACCGACTGAAATGAACGATGAATGCGAGAAAACGATAGATGCGGAAACATAACAAAGCAATATGATTGTTGGGACTGGATAAAATGAACGACACATACGGAAAACCGATGGATCCAAAAACGATCGATCGAGATTCCACTGTACACACACACACACATATATATATATATATATATATATATATATATATATATATATATATATATATATATATATATATATATATATATATATATATGCAGTGATTTCCGCTTATAAGAATCACGTTTGTTATTACTGTTTTTGATTCTTATAAGCGGTTGATTCTTATAGACGAAATTTAGGTTTTTGGACAGGCACACATACACTTATATATACATATATGAGATAATTTACCATAAAATGCTTTTTATTTTTTGTTAATTATCCTTTAGTAAAATTATTTTTTATAACTTTAAAAATACAACTTAATTTCTAGACCTATATGTAGATACACATGCATATAGTGAGAGAAGAAAAAAGTCCAATATTTGTTACAACATACCTGCTTAACAGTTTTAACATTTCAGCTACAGGAAGGGTGCAAGAAAAAGTTTTCTATGGTAGTTTGACGTAATGAAGTTTTCAGGAGGTTGTTTATACCTCTTTCAATATCAATTGTCTCAGACGAAGATTCACCTTCTAGCTTACGTTTCACGTTTGATAACGTGCTGAATCCACTAATGTCACGTTTGCCTAAGTGACAGTGGACACTTCGACGAAGATTTATGTGTTTCAGGGTCCAGGAAGCCGCAACCAGGATGTGGGAGGTGGGAAAAAAGAAACCCTGTCTTTGTCAGTAGAGAAAAGTGAAATCGGACCCGGACTGGTAAAGATTCTCCTGGGTAAAAATAATAGGACAGTGTTTAGCTAAAGCGTTTAAGGGGAAACTATTATATTATGTCTAACAAAGAAAGGGATGCATTCAACGACTGTATTCCATTCCATCTTATCGGTCATCCTTTAAAAAAAATAAAGAAAGAACTTTGTGCATTTTGAGGGTTTAAGTGGCTTTTTTTGAAAAATGAAAGGAAAGCGAATAGTGTATACTGATTCTTAAAACCGGTGCATTGATTCTTTAAAGCGAAAATTTTAACATGGAAATAATACATTTGCTTTTGTTTTTGCGATATTGATTCTTATAAACGGTTGATTCTTATAACCACTGATCACTATAAGGGGTGGTTACTTACTCTCTCTCTCTCTCTCTCTATATATATATATATATATATATATATATACATACACTGCTGGCCACCCAAATTGCAACACCAAGAAAGACAAGAGATATCATAACAAAATTTATTTTGTAGATAACATGTTGACCAAGTATCAAATGATTAAATTTATAGACTTCTGTGAAGTGTGGTTCCTGCCAAAATCAGTAGCCAGAGTAGCCGCCATTGTTGGAGATCACCGCTGCCACACGCCTCGGCATTGATTCAAAGAGACTTTGGATGAGTTCTTGGGGTACAGCAGACCAAGCAGCTTGCACACGTTGCCAAAGTTGATCTGCTGTGGCAGCTGGGGATCGAATCTGGGTCAATCGTAGAGCAACCATGGACCACATGTTTTTTATCATCGAAAGATCCGGAGAGCGAGGCGGCCAGAGAAGCAATCCAATCTGGCGATTGACGAAGAACCGTTGGACAATGCGTAAGGAAGGACAACTGGCTCCAACACATCGGAGATGTAGCGCTTGCTGTTTAAAGTATTGGCAATGCGTACTAGAGGTGTGCGAGAGTGATATCCAACATCGCCCCATACCATAATACCCGGTGCAGGACCAGTGTGGCGGTGCATAACGCAGCTGTTCAGCATCCTCTCTTCACGGTGTCTCCAGACTCAAATGCGACCATCGTGGTGTTGCAGACAGAAGCGTGACTCGTCAGTAAAGACAATTTCATTCCATTCTGCCGTCCACATCCTTCTGCCATCGCACCATTGGCGGCGGAGACGTCTGTGGTTCTGCGTCAAGGGTAGAGAACGCAATGGACGTCTTGCGGACAGACCACTCTGCTGTAAACGGCGTCGAATGGTACGCGCAGACACTGGATGATGCGTTACAGAATTGATGCGTTACAGGATGATGCGTTACCGATTTCCCTGAAAGATAATCCACAATTTCGGTAGGCCACTATCCTTCCTCTGTCGAACTCGGATACTTGATCAAAAGATGATCGCTGTTTTCGACGAGGCATAATTGATCGTTTTTTTTGAAAAAACCACAAGAAAAACACAATTGCCGAACTTGAAATCGTAGAAATCTCCAAGCCTTAAATAGCGCTTTGAAGTGGCGCCACAGGCGCGCGTGATGTGCGTCTGCTCTAAAATTCTAATCATTTGCATATCTGACCTCCGCTAATGCATGTTGTAAATTTCATGTTATTTGCATGTTTCTTTCAGGGTGTTGCATTTACAGTGGCCATCAGTGTATATATATATATATATATATATATATATATATATATATATATATATATACACACACACACACACATATATATATATATATATACAGTGGCGCACCCAGGAGATTTTTTCTTGGGGGGGGGCGAGATGAACGGATAAAAATATTTATAATGCAAAATCAATATTATATTACAATTTCTATTTCTTTGGGGGGAGGCAGGACCCCTTTCCTTCCTGGGTGTGTCACTGTATATGTATATATATATATATATATATATATATATATATATATATATATATATATATTTTTTTTTTTTTTTTTTTTACAAAAAGTAAGTCACCGGTAGATGGCGCTGACGTGCGAGAGATTCAGCTTAATTATGCAAATCAATCTTGCAATAAATTACCGTGATAGGCGATAATTTCTCATTCGTTTTCGGAATGTTATCATTACATGATCGAACGTTGTTGGTCAAGCTGTTAAGATTCGCCTTAGTTATTTCGTACAATGTTCTTGAGGCCAAGTTGAACAATTGTTATAGCAAGAATTAATGAAAGGAACGTACTGTTGTCCTGTTCATTGTGTTTCGGGTCGTCAGAGCCTTCTACCGGTGATTTTTTAAACTAATTTTTATTTTGCTGCTAAAAAAAATCCGGCTTCTTTGTGAGCCCTTTCTTGCAAACCGCACTTCTTTATGATAATTTCTTCCTTTTTTATGAATTCTCAAAATTTTTACAAATGCCTTTGCAATTCTACACGTGTATATCTTCGGGTTCAAGAGTGGGTTAGCATTGCGAGTCCCAAAATCTGCTGACCCTACAAATAATAGTCTCATGTCTACCTCGCCCTCGTGATTAATGTTGAAAGGTGATATTACTTCCGAACCGTCTTTAGAAATGAACGGATGCACTTTTGTCGCTGTAATAAACGATTCGATCCGACTGGTTCGAAATTTAATTTTAATCCTTACATGCTGAGTCTATCAAGCTCCAGTCATGTAAATATGAGATTTTCCTTTCAGGTTATAATTTAAGGACGTGATGTAATGGGGAAATTACTTACTTACACACACACACACTCACATGCATATATATGCATTCAATGATTATTGTTATTTACAAGTGTTAAATTTTTTTTTACAGAAACTCCACAAAAGTAAATGCTAAGAATACCGCAAATTAACAGAACTTTCACATAAAAACCTACACTATATCGATTTAGATGAATAATTCATAAAAAATAAACTGTATTTCATGACGAAAATAACGAAGTGATAAGAAAGAATCGCCCGTTTCCCCCAGAAACCATTATAGATAGATAACTTTAAAACGTTTTCTTTGAAAAAAAAGTCGATTGCTGCATTTTCACTTTATTTCAAACCGAATATCTTCCAGTGTAAGTAACGGAAGTGTGGAAAAAGTTCGCTGCGAATTCTAACTTCCATTCTTCTCCCATTTGATTGCAGACATTTGTCTTGTCTCTCAGCTGACAGCAGAAAATTGCAAATGCATCCGTGACCAATAAAACCGGATTCTTTCATCATGAGTGACCACACACATAAATGACTTTATGACTCGGACGGGAGAGTCTTTCTCTGATCTAACACGCTGTAAATTTGAAAAACACGTGATCGATTTAATAAGCGAAAAGTTGTGTAATAGTTTAAAGTTTGATATTTCAGTCATGAATTGTTTTTAATTCTGGGGTAATAGTTTTAAATATTTCCTTTAACCACTTTTAATTTTAGGTTAGAAGCTACTATTATTTCAAATAATATTATTTCAAACTTCGAAATACTTTCATAAATTTTAATGAATTGTATACACAGATAAATCGTATACAAAGGGTCGCATTTTCAAATCTAATGCTCAATAACATTAAATAAACGGTATTTAACACAAAATTAAACAGAAATATTTGAGAAATAAAGAACACTTGCTGATATTCGTAGCAGTATTTAGACATACTTTGCAAGATCTTACGTTCTTATTTAGATGCTTCATTCGTATGATAGAAGCGTTTATATATTCGATGTGGTAGATTTTTCTCCTAAATTACAAAACATTTAATGACTATGCCGGGATATTAAGTGTTCTCTATTTTTTCATATAGGACTCCTCTTACAAGTTTATTAACAATGCAACTTGACCATGTTCCACAGCGAAGCCTGCCTTTCCTTATATGGCCTTTTTAACTAGAATTGCTCCAAGCAAAAAATTTTCAGTCCATGACTGCAGTTGCCCTTTGTATAGCAATAAACAAACTAAGTAACATGGTTTTCAGAAAACTCGACTGACTTGCTTTAGTAGCCAATGGATATTCAAACTCTTTTTTGAAACGGAGTCAAAACTTTCTAGTAGTATGAATAGTAAGCTCAATTTAAATGGATCAAAATTGACTGTAATATATTGCTAATTAAAATTATTAATGAAAACATTCGTTATAATTTTACGTTTCAAATATACATTCGTTTTGTTATATATATTGTTCGATTCTGAATTTTAATACACACACACACACACACACATATATATATATATATATATATATATATATATAAAACAGTTCCGTAACTGACTGACTGACTAACTAACTGACTGACTGACTTATTGACTGACTGACATACAACGCACAGACCAAACCGCTGGACATAAAGGGCTGAAATTTTGCGTGGCGATCCTTCTTATAGTGTAAGGGTGCACTGAGAAAGGTTTCAGTAAAATTCTTCTTAGATTTTTTAAAATTGAATTTTTAACCTGTTTTAGTAACTTTTTTAAAGTTTGCATTTAAAATAATAATTTGAGGGTTATAAAATTTATATCGCAAGAAAGATCATAAAAATTACATTAAAATGAAATCTTTCTTGAATCTTTACCTCCATTTCCCGATTTTTGGTGAATTTTCAAAGATTCATTTTTAGAATTAATTTATTAAATGCTGATCAAGTGATTTCTTTTTCTGGTACTTTAAATTAATTTATCGTCACGTGCATAACAATGTAATGGACAAAAAAATATTTTTTTTCTTGCTAATGCGGCAGACGATTCGACATTATCAAAAAAGATAATAAAATGCAGTAAAAGATATATGTTCCTCAAACTGTACTTTATTAACTGTACTATATTCTTTATTATGTTCTATTAGATTTAATTTGAATATTTTCTCCTACATTAGTTTGTCTATAAAAATGTCCCTTACGATATTTTATAAATATATTTTTTTACATCAATTGCATACATTGTTCGTTGAATTTTTTATTAATATATATATATATATATATATATATATATATATATATATATATATATATATATATATATATATAAATATATATATATATATATATATATATATATATATATATATATATATATATATATATATATATATATATATATATATATATGTATATATATATGTGTGTGTGTGTGTGTGTGTGATAATAATCACATTCGGAAAAATGAACACAAGGAAATTGATGTGTAGAACTTATGGGAGATGCAGTCGTCACGAGGGAGTGATACAGTCGGGCGAAGTTTTGATCCAGGAAAGCATTGAAGAAATTTAGGAGAGTAATACACGCGGAGCCATAGAAGAAGAACACAGATTTCAGACGATATCGAAGAAATCCTTTTTATTTACTTATGAAGCATTGCGAAGGCTGCAGTGGCCACTGGACTTTCCCTGACGGGGCGCGGAGAGCTGATTACTTTACAAAGTTAAGACAAGAGCGGTATAAACCGGACTGTGGACAGCAGGTCCGACAGCAACGAGAGTTAGAAACGAAGAGAGAGAAGTCTTCCGTTCAGGCAAATATTAAATGGGTGTTTTGCGATATTGACGCCAGACTGCCTAAACTACTTAAATTTTAATTGGACGTACTTAGTCTCGTGGAGTTCACGTGTTCACTTCGGTTATCCCGGGGATTACTTTATTGCTAGATCCCGCGCTTGTTAGAGCTGTGACCTATTGACCTGGGCGGAGGATAAGTTGCCATAAAGTTCTTGTAAAGTGCGGTTTCGACGTTATAGAACGCATAAATCTAGAGTGGTTCGAGGGCTCTTGAATAATTTTGACATTAAACTGACATTCGGAATCTCATAAACTTCCTACACTCATATCTGGGGATGTTACTGAGTTCAGATATTTCACATACCTGCTTAATGATCTGCAGGGCTAATATAAATTATAAGTTATTTTACTTTTAGGTTGCAATTTTGGAAAAGGGGTCGTGCTTTATTAACTAGATAATTTAGAATACGCGGTAAAGGTAAATTTAGAGAAGGATGGTTTTCTTGTTACATCCCCCCCCCATCGAAAAGTTCTTGCTGAAAGGAAGACTTTTACGTTGACATAAAATTTTACAAAAATTTTAAGTACACTATATGCAGCAAATGTAAACACACATTATATCATTGACAGAATAAGAATCTCCATGTTCGAATTCAATTTCAATATTCCATATTAATTGTAATAACTTAATTTCAAGATTCAATAGTCACTATTCAAAACAATATAATATCCACAAAAGTAATAACCTCTAAAATAATAAGTCAAATGAATTTACGCAATTCTTTCTTAATATTTATCATATTGAATTTCTTATATAAACACTATAACTTCCATAAGTAACACGATATTTTTATTTAATCTTACTACTAGCATTTTGGTATGAATCCTCCTGTTATATAACGTCTTACATCTTAAAAACATACATCTCTTTTTATCATATATAAAACATTACTTTTATTTGTTCAATTTATTTATCCTTTATTATTTTGAGAATTTTCTGGAATGGGCACTTTCTCTATATAGCAGACGGATGTTAATATTCAACCGTGGCATATGGAACGCTTAGTAGATTATATAGAAGGAACTCCGTTTCTAGTTAATAGATAAAATGTTCCTTGCAATTTCTACTGTACCAGAAAATCTTCTGAAAAAAATATTACTCTCATACCTTCAATTAATCTTCAACTACTTAATATACTCATGAGGATTCAAAACCATATACTTTTTCAATTTACAATGTAAAAAAGTACAATGTTTAGGTAACTTGTGAAGAATACTAAGTTAGCAATGTGTGTACTTTAATACTTCAGTAAAATAAAACAATTTCTTAAAATAGATTACAAATTGTTTTTCTTAAAATAGATTACAAATTGTTTACTTAAATGGATAAATATTTTTGTGTATAAATTAAAAATTTATCTATTCATTATTTTAATTAATTTTTATTCATGTCTATCCGCATCCATATCCTACTCGAAATTTAGAAACCGAAACCTATCTTACACTATGGGAAAGGAGAGAGAAAAAAAATCTAATGATCAGGAAAATAAAAATAAAATCCCCAATTTTGCATGGTGCAGATAAATATCTTGAAATTTTTTCCCAAGTAAAGATTGCAAATGTATTTACTTCTTTAAACTGATAACACACGACAGCACTAGCCATTTTCTTCTCAATTTAGTGGAATACATTGAAAGCAAGTAAAAAGCAGACTAGATTTAGGCACTTGCACTCTGCGAACGGTGCCCCTGAAAGGGGTTTAAACTGTAGGTTTCGGTCTAATTAGCTCTCGTGTAGAAAACAGTTGACCGTAGCGCTCCAAACCAAACCGTTATCTTATATTTATAACCTAAGGAAACGATAATATATATATATATATATATTTATGTTAATAACATTATTTTAGCTGTTCATTCAAATAGAAAACTTCATATATAATTCTAATTAAATTTAGGATTCTATTTTCTAGAACATTGGGAAGAAACGAGGTAACTGTACAAGCCTTATTTATTAGCGATATTAGTTGTAATTACAATGCTTTAAACAATTCATTCAAATATAATATGTTACATATAATGTAACTATTTATCGAGGGCTGCGTTATCTTCTAACAGGAAACACGGTATGTCAGAAAATGTATGATATCAGTGGTAATCATACTTTTTTTAGTTCTTCATTTATTTATACTATTCCGTTTGTAATTCAAAGCTGATTGAAGTGCCATTTTCTCGAATATTGTGAAGAAACAAACTCTACGAGATTCATTTAAGTTATATTAGTTGTAATTACAATGCTATAATAATAATTTAAAATAAAATATTTTATATGTACTTTTACTATTATTTCAGGACTCCCATTTCTTATATGTGGAACCTTAGGAAGGGATAAAATGTATATAAGAAGTAATTATATTGCTTTAATTGTTTATTCAAGTAAAATGTTTGTATTTAATTAAAAGTTAATTTACGCGTAGATTTTCTACAAAATTGCGAAGAAGCGTGTAACTGTACAAATTTCATTTATACGATATTAATTGTAATTACAATGCTTTAGTCGTTAATTTAAATAGAATATGTTATATGCAATTTAACTATTAACCCCGGGCTCTGTTATCTTGTATCTACAGCCTTGGTATGTGACAAATATATGATTACTAGCTGAATACCCGTGCTTCGCTACAGAGTACATTCAAATTAAATACAACGGTCAATGCATGCCATTGTATATATTTATAAAAAAATCGTAACGGATAATTTTATAGACAAAATTATGAAGAACAAAATATTCAAATTAAACCATCAATTATGCAATTATGCAACGGTCAATGTATGCAATTAATTTGTATGTTTAATATCCATAAAACATACTTATTTGAAATAAATTCTGAAAAAACTTCCAACTCAATGAGTCTAGTGGTTCAATTTTGTCTTTTACCGTATTTTAATATTTTTTCTATTTATTTCGCTGTCATGCACGTGACGCAAAATTAATTTGAAGTATCACAAAAAGAAAAGAAACTACGTAATCAGCATTTAATGAGTTAAATTCTAATAATGAATCTTTAAAAATTCACCAAAAATCGGGAAATGGAGGTAAAGATTCAAAAAAGATTTCATTTTAAAGTAATTTTTATGATCTTTCTTGCGATATAAATTTTGTAACCTTCAAATTATTATTTTAAATGCAAACTTTAAAGAATGTTACAAAAAAACTAAAAACATTTATTTAAAAAATCTAAGAAGAATTTTTCAAAAATCTTTCTTAGTTCACCCCTACACTATAATAATAATCACTCTACAAAATGTCAGCCCTTTAGGTCCGGCGGTTTGGTCTATGTGTTATCAGTCAGTCAGTCAGTTACGGGATTGTTTTTATATATAGAGAAGGTCGTTTGCACTTTATGGAAACGGTTGTGTAATTTGTTTTTGAAGTTTGCGTTTTAAGATAAAAAATTTGGCAACTTCAGAATAATCGCCTGCAATTGTTTTGCTTTGATTGGAATGTAAAATAAAAGATTTATTTTGAAAATGGCTCCTAAAATTGGTAGATGGCTCGAAGGTTACATAACTGCACTTTCCGGGGAGAAATATTCGTATCAACAAATTATAAAGCGGTGTAAAAATTGCGGTTATGGCATTTCAAAAATAGGTATTTATAATATATTAAATTTGAAAGGGAAAAAACGTCTAACTGAAAGTAAAATTGAAAACATGCCCACTAAACCTTATCCTAAGACTGTTCGAAAGTAGGTAAATATCAAGAAAGTGAACTCTCTGATCGTAAAAGAAAATCCGCCGACTCAAAGATCCATTGCATCGAAACTAGGAATGTCTTCTGGCACTGTAAGTAAAATCACTCATAAAGATTTGAAGTTAAAAAAGATGTTTAAACCTAAAGTCCACCTGCTTTTGCCAAAGCATATTGCTGAAAGGAAAACAAATTGTAGAAAATTAAATGAAAAACACCTAACTGTTGAAAAGTGAAAATTTGTGGTAACATTCAATGGGACATCGGTGTATTTAAGTGATTGTTCTTAAAAAAAATATGAATTTTTTATTGCTCAACTGACGGGAATGACCGTAAGAAATGGCTAAGTCAGTGTACAAAAAAGTTCACAAAGGAGTTCCTGGTCGTAGCACGAATTTGTTACAACGGCAAATTAAAAATGAAAAAAGACTCAAGTAAAGCCAAAATTAATTCACTCTACTATCAGCAGAATATTTTAGATCCAATTTTTGAAGGAAGGAATATCAGCCTTATATGGAAAGGACATTGATAAAGTTGAGCTTCATAAGGACAAATAGTCTAGTCACACGTCTAAATCAACTGCCGCTTATTTAGCAAAGAAAGAATCAGAAACAGGAATAAAATGTATCCCATTTATAGAAATAGCTGTAAAATTACCTTACTCTTCACCAATGGTCTTTTGCGCTTTCGGTTTTTTAATACGAGCCTTAGGAAAACGGCATCCAAGAACACTGAACGAACTTTGGAAAACC